>VCII01000070.1:807500-1244568 GCA_006030095.1 Triplophysa siluroides | reverse complement strand
TTACAGATCATAGCCTATTAGCAAAAGAAAGCAAGATGACAGCATTGCATGTCTTTTATCATCTAACATTCTAAAATATAAAAAAAATTATTTGAAGTCTTTTAGTTTGTCAAGAAAATAGAAGCGCTGCTTTTTTTAAAAGTGCGAATATAGCTACGTACTCTAGGACCCTGGGGAGTCCCTAGGCAAAGTGACATAGGAGGAAACTTACAAATTAATGAAACAACAGAGAATAAACTAAGATAACAAAAGTAGTTTTTAGATGGAATATATATTATTTAGAGGAATAATATGACATTAAATCGATCTGGGGTGTATATACTAAAAGCATTGTTAGCCAACTGGTCACAAAATCCGTTGTTCCAGCATAGATCAATGATTCAAAAGTGTTTCCCAAACCATCGTTCCAACGCAAGCAAGCAGCATCGGAAAGTTCTGGGGTTTGAAACTACAGGTCAAGAGCTGTGATTAGAAGCTTAGTTCCTTATATTATGACATGTACACTTACAGAATCATGCCTTTTGAGCAAAGCAAGCACAATTTGATAACAAAAATAGTTTGCAGATGCAGTGTACAATATTTACAGCAAAAATATGATATTAAATCAATCTTCACAATCTGCAGCAAAATCACAAACATACTTTACTATGTAGCATCTACAGGTTAACTTTACACACAGCACTTTAACAAATGCGACTGCAATGCCAAGAGAAGCGTTGTTGGCTAGTAATACTCACATTTTAAAACACCTGCCTCGCAGTTTTCCGCCATGCTCCTGTTTGAATTTATTAATTACCGTGGGCTCATGGGATATAGTAGTATCCCAAGTATATCTGTCGCTCGGTGCTTTAGAATTGGGGCTGACCAGTAAGCCATCCGGGGAATTTCTCCTATACTGAGGTTTGGGACATACTATATTGTTTTCACATACTATATAGTAGGTAAGTACGTGGTTTCGGACGCCACAGTAGTATACACACGTCCAAATCTCCCGAGAAATAGTGCACCAGGCGGAAATTTCTCGCCTACTGTTTATGAATACTGAGGTTTGGGACATACTACTCTTTCGCCTACTGCTTTTTGCCTACTCTATATTATGACAGTATACGGTTTGGGATGCAGCCTCTGCCTTATCATGTCCTGTTTTTCTTGGTCTTGTGGCAGAGTCATGGCAAAACCTTTGGTTTTGTGTGGAGAGAAACATATTATTGTCAATAATGACTTGATATGCGTTCTCTCCGGTCTTGTCTTTGGCCCCGCCCCTCTCGTTCCTTGTATAGCTTTCCACTTGTGTCCCATTACCCACACCTGCCCATTGTTATCTTCCTTTGTTCGTCTCCCTATTTAATGCCCTCTTTTTTGCTGTCCTGTGCCAGTTCGTTTGTATGCTACCCTGTCTTGTGCTGTGTACCACGAATACGATTTGACCCTGTGGAGTACCTTCATTACCTTGCCGGTTTTGTTAGACGTTGTGTCGCTGTTCTTGGTTTATTTTTTGCCCCCACGTGGGAAGTCTTTGTTTTCTTGTTTTGGTATATAAATATTTAGTCCTGTATGTGTTACCCCATCGTTGGCTTTTGTTTTGTTCCTGTTTTATCAGTAAAGTCTTTTTGTTAAAACCCCTTAATCGCCGCTGCCTGCAAATGTGTTCTTTCCTTGTGATTCATGACACTTTCTACCCTAAACAATGCCAAAAGAGTTGCCTTACTGTTTTAAATCACTAAACACTTGTAAACCTATTTACTACATATGCCTGCTAAGATTAAAAAAAACATGACACAAATTGCAAACTGTTAACATTTAAACACCACATACTTGATTGAATGTGCAGCTGTTGCCGTTTATTCAAATAACAGACGCTGGCCGACGAAAAAGAATTGTGGGTTATCTCTAGCAACAAAGGATACACCTCATGTGTCTTCTGAATTCTCTTGAATGTAGGTCGCATAAGAAGGGTGCATACAAAGTGACCTTCCTGCTTTTATAAAATAAGACTGCCTCAATTACGTAGCAGGCTTGAAATGAGACCTCCGCAGGACGCAGCCTTCAGAAACGAGACACAGCTATTGTTGCCATGTGGTTTCTACGTCAGTAAAGACGGTAACAAAGGGGAACGCGGGCATCCCATCATGCATTATGTTCTGGATATGAATCATGAGACTTTCTGCTAGGGGTCTCGCGAGATGTTGTGGAAAGCTTTCCAGTGTATGTTATACTACTACTTTTTAAGGTTATATATAAGGTTATATTCATTAATTCTATGTTTGGCTAACATGTGTTTTTCTTTTGTTTTTTGTTTTAGATGCAATACAAATAACCGCTATAAAAATTAATCTGACTTGACTTGACTATATAATTACACATTACATATAATTTCTGAGTAAAACGTATTGTTACATATTTATTGGTGAAACTTTGTTGTTACTTTGTTTCAGTTAGGTATTTTGTAAAACTGCTTTTTATCTCATAATTAGAAACACCACATTAATTAACGCTATATGTTTGCTCTTGCTAAGTGTGTCCCATCGGGTTGGAAATACTTAATGCTCACTTGGGTTCTTCATGCCCACTAGGACACTAGGGCCAAAATCAGGAAATACGTCATGAAAGTAGTCAAGTGGTCAAGTCAGTGCAAAGACCGCAAGTGGGGTTATTTGGACGCAGCCGTAGTATGAATGCGCTCGGCCGTTGTACGCCATATTGACGTGATCATGTGACGTAATTCTACGTCTGTTCCTTTTCAATGGCGGGTGGCTGCCAACTTACGTTTGAGGTGCATATCCGCCTCCTACTGTACTGGAGTTTGGGCCAGAGATTAGCCATGTGATGCCATGTTAAGACAGATTGCATTAACACCGTAACATAGGTTTTGTAAAAGATTGTCCACCAAAAGTCACCATTTTTACACGTCTCTTCATTTTTCGTTTGGATAAATAAGTAAATTAAATATAGTAATTAATTGGTTTAGGGCTTATTTGACTTTTGTAATTATTCATTTATGAATGGTGATTAGAAAGTTGAAATGCACCAAAGTGTATCTGTTTAAACCACCGGATTAAAATGATCTTGTTAATAATCATGTATTTTGTTATATTTGTGATTTATAAAAAAAACATTTAAGCAATATATAATATTGTCAGGGCAAATATACATATAAAACACAACGTAAATAAACTGCTGAAAATAAGCTCAATATTAATGCTTCGTATTTCAATTCTATGAATTAAAACTATGCACAGTATAAAACACAGTCAATTTAAGAACAAAGTAAGGTCAATGTTATTGCTACATTAGCTTTACAATAATTAACAACCTGTTTAATTGTACATGAAAGTCAGCTGAAACTGTTTTGCGGGCTTTGCGTGGTATTCTATACCGTGGGCTCATGGGATATAGAGCATCTCAAGTATCCGTTCCTGAGTACTTCTAAATCTGGGCATACCCAGTAATCCATCCGGGAATTTTTCGCCTACTCTTTTATGAATATTGACAATTCCGACATACTACTCTATTCAAGTACTGTTTTCTTCAACTACATAGTAGGTTAGTAGGCGTATACGGACACATCATTATACGCACGTCCAAATCTCGCGAGAAATAGTCCACCACCCGGGTATTTCTCGCCTACTGTTTTGTGAATACTGACGATTCGGATATACTATTCGTTTGCCTACTGCTTTTTGCCTACAATATAGTAAGGCAGTATCCCATTTCGGATTCAGGCAAATACAACAACACTTCCCACAGAAAAGTGGCAGGGTTTTAAGCCGGCTGAATGCTTACTAATGAACCATCTTTTGTATCCAAATGATTTGCTCCAAGTAGTACTGGTTTCTAATACCTGCTGAATATACAGACGTGCTAAAAATTTGTTGGTACCCCTCCACAAAAAACGAAGAATGCATAATTTTCTCTGAATAACTTGAAACTGACAAAAGTAATTGGCACCATTGTTAATTCCGTATTTAATAGAAATCAGACTTTGATTTTGAATTTTTATTCCAAATAATATTGTAAATAATAAAACAAATGAAAATGTCATGGGCAAAAATGATGGGACCACTAACCTAATATTTTGTTGCACAACCTTTGTTGGCAATCACTGCAAGCAAACGTTTTCTGTAGCTCTCAATAAGACTTCAGGTAGTTTGGCCCACTCTTCCTGAGCAAACTGCTCAAGCTGTCTAAGTTTTGATGGGTCCTTTCTCCAGACTGCAAGTTTCAGCTCTTTCCATAGATGTTCGGATTCAGATCAGGACTCATAGAAGACCACTTCAGAATATTCCAATTTTTTTTCTTATCCATTCTTGGGTGATTTTAGTTGTGTGTACTGCCCAGTTTCTGACACTGGGCAGTACATTTCGCTCCAGAATGCCTTGATAGTCTTGAGATTTCATTGTGCCCTGCACAGATTCAAGGCACCCTGTGCCAGATGCAGCAAAGCAGCCCCAAAACATAACCAAGCCTCCTCAATGTTTTTTACTGTTGGAATGGTGTTCACTTCTTTGAAAGCTTGATTTTTTCGTCTGTGAACATAGAGCTGATGTGACTTGTCAAAAAGCTCCAGTTTTGGCTCATCTGGCCAAAGGACATTCTCCAAGAAGGATTGTGGCTTTTCAATATTCCAGTCTGGCTTTTTTATTTTTCTTTCAAAAGTGGAGTCCTCATGGGTCTTCTTCCATGGAGCCCACTTTTGTTCAAAAAGCGACGGATGGTGCGATCAGAAACTGACGTACTTTCACCTTGGAGTTCAGCTTGTATCTCTTTGGTAGTTATCCTTTGTTCTTTTCCTACCATTCGCACTATCCTTCTGTTCAATTTGGGGTCGATTTTCCTCTTGCGGGCGCACCCAAGGAGGTTGGCTACAATTCCATGGACCTTACACTTCTTAATAATATTTGTAATGTCCGATATTGCATTAATACTCTCCTACACAGTATTATATTTATGTGTTGACAAGACAAGACATTGTAGTTCTACAGTTCCACCTTGTGGTCTGTTATGCTTTTATTTTGAAAAGCGCCGTTTTCTTCTGATGTTTTTGTGACGCTAAAGTTCCGTTTACTCCCTGTTCACAATGTGTTGCTCAAGCATTGTTGGAGGAACGATAAAAACTTGTCAGCACATTAGTTATTTATCATGTTCCTCCATGTGAATCCTGTAAGGAAAGAATTTACATTGTGATTGACTTTATTATTTTTGTATTGTTCGTACCTGTTATTTCTAAGAGCTCTGAACTGCGAGGGCGTGTCGAGCTAGAGAGGAGGCTAGCTGATGGTGGAAGCTCTTTGATAAGCGCCCTTGGAGAGCGAAATGAGGTGAATTATTAATGAGTTAATTGAACATGTCATCAAGATAAAAGCAATATATTCTTTCTGTGAACAATTAATATATATTGTATTTCATTTAATATTTCATTGTTATTAGTTGGTTTATATTGGGTGTAAACATGATTAATATGTACATGATTATGTGTGTGAATTATTTGTGAAACTACAGAGAAGCATTTTGTATTTCTTCTGTAGTTTTCACGGTGTTCATGGTTCTTATGGTGCATAGTGCTCGTTGAGAGGAAGAAATAAACCGACACCCGTTTGAAACTCTCTGCGTCTTGATGAATAAATCCAAGGGGCCGCTACAATATTTGCAACTGTTGTCACAAGAACATCGAGCTGCTTGGAGATGGTTACCTTTACCATGCTTGTCTATTATTTTCTTTCTGAGCTCCTCAGACAACTCTATCCTTTGCTTTCTCTTGTCCATGTTCAGTGTGACGCACACAATGATACTATTGTGTAATTTCTGAGTGATTTGGGCACAGACAACACGTATTATTTAGACGTACTTAGATATAGACATATTTAGATATATTTTACATGCATTATGGGCACAGACAACACATATTTTACTGGGCACTGTTATTCACCCCGGTTATAAAAAGTATTCATAGGAATGTTTGTAGCATAGTTGTGTTAGTAGATCAGACATCATATTAGAATCAAGATTGTTTGAATGACAGAATCAGCATATTTATGCATGCAGTAATTGTTTTTATAAGAATATCTTTAATCATTTTCAGCAATATTAAAATCCAGTGATGTGTTAAAGGACTGACCCAAATATGTCAAAGCCAGCAATACAAAATCCAGTGATGTTTTAAAGGCCTGAACCAAATGAGTCACAGTCAGCAAAATCCAGTGAAGTGTAAAGCCCTGATCCGGAAATGTCAAGTTGACCTTCCACTATTAGACCAAAAACCTTGTAGCTCAGCTTATTTTTTTAAATGAATCAATGTTGACATTCCACCATTAAATCAAAAGTATTGTGAACTATTGAAACTACACCTCTGGGTAGTTTCAGTATAACTAGAGGTTGGAAAACACCTGATTTTCAGATGCTTTTTGGGAACATCTCACTTTGTTTGACTTGAGCAAATAAAGTTAATTCTTTGACACCTGGACCTTCTTTGTCTGAGCAATTTTTAAACTACAAGATCAGCATTTTTTCTCCTCATCAATACCAGCACAGCACAGTGACTACGTTTCTCCATTTAAATAGGCTGAATGATGATTACAAGATAGGATACATGTGTGATACTTATTAAAGAAACTAGTTCATTTGAAATATCACTATAATCCAATTATGTATTATCTAAGGGGTACCAACAAAAGTGTCCAGGCCATTTTAGAATATCTTTGTAGAATAAGCAATAATTAATCTCTTTCCATAGCGTCTTTGCTTTATACAAAAGGCATGCAAGCATACATGATACAATAGCTTTTAATTTCATCACTCTTCAGGAGGAATGAAGCATTATTTCAATGAGCTGTAGGTGAAACAGTGTAAGTGATGTTTTGTAATGTAAGTGTTAAGGATCTTTTGAGTAATCTGAAGTACATATTTATTTGTGGACTGTAGGATTCTCAGAGAGCCTTTGTCAATTGTTTGGCATAGTTTGTGTGAGACCAGTCACCTATGATATAATAATCAGTCATCTCCTTTATGCTAGTTAAATTGGTAGAGCATTGCGCTATCAACTCAAAAGTCATGGGCTCTATCCCAGGGAATATACGTACTGATAGGGCACTGTAAGTAGCTTTTGATGAAAACATCTGGCAAACGCATGTAAATGTTCTCATGGGGTTCCCTATCCCCTTCAACCCTAGGAACACCCCTGCGCCTTGCCTCACCTGAAAGAAAGATGAGAGTAGGCGGCTGAGACTGAAAACAGCGCAGGCAAGACGGACGCTTGCCAAATCGCGCTGTCGAGTCGACTGGAGTCATCAGCAATGTTTAAAAGAGTTTAAAAACGAAAAATGTTCAAACACTTCAATTAGACAAACAAATAGTATACAGTACAAAAAAACAAATAATAGAAAGCTGAAATTTTGTTAGACTTATTCAATAAATATAAATTGAGATTTGTTTGCCCCTTTGTCTTCTTTTGTTTTTATTAATATGGAATATTAATGGAATATGAATATTTTTTAAAGTTTTTTCTTTCTTGTTTGTCTCTGTGTAATGTTTTATTTTTTTCTTATTCCATTTAACTCTTAGCCCTGTTTAAAACTGTATGATGTAGAGTGTATACTATCTTGTTTGGTAATGTTTTTGTTATACTTTAATAAGAAAGAAAGAGAATTGCTTTTTATCGCAAAGGAAATCGATGCAATTGAAATGCCACTGCTTTTACAAGAAGGAATTTGCACAGAATTTGGCCATCTCGAACAAGCCTAATGCTGTCTCAATAAAGTGCCACAGAGATTACACATTTTTGTATATAAACCCCGGAAGCGAATTAGCATTTTAAAGGGGTGATATGACACGGCTAAAACAAATAATATCATTTGTTTTAGATGTAATACAATGTGTATACACGAGTTAAGGTTCAAAAACACTGTATTTTCCACATACCGTGCATGTTTGTGTCTCCTCTTTGCCCGCTTCTCTTACGCGAAGATTGTTTTCAAAGTTCATCGCTCTGAAAAGCGAGGTGCGCAATGATTGGCCAGCTAACCAGTGCGTATTGTAGTGATTGGTCGAATACTGCAAGCGTCTGAGGGAAATGTAACGCCTCTTACCATAGTTTTGAACATTAGGTTCCAAAGCAATTGTACTTACAGGTCAATTTGGGCGGTCTTTGTCAAATCATACCACGAACTGACCAAGATTTGTGGGGGTGTGGTTACACAAGGTGTTTCAGGCAGGTCTGGGTGAGCATTCGCTTTTAGATAGAATGCATCTTTTATTCCGACACTTGAATTTTTAACGTGTCTAATACACGCATGGGCATACACTTATAACACATCAAAGACACAGAAAAACACGTATTCGCGCCATATGACCCCTTTAAGATTTCCGGTTCCATCGCTCCAAAGTCTATAAGTTTTTTGAATGGTTTTTTTGTAAATAGCCTGAAATAAGGTCTGTGGCTAACAAAACCTCTAAATATGTTCCTGTTTTAATCTATGACATTAAACACACCAGTTATGACCCGCTTGTGATTTTTAAAGCCGTATTGTGTCTTAAAAACGGCGGTTGCTAACAAGTTGCTAAATGCAACTACTTTGGAGGGGACATAGATGCATATAAATCTAATTCAAAATTATGATTCAAAAATAGCAAATATTGTGTTAATCGGTAGAGATTGTCTTGATAAACAAAACGTGTAAACGTCATAAATATTTGTTAATCACAGATCTTATTTTTTGTGATCTTCCAAAAGTATACACTCACCTAAAGGATTATTAGGAACACCATACTAATACTGTGTTTGACCCCCTTTCGCCTTCAGAACTGCCTTAATTCTACGTGACATTGATTCAACAAGGTGCTGAAAGCATTCTTTAGAAATGTTGGCCCATATTGATAGGATAGCATCTTGCAGTTGATGGAGATTTGTGGGATGCACGAAGCTCCCGTTCCACCACATCCCAAAGATGCTCTATTGGGTTGAGATCTGGTGACTGTGGGGGCCATTTTAGTACAGTGAACTCATTGTCATGTTCATGAAACCAATTTGAAATGATTCAAGCTTTGTGACATGGTGCATTATCCTGCTGGAAGTAGCCATCAGAGGATGGGTACATGGTGGTCATAAAGGGATGGACATGGTCAGAAACAATGCTCAGGTAGGCCGTGGCATTTAAACGATGCCCAATTGGCACTAAGGGGCCTAAAGTGTGCCAAGAAAACATCCCCCACACCATTACACCACCACCATAATTGCATTAATGAGAAATTGAACAGGTGTTCCTAATAATCGTTTAGGTGAGTGTATGTACATGCTTTCGATCGAGGGAACCAGTGCAGCGCTTACTTCGGGGTTAGCCTACAAAAATATGTCATCTCTGAGTCACTTTATGTGTAATTAATAAATACAAAAGACTAATAAATATCCAGATTAGTTGACATGAAAGTAAATCATTTTACTTATTTAAAAAAAAAAATCCTAATTTGACTTATTTTTATAAGTTCTGTTAACATTTTCTAATATAAAAGATGAATGTAAATTTGAAGTCACATTTACTTGTAAAGCTGCTTAATGAGAACTTTTCTTTATCTTTAATTCAAAGAAAGGATGGTTTTATGTTTATGTTGTGTACTTTCAATTGGTATGAATGATCTTATTCAATATTTTACATTAAAAGCAATTAACATACAAGAGTATTAGAGATAATAAACAACATGAGGCATGCAGGGCTAAACAAGAGATTATGTCTTTATTGTGTTTATAAGTCAGGCAATATTTTAATCATTCTTGAAAATACTACTAATTACAACTCGTAATAGTAAAACAATCTGTGATCCCAACAATTGTTAACGTGATTTCTTCAGCAAGAAAAAACACACAGTCTTACTATCCAGATCAACAAAGACACATGAGTATCAGTCACTCATATGGGATAAATGTTTTGTTTTACTACACACAAATGAATACATTAAAAATAGACATAGAAATCTATGAAGACACTGAATGATTACACATGCACAGTACATTTTTACTTTGTGTAATTATATTATTTATGACAAATTGTCATGAATTCCTGAATAGTCGTTTTGAATCATATAGACTGCTTCGGGAAAAAAATCATCATTATAGATATGTAGATATGTTCTCATCTTTGCTTTGATACTCTTCTACAGAATTATCCTGCAAGATTTTGATGAGACTTGACAGAGTACTGTTTGGATCCAGTAGAGTCACTAGGGGGACATTCACACCTCTGTCCTGGAAGATTTTTATTTTGCAGAGTCATGGCTAACATTGAGTCAATGCCTAAATCAGAAAGATGACTGTCATCATTAAGGTCGTCCATCTCAACACCAATTGTTTCACTGATCATTGACCTCATATATTCATGTGGTGATGTGATGGGCTGGTCAGGTCTGGATAAGCTTATTTTGTCTTTCCTCAAGGCTTCCTCTGTTAGTCTGTACAGTCGGGCACTCAAAGACTTGTTTTGACTGAGGACATTATTCCAGTTGTTTTTGAAATTGAACTTGCATACAACCTGTTGAGGTTTGTTGATTAAGAGGCATTGCTCAAGACTTTCAAGAATTTCTGGGACTTCCAGTAGCATGATTCCCTTTGCCTCAAGAAATCTTTGGAAATGCACTTTGTTCAACAGTAGACCAAGATTTAAAGCACCCCAGTTGATTGACTGTCCTGAAAGTCCCATGTTTCTGCGGTACTGGCAGAAAGTGTCCATGAACGTATTAGCAGCTGCATAGTTTGTCTGTGATGCATTGCCAATGAAGGCGGAGATTGAGGAATAGCATACAAAGTAATCCAGATGGCAGTGTTTAGTAGCACGGTGAAGGTTAATCGCTCCATTAACTTTTGGTTTCATTACTTTTTCATAAAAAGAGATTTGTCAAGATTTTCGATTAGCCCATCATGCAGGACAACTGCACTGTGAAAGACTCCTTTGACTGGACTGCATGGAAAAAGTTTTCCAATGTGAACAATTGCCTGTTCAACTTGCTCTGATATGGAAACATCACACTGTAGACACTTAATGACAGAACCATAACGATCACAGATATTCTGACATTCTTGCTGAATTTGAGGATTTGGATTGCTCCTTGAAAAAATGGCAATGTTTCCTCCTCTTTCTGAGCAATGAACTTCACTGTCTCATAGCCCAGCCCTGTCAGACCACCTGTGACGATATAGACTGAATTTTTCTGGAAAAGTCTTTGATTGGCCAACACTGAAATATCTGATAGCTGGTCTTTGTAATCATTGTTCAGGACTATGATGGGAAGAATCTGGCTTGTGAAGTATGAATCAGGCTCTTTTACAAAGAGAAGTTCAATGTCTTGAGATTTCCTTCTTTGAAAATTTGTTGTGTTTAAATCTAAAGACTTTCTGTCCAAATGCATGGATTTCAGCCAGCGGTAGACTTTTGGCATATTAATACGCAGAGACCATTTCTGCATTATTTGAGACATGAAGAGGTAATGGATGTGGACTTCATCATTGGTGTTTCTGAAAGTTTTTGGATTGACTTGAAATTCTGGCAGGTTGTCACAGACAAGAACAACATCTTTGATGACTGTAACTTTGTTAACTGTTTCAATGATCTTCTCATTATATGGAGGAAGAAGGACAGCTCCTTCCACCTCATTAAGATCACAAGCAAGCTGCTCTGCCTGTGTGCTCACTCTGATGATCCAACCTGATCTGTTTGCAGTAGTAGTTAAGACCTTCACCAAACAAGAGTCAGGAACAGTTGAGAAAATGGCCAATTTCCTCTGATTTTTGGCTTTGGGTAAAATCTCATGCAGAATCTCCCAGGCCAATACCATATAAGATATACAGGGGTTGTCCTTCAAGAATGTAAGCCTTTTTGTTTTGTAGCAAACGGATGCTGGGAGAACAACTTTGGAGGTGGCAGCCAAAGGATAACAACACGCAATCTGGTCCCCAACTTTCAGTTTGTCCACATCTTTACCCACAGCTGTGACAATCCCATTGAAATCAAGGGCTAGAAGTTTGTAGTTTTGAGTTGTGTGCTTGTTCCAATACATTGTCTTGCCATAAGTGAATTCAGAGGTGCTGACAGGAAAGTAGTCTGATGAATGCACACAAATTTTACTGAGTTGAACTTCAATGTTTTTTACCTGAATTGCTTCAACTGAATTGTCCACTTGTGTAGCTGATAGATTTGTTATTTCATATGGATCAGATGTTTGCAAGGTGAATACTTCATTATGCAACATGTGGACACTTTTTGATATGCTCTCCATGTTTGGCAATGGTGTGTGGATGATTTCTGGTTTGAGAATTGTGCCCTCTTTTACTATCAGCTCTGGATATTTGCTACAGGGATGTGATCTGAGGACCTGAACCAATGCTTTGATCTTCAGATGAAACAGAGCCCAAGTCAATCAGCTGAAAGGAGAGTTCTGAACTCAGCTGCACATGCTCTTATCATGCCTAGTAGAACAAACCCAGGACTGATGTAATCCACTAAACTCTCAGAGGACCTATAGGTTATTACTCTGATAGCACCTGGGAAATTATTAGCCTTGAGATATCCAACAATCTTTCGGAAAATCTCACAACAACCTGCCATGATGTCCAAGACATTTTCTGATTTGAGATAAGTTAGGTCCGCATCACCCCACATGAACAAAATTTCCTGGAAATTTTTCTTTACATTTGAAATTTTCAGCTTTGACAAAAGAAATTCAGGTCCACATTCCAACAGCGTATTGCTATTTGAGGATGGAATATATCTTGACGTTGGGTCTATGTACTGTTGCAAAGCTTTGGAAATCCCTACCTCTCAGAAAAGACCAGTGCCTTGATTGATGTCTTCATTGTGGCATCTTCAGCCGTGATGCTGAAGTTGTGGTGGAAGAAGTATTCATCGACAACATGAGAACGACTTCCGAGCATTCTGATCTTCACATGACTGAGCTCAACCAAAACCTTACCCTGTTTGTTGGTTAAGCAGCCACAGATTTCAAAATTATCTTCCCCCTCATGTATTGCTTTCAAATACACAACCATCTCCTCTTGAAATGGTTCAAATACAGTCAAGCTACCAATTTGTGCAGGAAATTGAGGTCTTGCTGAAAGCTTGCCCACCATAGTTCCGGGAATAAGCTGCATGACATAATCCAAGACAACAGGGTGAATGTAATAGTCATGTAAATGAAGAAGTAATTCTTCTGGGATCCTCAAAACAGATATGCACTCTCTGAATTCTTCACCACAGTAAACATCAGATTTATTTCTGAAGACAGAACCATACTCAAGTCCTGTCTGACTAAGATGTTTTGTAAAGCTCTTCTGTAGTGATGAGGCATGTGCATCGTTTGAAGATAGAGTCCAATGAAATGGTCTGCACTTCAGGCATTCTACCTGGCTTTGCTTCTACACTGCCAAATGCATAGACTGCAGAATTAGACTGTACTTTGAAATTGCATGTGTTCTCTGCTAAATTGTCTGATGGATCCAATTTAACTTGCATTTTTGGGGCATTCTGGGTGAAAACGAAAGGATTCTGGAAGGCGACGCTGAGCTGCAGAGAACTGAGTGGGACTTTTGGCTTTGCATACACCATGAACGTTGCTATGCCCAATTCAGCATACAATGCACCAGGAAGGATGGCAACACCGTTATGTTTATGGTCCTGCAGGTAGGCCACTGAGTCAGATAATAAATCACAGCTGAACACTGAACTGTCTGAACTCATTTGTGTAACTACTGGGTGGTTGCTGGTAGGACCAGCAAACTGGAGATCAGAGGAGAAGACATCTTTCTTCACATTATCAAACTGATAGCGTGGGTGAGGATTTGGTTCAGTCTCAAATCCTTTGTAAAACATTCCCCAGTCCACTTTGACTCCAACCTCAAACAATTTGGATACAATAGCAAGCACTGTATCGTGATCCTTATCTGGCTGCACTGAGGGAAAAACATTGACGTCATTTCCCAGAGTCTCTGTGATGTACCTCTGCAAAGATCTTCTTGGGCCAATCTCAACAAAGATCACATTCCTCCTGTTTTTAGCTGCTGACCTTACCGCTTGTTCAAATGCAACTGGCTCCCTGATATTTCTTGCCCAGTATTCACCAGTAATAAAATCTGAGGAGCACAAACTTTCACCGCTCACTGTTGAGAACAATTCTGTTACCAGATGTTGTCCCTGTAATGAGCCCATATTTTCTTTCACTCTGGATACAATGGGATCCATCATGTGGCTGTGATAGGCAGCAGGGACATCCAGTATGCGAAGGAACAGATCTTTTTCTCTGGTTGAGTTGCTTAAATATTGATGCAATCTGTCAATGTCATCTGCATCTCCTGAGAGGGTACATGACTGTGGGCTATTGTAAGCAGCCAGGCAAACCCTTCCTGAATAAGTTGGAAGAAGTTTCAAGATTTCAGAAACAGCCATATTACTGACAACCAGCATTTTCCCTCCTGTTACAGTGCTTTGCAATGAACTGCGATAGTGGATGACTTTGACTGCATCCTCGAGTGACAACAAACCAGAACAATGAGCTGCAGCGACCTCTCCAATAGAGTGCCCCAGAACAGCATCAGGATGGATGCCCCAGTGCTTGAGAAGGCTAGTAATAGCAACCTGAATAGCAAACAGGAGAGGCTGGACAATCTTTGGATCAGTGAAGTCATCAGATTTACTTTCTAACTTCTCAATCAGGTTGAAGCTTGTGTAGCTTTGCATGAGGGTTTCGATCTTCTCCACGACTTCTCTAAAAACAGGTTCTTGTTTTAGGAGCTGCTTGCACATACCAGGATAAGTTACACCATTCCCACAAAACACAAAGACTAACTTGGAGTCTGTCTTTGAAGGGACAAGCTTTTTCAGTACACCAGCAGTAAGTGTCTCTTTCAGGTCTGTCAAGGATGATGTCTGAAATACTCTCCTGTATTTGTGTTTCAGATGACTTCTTCTACAGGCAGATGTGAACAGTAAAGATTGTAGATCTGTTATAGTCCCAGCACTAATCTGTTCTGCAGTATATTCCATCATCATTTTGAGTGATTTTTCAGAGGCTGCAGAAAGCACAAAGAACTGATGTGATTTACTGATCTGATTTCTTGTTTTCTTTGACTGCACATACTGTCTGACTACTGCATGTGCGTTTGTTCCACCAAACCCAAAATTATTGACTCCAGCAGTTCTCACTGCATTATCACTGAGCCATTTCTCTGCTGAGGTGGAAATTTTTAGATTGAGAGATTTTGTGTCTATGCTGGAGTTATCTTCTGAGTAGAACACTGAGGGCACAAAGGTTTCATGCTTCATCATCAAGAGAACCTTTATAAGTCCGGCAACACCTGCTGCAGATTCTGTGTGTCCAATGTTGCTCTTAACAGAACCAATGAGGAGTGGTCCAGATTCATGAGGTCTTGCTTTGGCAATGACTTTCGAAATACTACCTGCCTCTACTGGATCTCCAACTGGAGTCCCCGTCCCATGAGCCTCAATGTACTGGACACTAGTCAGTTCAGTGTCTGTTGAGTAGATTTTTTTAAGCAGCTCCTCTTGCTGTATCATAGATGGTTTTGTGATCGGACTAACAGTGTGGCCATCTTGATTTACTGCTGTTTTGCTAATGATGCCCCAGATATGATCATGGTCTTGAAGTGCCTGTCAAAATACAGAACACATGGGTTTGTTGCTTTCAGTGGTTCTTTAGCTACATGTTGGTCATACTTATGTAAACATACTGATGTTTGTTTACCTTTTTCAGAGGTTTTAGAACAACAACCCCACAGCCTTCTCCTCTACCATATCCATCTGCTTTTCTACTGAAAGGTTTACTGGCACCTTCAGGGGAGATCATCTTTGCCTTGGAGAGAGCCACAAACACTGTTGGCTCCAGTATGCAGGTCACACCTCCACACACAACCATTTCACAGTCACCTGTTCAGTGAGAAGAATGTCAAAATCAAAGCCATGTTTATTTGTATAGTGCTTTGTATAATACATAAAGTTTCAGAGATTAATATACATTTCTAATTATTTTAATAGGGACATCCTTCTATGGAAACCAATTTATGAAAATATTATTGAGGTAAAACAACAAATTGTCTGGTAGCTAACAAGTCACAGATTTTAAAAACAGAAATTGAAAATTGTAACAATAAAAACATATCCACAAGTTTTTCTTGTAGATTGCAGTGAAGACTACCTTGTTTTATGGCCTGACAAGCAAAATGAAGGGCAACAAGTGATGAGGAACAAGCACAGTCAATGGACAGTGAAGGACCAGTAAAGTTAAATGTGTAGGAGATGCGGTTGGCAGCTATGCTCATTGCTATACCAGTACTGTAGGAGTGATCTATTTGTTTTGGGTTAATTCTCGCTGAGCCCACCTCAAAGTCTCTGTTCATCAAACCTGAATGAAAAGAAAAACAATGTTTAACTGAAATTAAAATAATTCTTATCAGTATTACAACTGCAATAACCTTTTTAAAACAGCTACAAATAGACAAATCCTCTCACAGATTGTTTTGAAAATGTTATTGATTTAATTCTACTGTAATCGATATTGGTTTGAGTATCTAATTGCAACATATTGCAACTGACTCACTTTTCTCAGACTTCACACTTTTCCCAAGACAATTTAAAGTAACTCAAAGTTAAAATAGATATTAATTGTAGGGTTATGTTACCCACTTTTCTCAGACTTTCAAACTTTCCCAAACCAATTAAAAGTAACTCAAAGTTAAAATTGATATTAATTGTATAGATATGTTACCCAAAAACACTCCTGTTCTTGTTCCACTGGCCTTTTCCATTGGTATCCCAGCGTTCTCTAGGGCTCTGTAGGTGCACTGTAGCAAAAGTTTATGCTGAGGGTCCATGTTGGCTGATTCAGCTTCAGTGATGCCAAAGAACTTGTGGTCAAACTCATTTAAACTGTATAGAATAAAAAGTCAAGATTAATTTATGATTTACTGAGCATACCAGGAGCTTATATATCATTACAAAAACCTAATTTTATGGTAAAAATGAGGAAATATATCATTAAAAATATAAATATTAAGAAAAGTGTGTACTTAGGACTTTTTACTTATACTATGTGACCCTGCCTGTGAAATCCAAGCTAATGTCTCAAAATGTAATTCTGAGATAACAAGATCAATGTTTGATTTTAATTAAAGATATAGAGATATAAGACGGTTATATTTTTCTATGCCATCATTTAGCATCTTTCTCTATATTCAGTACAGTGATATGATATTATGTTTTTTGCATAAGGATTATAATTCTTATTTTGTTTCATTATTTAATTTACATTAATAATTGGATTATTTAAATACTTTTTATACATACAATTTACTGTAAACATACAAGCAGACACTGAGTTACATGACCCTTATACAGTACATGCAACTGGACTGTAGATTGTATACCATAAACCCAACCCTTACTAAAAGCTTTAAGCATTTTGATTTAATTTGATTTATAACAAGCATGAATAGACTTTATATTATAGCATGAACTAAACATGATATGTTCTGTTGTTGTTCATGATTAATGTTAAAGGATAATGTTAATGTTTTCATTTAAATGTATACAACATTTGTATCACTAACAACAGTTACTTTTCTAAAAAAAATGTTTGTTAAAAAAAAACTTGTATACTTGTATATATATATATATTAATAAGGAAATTATAGTCTTACTTACCCATCGATAAGTGCTGCTTTTGCTGTGTATGTCTTTCCTGGCTTACTGTCATCTGAATCGTACCATTGAGTGAGGTCAAATCTTTCATTTGGTATTTGAATGGCACAGTTCTTTCCATGAAGCAGGACCCTCCAAAAGTTCTCAAGTCCCTCACCTACAAGTTTTGGGATGTACATGAGACCAATGGTAGACTACACTGTTATAACATAACACGAAACAAATTATGAAGTACTGCATATTGCAATATTATTTTTACCTCCAGGGAAATTGCATCCTATGCCAACAATGGCAATATCTGCATCATCATCCATGTTTATGTTCTGTTTGCCTAATGAAGAATGTTTTACAATATTTAATTCTATTTTTAAATTCCTAATGTAAATAAAAATGCAATAATCCTGTCACTATTTACACATTAATTAGTAAAGTCCTGTGTTGTACGGTGGAATAATGAGTAAATATACATATAAAATGACATTAAAGAATACAATGAAAATATTGTAACTTACATGGACAATCATTTTGAGACATTCCTCTGTAAAAATGATGAGATGAAACCAGCTGTACTCCATATTTATTGAGTGGAAGAAGCAGTAAAAAACAATCATTATAATTCGGTAATGATTTACCATTGCACAGTGGTTGAATTATTCTGAAAATTCCTTTTGTTCTTATGTCTCATGACATGCCCATCTTTAGTTCAGGGTTCAATTCAGATGTTATCAATGCCACGTCTTTTGTTGTGAGCCAAATTCCTTTTGGTATTGTATTGTATTAGTCAAATTAACAAAGATTAATAAATGTTGCATAAAACATTATATTACATTATTTGTTGTATATCGCCCATTGTTACTCATTGTCACCTTATGTAGTTAAATAATGTTAACCAATACAACCTCATTGTTGTTTCTTTATGCAATGCTGTATTTTATTTCTTAAACCTTTTGGTAAATTCATATATTTGATATTATTTAAATTACAAAGTTAAAAAGTTTGCATATGTTAAAATCATATGTTAATTTCAGCATTTGTTAAAATCATATTTTTAAAATCAAAAGTTTTAACTTTTAAATTATAAAGCTCAATTATCTAACATAAACAATTGTTTTATAATTAATTAGAATTTTCATTGTTTCCTATAGGAAAGCGTATATATTTTAATTTTATATTTAAATATTATTCTGTTTTCTCACAAATCAGTAAAACAACATCTACTGTACAATAAAAACCTGTAAGGTATAAAAAACATTATGAATAAATGAATCATGGATAATTAGGCATTAGTAGGTTGAAAATAAGTATTTGTATTAAACATTCAGTATTTGGGATTAAATTAAATTTGTAGGTATCAGCAAACAGTTCTGCACATTCTCTTTTTTATTAAATATAAAATATTAACAAAAATTCTTTAATATAAATTATAAAATATTTTAGAGCTGTAACTGAAAACAAATCTTTTTAAAAGTTTCCATCATTGTCCAGGCCTGCAATCACAATATTTTTTTTTAAATAAAACTGCAGTTTAATTTTGCAGTTCAATTTTGTATAGAAATATTAAATATAATTTTTAAGGCCCTGGAAAAAATACACTAATAATTCAGTTAATATATGCGATGGGAAAAATATATGGAAAAACTGTTGTAATAAAGGCTCAGTTATTGAACAGTGTGGGCGGCATCAAATACAAACCAGTGTAATGATTATTTTTTGTGAACCTTATCTTTGTTCATTTCATCTTTCAGACTTCCCTAAAAGATTGAAGGATTCTTCAGTTGTAATTATCTGTTGTAAAAAAACCTATAGTTACGTCAGAGCATCCAACCAAAACCCATGGGCCTTGTTACTCATTAAAGGACACTGCAAGGAACGTATTGCTTCTTCTGAACCTTATCTTTATCCTTTTATCTTCTGGACTTCCCTGGTATCATTTTCAGATTGTTAAACTGTATTTTTTTTACTACTGATTCGTTGCTATCTTCTCTGTTATGGTGAACTATCTCTTTAATAAAAGTTCTTTCTAGAGTGCAATCTAAATTCATATAAGAGACTTCCCAGACTGCTTAGTTCATATAAAAATGCTCTGCTACTTGCCATTTTTGCATTTAAAGGACCTTTATAAAGAAAAATGGTTAGTTAATAAGGCAGAATGAAATCTGTTTTATTTTATTCCAAAAATGTTTGTAATTAATGTCTATTAACCTGAAATTATTAACCTCATAATAATGCTGTAAAATGATAACATAATGCATAATCTGTAATTTCACACCCCTTGGGTTTTCAACCACTTCCAGAGCAAGTTATCTTCAGAGAGTGACATGGAGTTACAAGGTAAAGTGATGCCCAAATCCAGACACACTGCTCCTAACACAAAATTAACATTCCATGCAAGAGCACAAGGCATCCAGCCATTAGACAGAGCATGTCTATGTTCTTGAGACCATTATCACCGGTTACATATTATCTCAAACATGCTTCCACTGAATCATAAATGCAAAACACCGGATTCAGCTGTTCCGGGTTCGATACACTTGAATCTCGATAGCTTGCATTTGTTGCATAACGTTTGATAACTTTCAATGGAAGAAGACAGGTCGACTGACTAATCATTAGAATACATACACACAGGACAGTCAGAAGAACTACAGTCAACATTAGTTCCTCAATTTCATTTACGTGATTTAAAGTAGGGGGGCACGGTGGCTTAGTGGTTAGCACGTTCGCCTCACACCTCCAGGGTTGGGGGTTCGAGAGTTTGCACGTGCCTCGGGGGTTTCCTCCGGGTACAAAGACATGCATGGTAGGTTGATTGGCATCTCTGAAAAATTGTCCGTAGGGTGTGAGTGAGTGAGTGAATTGTGTGCCTGCGATGGGTTGGCACTCCATCCAGGGTGTATCCTGCCTTGATTCCTGAGATAGGCGCAGGCTCCGAGGTAGTTCGGACAAGCGGTAGAAAATGGATGGATGGATGGATGGATGATTTAAAGTATTAGCATATAAAGTCAGAAGATGAAATGTAGAATTTACTAATATTGCAAATGTATTACTTTGAAAGAATCATTGTTCTTTAATTCTGTTTCTATATTATTTTAGCTATTTTAAATAAAATAAAATAAATAAAAAAGTGTCTGCAACTTTTGTCATTTGATGTCTATGTCTCTCCTGAAAAAGTTAAAGGGATAGGTCACTCAGAAAAAAGACTGTTATACTGTTCACTTGCTATGTCATTCGAAACTCAAATGCTCTTTCTCTCACAAACAAATATAGATTGTTTTCAAATCTGATAATATTTGTATAAAGATATATATTGACCATGTGCTTATTTTATTCACTGACACTGACAAAAATGAAAGGACATATCTAATTTGCACTCAAAACATCTTAAATGCACACATGTAGATCAATGAAAGTCAAAATATTTTTTGTTTGCGACCTTAGTAAAAATCCTGCGTATGGCCCTGATCACAAGGATGATCAAGATCCAGATATGTTATGTTTGAGATGTGTTTTTTTCAATATTTGGCATATTTTTGGACTCGCTGGTTGTGTTTTTGGGCTACTTTCATAATGTAGCCTACTGCGGCCGCCAAAATGTTTATTTATATTCTGAGGATAAATGATAATTGATGAGATTCTTAATGTGTATTCATTAGATGAAAACCTGGCAACTCCAGCACCGGACCTGTTCTCAAAGTGTGGAAAACGAGCGTCTGACAGGCAGGCAAACAGGACAGGGAGGGACGCAGGAGCTCAAGCTCAACCATAGAAAAATATAGCGGTGGTATTAGACAATGGTCCGCAATTATGTTTTTACCAATGTTTCGTACAAAGGTGCATGTCACCTTGCACAGTGAAATATATAAAATAATAAAAAAACCTATAGGAAACCATTCAGATAAGTAATTATAGAAATAGAAACGTATTTTGGCAGTTGTTAACTTTGTCACCGGAAAATAATTGGGCTAGTTTTCATTCATTTTGGGCGGGTTTTGAGGGGTCATTGGGCTGCTTTCGGGAAGTTAGCAAGATCCTGTGACCAGCAGCAATGACAAGGTAAGCTAACGTTTACATGATGACTAGCTAGAATCTATATAATCTAGTTCAGTGATGGGACTATTTTGTATTTAAATACCTTTGATTTTTTTTATGTATTTTTCAAACTAAAATACTTTTTGCCAATCAACCTCCTTATTAGACTGCATGGTTGGGCAGTGTTGCAAATACATCCATTTGAAATACAAAATACTATTATTTTGTAATAGCATTTTGTATTTAAATGCCTTTAATCTTAGTATTTTTTAGTATTTATTTTTGTATAGCCTAAATTCACGAACTCAGCAGTCTAATAAAGAGGTTAATTGGCAAAAAGTATTTTGTATTTTGAAAATACAAAGACATATTGTCAGTTTAGAACGTTAAGTTCTACTTCTGTAGTTATTTTGGTAACTCAAGTAACTCAAAAGTTATACAGGAGTCGTGTAACGTATTACAATTCTGAGACAGTAATATTGCAAGGTAAGGGATTACTTTTAAATAACAGTAACAAGTAATCTGTAATGTATTAAAGTAACTTGCACAACACTGGCGCTGGACATATATTGTCCATATGTTCCTAATATTGTATTCTGTATTTATTAACACTGTATATCCTGCACTTGCTAATTGCACTTCTGGTTAGACCTAAACTACATTTCGTTACACTGTACTTGTATATGTGTAATGACAATAAAGTTGAATCTAATCTAAAACATGAAAATGATATTACCAAAAGAACATTAGCGTGACGCCTGTCATCACATTGCGCCGAATGTATGATAGGGCCCTTGATCTCTATAGATTCTTTATGCAATACTAGGTCAAACAACAAAAAAACACGCTCTAATAAATGTTGAGTTACTTTCTGTAAACCCAGTGCTGGGTGAACCTAAATACAAACATTCTCTGGGTTAATTAAATCCAGTGGTTGAATTTGGTGGCTGATAAAGGTATAAAAGCATTATGTATTGATTTTTTATCAGTCTAATTTATCTTTTGTTCTATGAAACACACTCAAAATACAAATGTAGGGAGTTTTCGTAACCATTGTGACTATTAAGGCCAAATTTTAAATGGTTGCTGAAAAGATCAAATTAAAAACTTACTGGTTTTAGCTTTTAAACCACCTTCCCTAAACTCATCTATAGTGATGGCCACAAATATTTTGCTGTGTGTGTTGTTATTCGACTTGAGTCTGTAATTGCTGCTTGCAGCTATATTATATAAAGAATGAACTACAATTTATTAGCAAATTGTTGTCATAAATATATTAAAAGGAATAAAATGTCTATGATGACGTTAGTACTAAGTATCTGATGAGTTAATATAATCTGAATTACACCCTTTGCTGTACACGTCAATAGCCAGCTGTATGTCTCTGCCAGAACCTTTTAATAACTTCCAATCTATTATAGACAAGGCGTTGAAGCTTGTTAATAAGTAACCCGATGTTCAGCTCAGCCAACAAGGGATGATAACGTTAAGTCAGTGTAGACAGTGACTGTTGCTGGCGCTCAGTAACTGATCCATAACACACTGCTGGAGTGTAGGATGGCGAAGTGTAAAACTGACTGTATTGAGAAGCCTATTTCTCTGATCTTTGAAAAGTTTGGTCGCATTGTTGGAAATTATCCCTTCGTTTTTTTCATATTACCTTTACTTGTAGCTGCTGCTCTTGGAGCTGGTTTTATGTTTCTTGACGAGAGGGAAGCAAATGATATCGAAGACCAGTTCACACCTGCAAACGGACCAGCGAAGCAGGAGAGGGAGATTGTGCTGAAATATTTCCCACAATCTGAAGAGTTTTCTCAACTGCGCCTTTCGTCTGAAGGAACTTACGCCTCTTTGATCATTACAGGTTTGGGGATACCAAACATATGGACTGAGGCAGCTTTTACAGACATTATTGAGTTAGATAGACAGGTGAAAAATATAACAACAGGAAACACTTATGAAAACCTTTGTGCCAAAACTGAGGGAAAGTGCATGTCAAATGCAATTCTAGACATCATAAATTACACTCCTGGTGAAATTATTTCTACAACCATTAGATATCCGATGAATAATGGCACATTTTTAGGATCAAGTGTCGGTGGTGTAGAGCTAAAGACAGGAGGCTCAGAGATAAGCAATGCTAAAGCAGTCAGACTTTTTTATTTTTTAAAAGAGGAAAACACAACACAAAACAATCAGTGGCTTGATAGCTTTCTAAACTTCTTCTCAAACTATTCAGAGCTGAAAACGGTAAGTAAATATGATGTATACACAAGTAGTTTAATAAATATTAAGCCTAAAAGGTCTTTGCACATACAGTCCAAAATTTTCGTACACGTTTTTTCGTATTTGGCGCTCGTTTGTACAGTGTCTGTGAATTGTCAAAATGCCTCTCAAAATGCTCGCTACGGATGCGAAAAATGCAGAAAATCGAACCCAGTACGATAATAATAATAATTTATGACGGACGAAAATATCTGAGGCAGTGTGTAAATGTGATTGACACAACGTGAGGTCGTATTTATTTTTTAACCTGTGGAAATTTCGGAAGAAAATTTCGGACTCAATTTGCAATGGCCTTTATTCATAAAACACAAACCGGACAGATTTGGACAGTTTTAAAACTATGCGTGCATGGGACTGTTAATTCATTTTGATACCTGTTTTGTGTAGGTAGGCTACTTTAGATCACCAAACATTGACAGGCTATTTATCATGTCATCTCCAATAACTGTAACAGTAAATAACTAAATTAGACAACAGTTATGATATATTTAGACCCCATATATTATTAACCCATTTACTCAATGCCTTGCTTTTAGCCTCTTTCATTTCCTGTTGAGAAAATATGAACAATAATTCTGTGTTCTGTATCGATTTTTTTTTATAGGTGAGTGTTTCTTACTTCACATCGATATCAAGACAGAATGAGTTCGAGACCAATGCAGACTCTGTGATCCCTCTCTTCTCCATTACATATTTCCTGGCCATTACCATTTCCATTTTCTTGTCTGAGGTATGACAGAGAAACTTATTTAGCCCAGACATAATATAATATAATATATTAAAATAAAATAAATCGAAACAAACAAATGTATATATGTATAAGTTATATTTGAAGAGTTCCTATGCAGATTTCGGTCAAAATTTTGATTTCGATGTTTGAATGCTCTCCACACCTTTTATACATAATTCAAATAACTTTGCTTCAAAGCCCACTAAATACCACACTCTGCCCGGTCTGAAATATCTGGTATTGCTGAAAGTATGTAGGAGCCTGATGAAAATTTTCATTTAAGCGAATCCGTCTGACGGATTTAGAGAGTTTTTCATTTGAATTCTTCATTTATAAGTCATGGCATTTATCTATAGAGTAATTTCTCTTCTTTCTACAGGTTCGATTGTGTTAGAACCAAGGTGTGGGTTGCTGTGGCTGGTGTCATCTCTGCTGGTCTGGCTGTTCTCGCCAGTTTTGGTTTATTGCTCTTCTGTGGAATGCCTTTTGCTATGACTGTTGCATCAGCCCCCTTTTTGATTCTTGGTAAATGAAAAAGGGACAGTTCAACCAAAAATGAAAATACTTTCATCATGTTGCTGAACAAAAAAGAAGATATTTTAAAGAATGTTGGTAACCAAACAACATTGGCTCCCATAGATTTCCATTGCGTGAACATAAACCACTGAAACATTTCTTAAACTATCTTCTTTGTGTTCCACAGAAGAAAGAGTCGTATTCAGATTTTGAATGACATGCTATGTTTTTTTGCAGGTATTGGAGTTGATGACATGTTCATTATGATCTCCTGCTGGCAGAAGACTAAAGTTGATGAAGAAGTTGAAGATCGTTTAGCAGAAACATATAAAGAAGCTGCTGTGTCCATCACCATCACCACACTGACAGATGTGATGTCTTTCTACATCGGTGTTGACTCCATTCGGCTCTGTTCAATCTTTCTGCATGTACACCAGTACAGCTATTCTCTTCTGTTACATCTTCAACATCACTTTCTTTGGTGCTTGTCTTGCACTGAACGGAAAGAGAGAGAAGGGTAATAACATTGGGTGACCTGCATGAAAGTCCCAGAAGTCGATAGTGTTGATGCTACTGGTAATGTGTGTTGTGTTGGTGGAGCTTATGATAAGAACACTGGCACTGATGAGGCAATGCCAATGGATTTATTCTTTAAAAATCACTACAGCCCGTTTCTAACAAAGACCTGGGTTAAGATCTCTGTGTGTTTGTTTTATTCTGGCTATCTGGCAGTAAGCATCTATGGATGTCTTCAACTACAGGAAGGTCTTGATCTGAAACATTTGGCAACAGACGGCTCATATGTTGGTAGTTACTATGATGATGAAGATCAATTCTTTTCTTCTTACGGTCCCAATGTCATGTTAGTCATAACAGATGAAAACTTTCTGTATTGAGTTCAGATGCACGTCACAACCTCGAATCGTGCCTCGAAAATTTTCAAAATCTGTCAATGGCATCTAAAGATTCAGAAGTCTTACCCATTTCATGGCTTAATGCATATGTTAAGTTTGGGACGGAGTGCGGGTATAAATGTAGATAATGAAACACAATTCAAACAATATTTACCTGCATTTCTTAGGTTTTCTGGTTTTACTGAAGATGTATACTTCACTAACAATGAGATTTTGGCATCACGTATGTTCATTCAGACTGTGAACATCAGGACAGCAGTCGATGAGAAGAACATGCTGAATGCATTCAGAGAAACCACAACAAAATGTGGAAAAACGGCTGTTAATGTAATGGTGTATCACCCTGCGTTTATCTATTACGATCAATACGCTGTCATAGTCAGTAATACAATTCAGAATATAGTCGTAGCTACATGTGTAATGTTAGTTATTTCACTCTTGTTAATCCCAAATCCTCTCTGTTCTGTCTGGGTGACATTTGCTATCGCATCCGTCATTGTGGGTGTGACTGGTTTCATGGCATTATGGGATGTTAGTTTAGACTCAGTATCTATGATTAATCTGGTGATCTGTATTGGATTTTCTGTGGATTTCTCTGCTCACATATCTTATGCTTTTGTGTCCAGTGAGGAATTGTCGGTGAATGAAAAAGCCAAAGATGCCCTCTATAAGCTGGGCTATCCAATAATACAAGGTGCAGCTTCCACTATTGCAGGTGTAGTGGTGCTCGCTGCTGCAAAAAGCTACATCTTCAGGACCTTCTTTAAAATCATGTTCTTAGTCATTCTGTTTGGAGCCGTTCATGGGGTTGTGTTCATACCTGTGTTCCTCACATTCTTTGACATTTGTGGCAGGATGTCTCGTACCAAACCTGACAAAAATACACAGTGTGAAATGCAATCTGAGAACAGCAATAGAAAAGCTCAACCAGTATCAACAGCAATGAGAAATGGCCAGACAAATGAGGGATTCATTGATCCTGACTGTTATTAAGTACAGTAGCTTCGTATTTTCAAATGATGTCACCCAGTGTTTTGTCATTGTGTAGAACATAAAAGAGCTTCAAATACATCAGGGTTTGTGAATTATTATTTGATCTGTGTGAGACAGGTGTACAATATCATTTCAAAGTTTAATTTAATATCAATATATGTATGTATAAACAAATCTGACAATGTTATTTTAATTAGTTTACAAAACTGTACTCGAATATAGTACTGTGACCTATTTAATATCTATTATATTTTATTCACAGAGTTTTAAATAATTTTGTAAATATACAGTATATACATCAAATATTTTGTTATGTATTTTTTCTTGCTTGAGACTAACTGTGTTTAATATAACAATAACAATAATATAGCCTTAATATCAAGTTTTTAATTTTAATTTCGTTCTGGTCTTGATACATAAGCAGTTGTTTAAGTAATGCTATTTATTGTGTTTTCCATCGTTTTCCATTAATCCTTTTTACATTGATTATGGATTATTGATTTAGATGGGGCTATATATAAAAAATATATTTAGTGTGTAGCAACATTAATGTGGTTTTCAAAAATTCTATACCAACAGGAAAACTTTTCATAAAATGCACATACTGTAATATAAACAATTACAGACAAAGAACCGAATTGAAGTAATCCTTTTTTCAGTGCTCAATTATAATGGGCAAATTAATATTATCATGGATGAAATGTTATTTTCACGTGTAGCGTATGTAGAGAAGCGCACGACAACAGAGTATAATCCAAAGAATATCTTTTATGAGATCCACGGGGAGACAGTAACAGAAAACCACGTTAAAATAAACAATTCCTGACACAGAACAAAGAAACAGATTGAATATATATAATCCATGGGTGATGAGGCTGATGACGGGCAGGTGTGGGGGATTACAGACACGAAACAGGTGTGAGAGCGTGGAGGACCGTAGGTAATGAAGTCCGAGGGGGAAACACGGGGAGAAACATAGGGGAACCGTGAGTTATTTTATTTATATTTTGCTGAGAGTTTCTTGCAAGGGATTGCCTGAAGTCTGGGAGACATCACCAGAGACTGGGTTTTCTCTTTTGAGATGCTTTACTAGGCCTTCAGCTGTTTGTTCGCAGGACTTTATGCCTATATTTTCAGCAAATGAAATGCTTTTTCACAAACTATTGGGGTATGTGGTATTCATCGGGACTGAGAAGCACCGTCCAGTCCACAGCAATCGTCTGAATCTGGACACACATTATGTTCCTATACATTCTGAATTATTTAGGCTGCTTCAGTCTTTGAGTCAAATGTCCAATAAGATTTAATCCCTAGAAAAGGGATATAAATATTACATATACATATTAAAGAACTGTAATTCCTAAACTGTTTTTAATGGGGACTGATCTCAATAAAATTGTTAGTAATTTCTAACAAAAAAACATTTTTACTTCTTTTCCACAACATCTTGAATGTTGAATTGTCAATACATAAAAAATTTGGGGGAAGAACAGTTTTTATATTAAACATTTTATCATAATACTGTTTAATGTTTAATTAAAAATGGTTATATAGGGGGGCTGGGGGATCTGGGACGCCCATGAGGCATTAGGGATCCCCTATAAGAGGTAAAACATGGAAGGGGTCTCTCAGATAAATATATTTAAGAAAAAAGAACAATGACATATCTGAAATTTGTACACAGAAGATATAGTAAATATTGTTAATGTTAACTAATTATGTACAATAATTAATAATACACCCCCTTGGCATGTTTGATATTTCGATGCACTACTACCTGGAATTAAAATGGATTTTAATTTGGATTACATGAAATAAACATACACAAAAGGGTGAAGTGCTGGGAAGACCATAATAAGATTTGGTGCAAGCAATTACCTTCAAAAATCACTGTGTACAATCTTGTCACATGACCTCAGTCCCTACACACCTGTTCTGAAAGACCATGAAAGACTGTAACACCACTAAAAAAAGGCCCCCTCAAGCAAGCAGCACCATAAATAAAAAAGAGCTTACGAAAAAATATCTGACAGTTTGAACCTTCTATGGAGCACAATTAATTTGCATTATTATGAAAATGGAAAGAATATGTTACCACAATAAACCTGCCAAAAGTAATTTTGCCTTGAACAATGGACGCCAAGAGTCTTGCAGCTGTATGCTGCAAAAGGTAGCTCAACAAAATATTGACTTTTCACCTTAAAAATACCTGCATTTACATAGTGGAAGGCACACTGCAAAAAATCCATCCAACTTGCAAAATGATCTTGCAAGGCATAAAGTGATTTAAAAACATAATTTTTAGTTGAAGAAATACATTTATTTTGCATAGCAGCGCAACATGTTCCTAACAAAGATTATTTTGTAGACTGATTTTCAAGTGTGTGTGCAAAACATGCCAAACAAGTTTACCCAATTTACAAAACAGTGTAATCTGAACAAACAATATTGCACAAGATCCCAGCATGCATCACAGCATGTTTAATTCAAAATAGCTATTTATTTATTTTCTATTTTGTACCATTTTTGGGTACATTATTGTACCCCAAGGATCTATTGTGTACCTTAAAGATCCACTGTGTACCAGTTAAATGTTAGGGGAACAAGACTGTCCCTTTAAAGTTACACAGTAGGTCCTTAGGAAACAATACTGCACCCAAAAAAAGCTATTTTTATACATAGGGGTACAAAAAATAATTTAAGGATACCACACCACAGTGATAAAAAAAGGTACAGTTTTGAACCTTTTTCCAGACAGTGCATGGTTTAACCTTGATATTATTGGTAAAGGAATGGTTATACAAACCTTCCAAAAAACATGATTATTAATCTAATACTTCAATAGAACTATGGTTATGTTTCATAATGACGGAAAGGATTATCTTCCTCTGACTCTATAAATGGATGAAACTCCCTGCAATTCCATCGAAATTCATCAGATTGCACTCGTGACGTGTGGCCTCAAAACCTCTTGAGAATGAAAATTCCTTGACGATGGATTTACAGTAAGTAAGCAGTGATGCAGGACCTCCAATGACACATTAACTGTGAACATAAAATGTTACATCTTCCTTGTTCCGTATGTTTTATCCAGAAGGGATTTGTTTTAAATCAACAGAGTCAACAGAGCATCTCACCTCAACTTGTGGGAAGTCTCACTGACACTATGCCAAGCACAGTGATAAACAAGTTAAAGGCCTATTTATGTTTTTCTTTAAAAAAAATCCTGTCATGCATCGGATGTTTTTGACTTCCACACTCAAAGAAATAGAAAATTAATTTCCTTATGAAACCCATTTTCACACAACTGTATTAAACATATCTTTATTTTTACCATATGTAATGAAAGGTGTTGGCTCTGGCAGGAAGCAGCAGAGGGCTTTTGTGCAGAAACATTTGTTCAGAGTTTAAAGCTGCATATAATACAGGAATAGCATTAATGTACTCGTCCTTAACCTAAGTGAAACTGTCACTCTTCACCACTATGGTAAACTCCATAAATTCACAAACAACAGCAAATCTTGTAAATGTTAACATTTCAGAACAATAAACACTTAAAAGTGTAAGTGTAAAAATGTATACAAAAAGTGTAAAAATCTCTCACCCTGCATAGAAACACATAAATTAGCACGTATTATTGTAACATTTACTGTCTGAATCCTGTCATGAGAGCAAAGCATGCTGGGAACTCAATCTGGTGTGTAGATTCAGTTAGTTCTCAAAGAATCATCTATTTAAGTCAGTATTACTCATTGCAATTATGTTTGAACAAGAAACCAATACAAATGTGTTAGATCAAACTATATTGCTAGAGTAAAAAAATGAGTTGAGTGCACATGTGAGTTTTTAATTAGCAAAAAACAACCGGTATAGATGATGGATTTAATGCCATGCGATTAATGTCAATCGTGCAGTTATTGCTTTATCAGAAGATTAAAACATATTTTTATCCATTACGTATACAGCTTTTGCAATACTTTTCTGAACACCTTCTTGTGTCCAGGAAAACAAATTTGCTCATTCTCAACCGGTGCTGAGTCAAAACAACCCTGTTTTATATCTTAAAGATATCCGTTAAACATTTTGGTTAGAAATGTTTCATTGGTTGTTGTTTGTTAAAGTGCTGAAATCTGATGTTTTTCTGGACCAGCATTGGACCAGCACTGTTTACATCAAGTGGTCTACATACTGTATATCCAACCAGGAAAAACAAGACAACACTAGTTTACAGAGATGATTCCAGCTTTGCCTTCAATCAAAATGTTTGCATGTTTCAATTCCAGTACATTGTCTTATTATTTTCATCAGAAATTAACCTCCAAAGTTACCCAACAGCAATGTGAAAGACTGAGTGAATGCAAAGACGCATGGAAAATAACCATACTTTTTCCATCACCAGGATGTAGCTCATAAAAGCTAATAATATAAGAGGAAGGAAGTATGGGGAAAACCAGACCTCCCAAGTCTTTGTTGGTTTAGTTTTTTAATGAATGAGTAAAATATTATAGGGAAGTTAGTTAAAGCACGGCTGCTTACCATCAGTGAACTCAAAACAGCATTGTCATTCAATTAATGACAACCTTAGCTGCTTTGTTACATTTAAATTTACAGAAAGAAAGGAACCAATGTGTTTATTGTCAAGTGTCATAAAACAGTAATGCTGCTTAGAGGTTTAAAGTTCATGCTGTCTTTGAACCACCATCATTTGTACTCTTGGACAAAACAGCCACAGATTTTAGACATTCTCTTTAAGTAACCATTTTTCGATTTTTATGCTTTTATTTTGACAACGTATGGTCTTTGACAGGAAAGCACAGGGTGAAGAGAGGGATCAGCCAGGTAAAGGCTAAAGAATACAGCTATGGCCAAAGTCTTGAGAAATCCTAGGTTTAGGTTTGAGAGTAAGATTAGAATGAGCGTCCAGCGAGATTTTGCCACAACCGAGCAGCCAGGACCTCGAGTCAGGATTTAAACTTGGTCTTATGTCGGAGCACTGCTGACAAAGTTGTACCTCAAAGGACAAAAATGCACTTTTCATCAGACCTCCATCCATTTCCTGTGGTACCAAATCAATGCCACTGGTATTCAGATGGAGGAGGGGAAGGTTGAAGCAATCCATCCCTGGCCCATTCCCACCATCATTAAAGAGCTCCAGAGTTAGCCAATTTCTATCGTCGCTTCATGAAGAATTACAGTCTGATCACCTCACCCCTCACAAACCTCTTCAAGAACAAGCCCATGTCTCTGATCTGGATACCAGCCGCCAGCGGCACCACTAGGTATTCTGGTCCTCCTATTTAATTTCTTGTCTGGGTCACTTGCGATTACCCCTTGGTCTGTCCATGGTCTGCCGTCCGCAGAGGAGAATATATTTTTGTCCTTAAAATATAATTGATCAATGTTCCATTAAAAGTATAGTCAAAACACATGTGACAGAACACAGGGGTGGTTTCTTGAACAGGGGTTAAGACTAGTCCTAGACTAAAATAAATGTTAGAGCGTCTTAAACTGAAAACAACTAGAAATATTTTAAAATACATAATTTATATATACATTTATTTTATCTCAAAATGCACATATAATGTTTCTTGTAAGGCATGTTTGCACCTAAAAAAAAAAGATAATCTAAAGAAAAACTTTGTCATTTGTTACCAATAAATACCATGAAATAATAACAATAGTTGTATAACTCTTGATTTCACCATTTACTACCGCTCAGGGACCAAAAACATTAAAGCAGATGCCCTCTCTTATCTCCATGCACCTGACGAACCCAAAACCCATCATTCCACCCAGTCTGATCATCAGCCCCATTCAGTGGTCCCTGGACGACGAAATCGTGGCCGTCAGTGTTTCCTACCCAGTTGCGGGATGCCCCCAGGACCACATCTACGTTCCATGCACACAAGGAACCGTTAATACATGCAACGCACACTTCCCTGGGCACTGGTCATCCAGGGTCAACCAAACCCCTGCTGCTAAAAGATCGCTTCTGGTGGCCGGGGTATGGCGGACAACATCAGAAGGTACGTGAGAGGATGCCGGGAATGTGCGATGGCGAAGACACCTCGTCATCTACCCCCTGGAAAGCTTCCTTACCCATTCCCCAACGTCCTTGTTTATCAGTACCGGTATCATCTATCTTTGAACTTGTCGTGCCATTTTTCACCTGCCATTACTGTTTTACATCTCTGACAATAAACTCAACTGTTTGGCTTTTAACCTGTTTGTGTCTGAGTCTCCAGCTGTGACAATAAGGTTATAATCAGCCATGCATGCCAAATGTATAGATACCTGTATATCTACTGTGTTTTTTGTCACATCCTGATTGGTTGATTTCAGATGGAGCTACACAACCTTGCCTACAGCTTCTGAAATTTTTATGTTAAAAATAATGTTTGGAAGGCCATATTCTGCTTATAATGATCTCATTTAGAAAATTATTTCACAGTATGTAAGATATGACTTATCTTGACTATGTTGTGACAACTGATGACTTTTGTATTTAGTTAGGTTGACTTTAGTACCTGTTTGTTGAGTTAACTCAAAAACGTGCTTCTGATAGGATGACTTATTATTTTAAGTTGTCTCAACTATTTATTACAGTATTGAATTCAATTGAAAAAGATTACATGATCTATTGAATTAGATTCCTGAACATGCTCAAAGTCTAAAATTGAGTGTATCATTTCGATGACATTCAAAACAAACTGTAAACTGACCTTGTGATTGCAAGACAGCTGTATTTATGAACAGTAACATTAATGCATGGCCACGTTTGGTTATCTGTCAATAATTGCCTTCTCAAAAGGGAAGTAAGTCGCTTTCCCGCTCATTGTCCTTCTCAACTCCTTCCTGGTGGAACATTCTTTCGGTCAACCAGATCTCTCACAAAATTAAAAAAACCCATCTCTTCTGTAAATACTTGACAGACAAATGAGAAAAATAAATAAAAAATAACCCTCTCTCTTTCTCTCAACAGGTAGTGGTCTGGCTTTTGTTGAAACCAGTAACTTTGTATTAGCACCTATTGTATTATCGCTGCTGAGTGACATAACACTTATTGCTCCCTGAACTCTCTGTAAGTTGCTTTGAATAAAAAGTGTTGCTTAAATGACTTAATGTAAATAAAAAAATATTAACAAAAATATTACCGGTCTAAAATGACTAATCTATTTTGCTAGTCAAACACATCCTTTCACAAATCAATGACTGACACGATGCATTCCTATTTGTTTGGTTAGAACTGTGTGAGTTCTGTGGGTGAACACTGCTGTCTGCAGGCCAACAGAACTATTGCATCCAGGGGACTCAAGTACCTGAAGCTTGTTCCTTTGATGTGTCAACAGGACACAACAAACTGGGGAAGGCAAGACATTTTGACTTGTGACATACAAACCAATTCTTGATTGGGTAACTGGCAGGGCCGGAGTTATGACGATGGGGGCCCTTGGGCTTGAGTTGTTTTTCGGGGCCCCCCTACTATTTAAAATCATGTGTTTGTTAGCATTAGTAAATGTTTTGACTAACAGTGACACTTGTTCATTGGTTTACACGTTTATAATGCTTGTTTTGACAGTGGGAGCCACAAGTGGTGCGTTTGTAGCATGTAGAACGTTTTAAACATATAAAATGTCAAATCCAATCAAGATTAATAATTACAACTTCAAGGGGACTATAATATAGTTTTTTGACACAACCATACAGCGCTAACATTATGTTTTTTTAATTACAGTTCAACTTATTGATTACTATTGAAACTACTAAAAAGGAAAAATGTGTGTTTTCCCTGTATTTCTGGAGAAGCTTGAGAGATTATACGTCTCGGATCAAACATTTTGGAACCCCTGCATTAACATGGAACCAACAATGAGCTATACAGTTGTCAGCATTTATTAATCTTCTTTATTGTTAGTAAATAAATACAATTGTTCATGTTAGTTCGTGGTGCATGTTTAATTAAAAAATATATATATAAGTAAATACTGAAAATGAAGATTAACAAATGCAGACATGTAATCTAATACTTAACTAATGTTAAGAAATGCAACATTGTAAAATGTAAAAAAAATGTAAATTAAAAATATATGTATTAAAATGTATTAAAAATATATTAGTATTCTATTGCAATTCCATCAGTAAGTCATATGACAGATCTATTGCTATTAAATTATATCTATAATAATGAGATGAAATGTCTTATTATGGCTTAAATAGTTTCAGAATAATGAGATGGGTCCATAGTTTTGTAGGGTCTAGTTAACTGAGGTTGTGCAGGGCACATAGGGCACCCGCACCCCTCTGTTATACATTGTTTAAATTACTTTATACCTTTACTTAATACGGTCTGCCAAATGCATTAATGTAAATGTAATACCTAATATAACATCATTTTCATGTTAAATTCTTAAATGTAAATCTAAGAGACTTTGAAATGCAGCTCACAGGGCCATGAATCCATGAATGGTATTTCTGCAAGGTATCATCTTAATTTAGCATTTCAATTTTGCCAGAGATCCCAATGTCAGACATGAAATAACTCGCATGTAAACACGGTTTGAAAAAGCACGAGCAGTTTGTCCCTTCGCGCGTCACGTAGTTCGGTTGATTAGTTAGCAGAATGTTTTTATTTACAAGGATGGATTTAACAGTGTTTGAATTATTTACAAGAATCGCTTATGGTCACGTAACGAGAAATATTAGAAATAAACTCTATATTACCTGTTTTTATTGAGTTGTCAGCAGAACACAACACTTTTCATAACACGTTTTTTGTAAAAGCAAAGAAAGTGTAACAACAAAAACAGCTAGAAGTAGACTCTACTGCATCTACCTGTCGATGAAATGATCTGTCTCACACAGGCTGCGTCATAAACCGCATACTGTCATACTACATAGTAGGCAAAAAGCAGTAGGCGAAAGAGTAGTATGTCCCAAACCTCAGTATTCATAAAACAGTAGGCGAGAAATTTCCGCCTGGTGTACTATTTCTCGCGAGATTTGGACACGTGTATACTACTGTGGCGTCTGAAACCACCTACTTACCTACTATATAGTATGTGAAAACAATATAGTATGTCCCAAACCTCAGTATTCATAGAAGAGTAGATGAGAAATTCCCGGATGGCTTACTGGTCAGCCCAAATTCTGAAGCACCCAGCGACAGATACTTGGGATACTACTATATCCCATGAGCCCACGGGAATTGATAAGTTCAAACAGGAGCATGACGGAGAACTGTGAGGCAGGTGTTTTAAAATGTGAGTATTACTAGCAACAACGCTTCTCTTGGCGTTTAAAACCATATGCAAGTTAAAGATGCTTTTTAATGTCTGTTACATGTGACCTGTCATTTTCTCGATAAGTATTGCAAATGCGCACATCACAACATGAAATACAGATCACAGTAATGTAGCTTACGTCTGTTAATATGTGGTACAAAGCATTGTTCACTGCATGCATAGATACATATAAGTAATGTAAATAAACATATTTACTCAAGTATCTAAACACAATGTATATATTTAAATTGTCCATTAGTACTGTTGATGAATTCAAGAAAATTTGAGTTGAATAAACAGCGACATGTGCAACTACCTCCACATTTAAATGCAGTATTTAGCACAAATCACAGAGGTCAATTGAATCTTTTTCGACTGTTACAGGGACAGATGAGCACAGTACTTAAAATCACGAAGGTGGCGACGGTGGTCAGCTGCGAAATGGCAGTAGGATGTGGGGTTCAACGCCTGTAGAGACAAGATAATTTGTTTCAACAATAAATTGAAATAAAGCTTTGATTTATGTGATGTTTACTTGTATGAATAACGATTAAATTCATTTATTTTCTTACATCAAATTCATATATTTTTATTCATGTTTATTCTATAGTTTTCTGTAAATAGAACACATTACATTAATTCATGTATTATGTCAGCGCTTCACTGAAAAACGTATGCATTCAAATTTTTGTAGTCTGTATTAATGCGTTGATGGCATATGGCAATACAATTACATTCATGAGCCTATTTTAATATAATATATCATTTTCAGGAAAAAAAAAGAATAATTATTGATCAGCTCTTATCAATAATATTGTGCACAAGTGTAGGTGTCAGCTATCAAAGCAGTTCTCGGGAACACTTAATTTATAAGCAACAATACTTATATTCCTTGACAATAAAATCAGCAGTGCTCTCCTAAGGCGAGATCGTCGAGAAGCTGCCCGACATCTCCTTTGTGAAGACATTACAAACATGTTGCAAATGCTGGAAAAACTCATGAAAGGTAAAGTTAGCATTACTGATGTTAATAATGCACCTGTCTCTCAGAACTTAAGTTAATGCGCTTGTTATTACGTCGCATGGTTAATCTCTGGCCCATGTACACTCCAGTACAGTAGGTGGCGGATATGCACCACAAACGTAATTTGCTCCCCGCCATTAAAAAGTAGAAGAAGATCATCGATATGGCGGACAACGGCTGATTGCATTCATACTATACCCATACACGGAAAACAGTACGTACCCATTTTGCCCTGTTGAGTACGTACCTACTCAAATTGAGTACCTACTCATTGAGAGTGCGATTTGGGACGCTGCTCTGGACTGTGAGGAGCGAGCGTTAAATGGAAAACGCAGAGTGGAATTTGTTCTGACCTTTAGTGGTGTGATAATGTGACGATGGTGGCGGTGAGTGCGGGAGAAAGAGATAGAAAACAAAGCAGAAGCCGACTACGCCACCCCGGATATGTCCGGGGACCCAAACCTAGTACACAAGCACCAAAAGCACACAGGTTCGCTATTGGCTGTGACAGGTAACAGACGAAAAGGGGAAGATGGCAAACAATTTATTCCAAACACATAATATAAATTCAAGCTAGCTTTTAATTTAAAGGATTAAAACCCAATACATCATCTTAACAATACTAAACACACACACACAGATCCTCCAAGTCAAAATTGGGGAAGTCGTTCTATTGATCCAATAACACTGCAATCGTTTGTGCTCGCTCGTGTCACAGCACACCAAAACGTCTCCGTTGTGAACACTGCAAACCAATCAACCACAGCACAACAAACAGAGGATCTCGGCCACGACTAGTTCCCCAATTCTGGAAAGAAACAAAAACACAAAAGAAACCAATCCAAAAGAAACAAAGAAAAAGATCATATCGAGCAACAGAAACAAATTCAAGTGAATAGAAACAAATAAATCAAAATAAAACAACCAATAATAGTGATGCATACATAGTGCTGTAGTCCGGTAATCACCCCTCTCTAAGTCCTCAGAGAGAGTTCAATATCATTGCTTGTAGCAACGTCACCAGCGAGTATAAGAATGCACTACAAAGCAGATCTTAAAAGGAATTATAATTTGCTGGAATTGACTGTCCGTTAAGATGAATTATTCCTTCACACCAACCCAGGACAAATACACTGTTCCACGTACGGCAGAGAGTGTGAGAGAGAAATCACGTAAATCAGTGCGATAAAGGGCGAAATGGGAACTTGCGCAAATCAGCGCGAACAGTGATGACACTGTCCACCTCCCTTCCAGAAACACCCCGATTCAGGCAGTCATTATAGGCTACATGCAGGTAGTAAGATAGCTTTACTCCACAAGGGAGGATCACAGCCCCCAAATAGCGTCGATCTCAGCCTGCTGCAACACCCCAAGTTACTGCAGATAATGACACGTAGTGCACCACACACTTGACGTGAAAATAGGTTAACAGCCCACGAAACTAAACAGCCATTCAACGTGCCCGCAGTACTCCTCAGCCACACTCCTGAACGTGTAGCCCAACACACCAGAAATTACCACACTTCCCGAGGCCCTGTATGACACACCTAAGTGGCTTACCGGTCCCGTCTGCTTTTATTCCCATGGACCGTACAATTTCCTCAAGCATAGGTAGACCAGGCAATCGCATCACAACAATCAGAGAAAGTTTTTCAGGGGGATGTGAATCCTCACTACTCTACTTCGGCTACCGTTCTATTTTGCCAACCAAGGGGCGCCAGCCTTTGAGGGCAAATGGGCAGTGGCTCAAGCCACAGAGCCACCCCGTGAACGCAGTGCGGTTCCCGTCTGTCCGGGAGTTTCAAAGGAGAAATAAATGAAATACGGGAAAAATAACTAAACGTGAGGGTGCCGGGAGATGGGTGTGAAAAAGGGAGTGTTGACAGGTATGTAATTAATCATTATTTCCATTTTACTAAATGCTGTTCTTTTCAGGTTATTCTCTCTCAGTTTTTTGTTTTCTTTTTAGTGCTGCGCTGCGATAGCGCTTGTCGGCAATTATAACAGTGTCTTAATGCAGAGACAGGTTTCAACTGCGGCAAACGTGATGGATAGAATCCACAAATAACCAATCAGGAAATGCCGACATGATTGACGGAAAGTTTAGCCGCATCATTCCTTACATAAGGCAGTGCTATTGAATGCCAGACCAATGAAAGAAGTTTAAATGAAAAATAAAATGACTGGCATATAACTAAACAAATCAAATGAATGAGAGCCAGGTGGGCCCCCTGAAGTGCCCAGTCAAGCCCAATGGTAAAACCGGCCTTGGTAACTGGTTAATCTGATGCATCACACTCAATTACATCTCAATGATCATTTAAACTCTGCCTAAGTTGCCTAAAAGGCAAAGTTCACCTCAAAATCTAAAGCGTGTTATTTTTTACTCACCCACATGACATTCAACATGTGTTAAAACCTCAAGACGTCTTCAGAAAAAAAATAAGAGATCCCAGAGATTTCCAGGCCTCTTCATCGACATCATGGTTATATATTTGTTGTCAAGGTCCAGAAAAGTACTAAAGACATTGTTAAATTGGTCCATCCGCTCATGGCGGCTCAATTGAATTTTTTGAAGCGACGAGAATGTCGCACTCTGTGGTGAAGCAGGCGAGAGCCAATGAGCGTTCGATTTCCTGCCGTAAAACCTGTCGTAAAGCTTCTTTAAGTGGCGACTTTTTAATTTTTAACAAGCGGGTCAGTGCCGATATTGCTGCATATGGTCGCTGCTCAGGGGTGCATTTCCCGAAAAGCATTGTTGGCCAACTATGGTCGCAAGTTCCGTCATACCTGTATATTTCAACGATTCAAGTGTTTCCCGAAACCATCATTCCAATGATCAATTGCAAACAGCATCACAAAGTTGCGTGATTGGAACCACTGCTCTTAAGCTGTCGTTGGAAGCATAGTTCCTTGATATTATGACATGTCGACATAAATACATCATGCTCTTGAGCAAAAAAAGCAAGCATGAAGCAGTGCATTCTTTATCTAACATTCTAAATATAAAAAAAATTATTTGAAGTCTTTTAGTTTGTCAAGAAAATAGAAGCGCTGCTTTTTAAAAAGTGCGAATATAGCTACGTACTCTAGGACCCTGGGGAGTCCCTAGGCAAAGTGACATAGGAGGAAACTTACAAATTAATGAAACAACAGAGAATAAAACTAAGATAACAAAAGTAGTTTTTAGATGGAATATATATTATTTAGAGGAATAATATGACATTAAATCGATCTGGGGTGTATATACTAAAAGCATTGTTAGCCAACTGGTCACAAAATCCGTTGTTCCAGCATAGATCAATGATTCAAGTGTTTCCCAAAACCATCGTTCCAACGCAAGCAAGCAGCATCGGAAAGTTCTGGGGTTGAAACTACAGGTCAAGAGCTGTGATTAGAAGCTTAGTTCCTTATTATTATGACATGTAGACTTACAGACATCATGCTTTTGAGCAAAGCAAGCACAATTTGATAACAAAAATAGTTTGCAGATGCAGTGTACAATATTTACAGCAAAAATATGATATTAAATCAATCTTCACAATCTGCAGCAAAATCACAAACATACTTTACTATGTAGCATCTTACAGGTTAACTTTACACTACAGCACTTTAACAAATGCGACTGCAATGCCAAGAGAAGCGTTGTTGGCTAGTAATACTCACATTTTAAAACACCTGCCTCGCAGTTTTCCGCCATGCTCCTGTTTGAATTTATTAATTACCGTGGGCTCATGGGATATAGTAGTATCCCAAGTATATCTGTCGCTCGGTGCTTTAGAATTTGGGCTGACCAGTAAGCCATCCGGGAATTTCTCACCTATACTGAGGTTTGGGACATACTATATTGTTTTCACATACTATATAGTAGGTAAGTACGTGGTTTCGGACGCCACAGTAGTATACACACGTCCAAATCTCCCGAGAAATAGTGCACCAGGCGGAAATTTCTCGCCTACTGTTTTATGAATACTGAGGTTTGGGACATACTACTCTTTCGCCTACTGCTTTTTGCCTACTCTATATTATGACAGTATACGGTTTGGGATGCAGCCTCTGCCTTATCATGTCCTGTTTTTCTTGGTCTTGTGGCAGAGTCATGGCAAAACCTTTGGTTTTGTGTGGAGAGAAACATATTATTGTCAATAATGACTTGATATGCGTTCTCTCCGGTCCCGTCTTTGGCCCCGCCCCTCTCGTTCATTGTATAGCTTTCCACTTGTGTCCCATTACCCACACCTGCCCATTGTTATCTTCCTTTGTTCGTCTCCCTATTTAATGCCCTCTTTTTTGCTGTCCTGTGCCAGTTCGTTTTGTATGCTACCCTGTCTTGTGCTGTGTACCACGAATACGATTTGACCCTGTGGAGTACCTTCATTACCTTGCCGGTTTTGTTAGACGTTGTGTCGCTGTTCTTGGTTTATTTTTTGCCCCCACGTGGGAAGTCTTTGTTTTCTTGTTTTGGTATATAAATATTTAGTCCTGTATGTGTTACCCCATCGTTGGCTTTTGTTTTGTTCCTGTTTTATCAGTAAAGTCTTTTTGTTAAAACCCCTTAATCGCCGCTGCCTGCAAATGTGTTCTTTCCTTGTGATTCATGACACTTTCTACCCTAAACAATGCCAAAAGAGTTGCCTTACTGTTTTAAATCACTAAACACTTGTAAACCTATTTACTACATATGCCTGCTAAGATTAAAAAAAACATGACACAAATTGCAAACTGTTAACATTTAAACACCACATACTTGATTGAATGTGCAGCTGTTGCCGTTTATTCAAATAACAGACGCTGGCCGACGAAAAAGAATTGTGGGTTATCTCTAGCAACAAAGGATACACCTCATGTGTCTTCTGAATTCTCTTGAATGTAGGTCGCATAAGAAGGTGCACAAAGTGACCTTCCTGCTTTTATAAAATAAGACTGCCTCAATTACGTAGCAGGCTTGAAATGAGACCTCCGCAGGACGCAGCCTTCAGAAACGAGACACAGCTATTGTTGCCATGTGGTTTCTACGTCAGTAAAGACGGTAACAAAGGGGAACGCGGGCATCCCATCATGCATTATGTTCTGGATATGAATCATGAGACTTTCTGCTAGGGGTCTCGCGAGATGTTGTGGAAAGCTTTCCAGTGTATGTTATACTACTACTTTTTAAGGTTATATATAAGGTTATATTCATTAATTCTATGTTTGGCTAACATGTGTTTTTCTTTTGTTTTTGTTTTTAGATGCAATACAAATAAACCGCTATAAAAATTAATCTGACTTGACTTGACTATATAATTACACATTACATATAATTTCTGAGTAAAACGTATTGTTACATATTTTATTGGTGAAAACTTTGTTGTTACTTTGTTTCAGTTAGGTATTTTGTAAAACTGCTTTTTATCTCATAATTAGAAACACCACATTAATTAACGCTATATGTTTGCTCTTGCTAAGTGTGTCCCATCGGGTTGGAAATACTTAATGCTCACTTGGGTTCTTCATGCCCACTAGGACACTAGGCCAAAATCAGGAAATACGTCATGTAGTCAAAAGTCCCAGTCGCCCTTTCACGCAGCCGTAGTATGAATGCGCTCGGCCGTTGTACGCCATATTGACGTGATCATGTGACGTAATTCTACGTCTGTTCCTTTTCAATGGCGGGTGGCTGCCAACTTACGTTTGAGGTGCATATCCGCCTCCTACTGTACTGGAGTTTGGGCCAGAGATTAGCCATGTGATGCCATGTTAAGACAGATTGCATTAACACCGTAACATAGGTTTTGTAAAAGATTGTCCACCAAAAGTCACCATTTTTACACGTCTCTTCATTTTTCGTTTGGATAAATAAGTAAATTAAATATAGTAATTAATTGGTTTAGGGCTTATTTGACTTTTGTAATTATTCATTTATGAATGGTGATTAGAAAGTTGAAATGCACCAAAGTGTATCTGTTTAAACCACCGGATTAAAATGATCTTGTTAATAATCATGTATTTTGTTATATTTGTGATTTATAAAAAAAACATTTAAGCAATATATAATATTGTCAAGGGCAAATATACATATAAAACACAACGTAAATAAACTGCTGAAAATAAGCTCAATATTAATGCTTCGTATTTCAATTCTATGAATTAAAACTATGCACAGTATAAAACACAGTCAATTTAAGAACAAAGTAAGGTCAATGTTATTGCTACATTAGCTTTACAATAATTAACAACCTGTTTAATTGTACATGAAAGTCAGCTGAAACTGTTTTGCGGGCTTTGCGTGGTATTCTATACCGTGGGCTCATGGGATATAGAGCATCTCAAGTATCCGTTCCTGAGTACTTCTAAATCTGGGCATACCCAGTAATCCATCCGGGAATTTTTCGCCTACTCTTTTATGAATATTGACAATTCCGACATACTACTCTATTCAAGTACTGTTTTCTTCAACTACATAGTAGGTTAGTAGGCGTATACGGACACATCATTATACGCACGTCCAAATCTCGCGAGAAATAGTCCACCACCCGGGTATTTCTCGCCTACTGTTTTGTGAATACTGACGATTCGGATATACTATTCGTTTGTGCCTACTGCTTTTTGCCTACAATATAGTAAGGCAGTATCCCATTTCGGATTCAGGCAAATACAACAACACTTCCCACAGAAAAGTGGCAGGGTTTTAAGCCGGCTGAATGCTTACTAATGAACCATCTTTTGTATCCAAATGATTTGCTCCAAGTAGTACTGGTTTCTAATACCTGCTGAATATACAGACGTGCTAAAAATTTGTTGGTACCCCTCCACAAAAACGAAGAATGCATAATTTTCTCTGAAATAACTTGAAACTGACAAAAGTAATTGGCACCATTGTTAATTCCGTATTTAATAGAAATCAGACTTTGATTTTGAATTTTTATTCCAAATAATATTGTAAATAAAAAACAAATGAAAATGTCATGGGCAAAAATGATGGGACCACTAACCTAATATTTTGTTGCACAACCTTTGTTGGCAATCACTGCAAGCAAACGTTTTCTGTAGCTCTCAATAAGACTTCAGGTAGTTTGGCCCACTTCCTGAGCAAACTGCTCAAGCTGTCTAAGTTTTGATGGGTCCTTTCTCCAGACTGCAAGTTTCAGCTCTTTCCATAGATGTTCGGATTCAGATCAGGACTCATAGAAGACCACTTCAGAATATTCCAATGTTTTTTTCTTATCCATTCTTGGGTGATTTTAGTTGTGTGTACTGCCCAGTTTCTGACACTGGGCAGTACATTTCGCTCCAGAATGCCTTGATAGTCTTGAGATTTCATTGTGCCCTGCACAGATTCAAGGCACCCTGTGCCAGATGCAGCAAAGCAGCCCCAAAACATAACCAAGCCTCCTCAATGTTTTTTACTGTTGGAATGGTGTTCACTTCTTTGAAAGCTTGATTTTTTCGTCTGTGAACATAGAGCTGATGTGACTTGTCAAAAAGCTCCAGTTTGGCTCATCTGGCCAAAGGACATCTCCCAAGAAGGATTGTGGCTTTTCAATATTCCAGTCTGGCTTTTTATGTTTTTCTTTCAAAAGTGGAGTCCTCATGGGTCTTCTTCCATGAGCCCACTTTTGTTCAAAAAGCGACGGATGGTGCGATCAAACTGACGTACTTTCACCTTGGAGTTCAGCTTGTATCTCTTTGGTAGTTATCCTTTGTTCTTTTCCTACCATTCGCACTATCCTTCTGTTCAATTTGGGGTCGATTTTCCTCTTGCGGGCGCACCCAAGGAGGTTGGCTACAATTCCATGGACCTTACACTTCTTAATAATATTTGTAAATGTCCGATAAATTGCATTAATACTCTCCTACACAGTATTATATTTATGTGTTGACAAGACAAGACATTGTAGTTCTACAGTTCACCTTGTGGTCTGTTATGCTTTTATTTTGAAAAGCGCCGTTTTCTTCTGATGTTTTTGTGACGCTAAAGTTCCGTTTACTCCCTGTTCACAATGTGTTGCTCAAGCATTGTTGGAGGAACGATAAAAACTTGTCAGCACATTAGTTATTTATCATGTTCCTCCATGTGAATCCTGTAAGGAAAGAATTTACATTGTGATTGACTTTATTTTTGTATTGTTCGTACCTGTTATTTCTAAGAGCTCTGAACTGCGAGGGCGTGTCGAGCTAGAGAGGAGGCTAGCTGATGGTGGAAGCTCTTTGATAAGCGCCCTTGGAGAGCGAAATGAGGTGAATTATTAATGAGTTAATTGAACATGTCATCAAGATAAAAGCAATATATTCTTTCTGTGAACAATTAATATATATTGTATTTCATTTAATATTTCATTGTTATTAGTTGGTTTATATTGGGTGTAAACATGATTAATATGTACATGATTTATGTGTGAATTATTTGTGAAACTACAGAGAAGCATTTTGTATTTCTTCTGTAGTTTTCACGGTGTTCATGGTTCTTATGGTGCATAGTGCTCGTTGAGAGGAAGAAATAAACCGACACCCGTTTGAAACTCTCTGCGTCTTGATGAATAAATCCAAGGGGCCGCTACAATATTTGCAACTGTTGTCACAAGAACATCGAGCTGCTTGGAGATGGTTACCTTTACCATGCTTGTCTATTATTTTCTTTCTGAGCTCCTCAGACAACTCTATCCTTTGCTTTCTCTTGTCCATGTTCAGTGTGACGCACACAATGATACTATTGTGTAATTTCTGAGTGATTTGGGCACAGACAACACGTATTATTTAGACGTACTTAGATATAGACATATTTAGATATATTTTACATGCATTATGGGCACAGACAACACATATTTTACTGGGCACTGTTATTCACCCCGGTTATAAAGAAGTATTCATAGGAATGTTTGTAGCATAGTTGTGTTAGTAGATCAGACATCATATTAGAATCAAGATTGTTTGAATGACAGAATCAGCATATTTATGCATGCAGTAATTGTTTTTATAAGAATATCTTTAATCATTTTCAGCAATATAAAATCCAGTGATGTGTTAAAGGACTGACCCAAATATGTCAAAAGCCAGCAATACAAAATCCAGTGATGTTTTAAAGGCCTGAACCAAATGAGTCACAGTCAGCAAAATCCAGTGAAGTGTAAAGCCCTGATCCGGAAATGTCAAGTTGACCTTCCACTATTAGACCAAAAACCTTGTAGCTCAGCTTATTTTTTTTAAATGAATCAATGTTGACATTCCACCATTAAATCAAAAGTATTGTGAACTATTGAAACTACACCTCTGGGTAGTTTCAGTATAACTAGAGGTTGGAAAACACCTGATTTTCAGATGCTTTTTGGGAACATCTCACTTTGTTTGACTTGAGCAAATAAAGTTAATTCTTTGACACCTGGACCTTCTTTGTCTGAGCAATTTTTTAAACTACAAGATCAGCATTTTTTCTCCTCATCAATACCAGCACAGCACAGTGACTACGTTTCTCCATTTAAATAGGCTGAATGATGATTACAAGATAGGATACATGTGTGATACTTATTAAAGAAACTAGTTCATTTGAAATATCACTATAATCCAATTATGTATTATCTAAGGGGTACCAACAAAAGTGTCCAGGCCATTTTAGAATATCTTTGTAGAATAAGCAATAATTAATCTCTTTCCATAGCGTCTTTGCTTTATACAAAAGGCATGCAAGCATACATGATACAATAGCTTTTAATTTCATCACTCTTCAGGAGGAATGAAGCATTATTTCAATGAGCTGTAGGTGAAACAGTGTAAGTGATGTTTTTGTAATGTAAGTGTTAAGGATCTTTTGAGTAATCTGAAGTACATATTTATTTGTGGACTGTAGGATTCTCAGAGAGCCTTTGTCAATTGTTTGGCATAGTTTGTGTGAGACCAGTCACCTATGATATAATAATCAGTCATCTCCTTTATGCTAGTTAAATTGGTAGAGCATTGCGCTATCAACTCAAAAGTCATGGGCTCTATCCCAGGGAATATACGTACTGATAGGGCACTGTAAGTAGCTTTTGATGAAAACATCTGGCAAACGCATGTAAATGTTCTCATGGGGTTCCCTATCCCCTTCAACCCTAGGAACACCCCTGCGCCTTGCCTCACCTGAAAGAAAAGATGAGAGTAGGCGGCTGAGACTGAAAACAGCGCAGGCAAGACGGACGCTTGCCAAATCGCGCTGTCGAGTCGACTGGAGTCATCAGCAATGTTTAAAAGAGTTTAAAAACGAAAAATGTTCAAACACTTCAATTAGACAAACAAATAGTATACAGTACAAAAAAACAAATAATAGAAAGCTGAAATTTTGTTAGACTTATTCAATAAATATAAATTGAGATTTGTTTGCCCCTTTGTCTTCTTTTGTTTTTATTAATATGGAATATTAATGGAATATGAATATTTTTTAAAGTTTTTTTTTTTCTTGTTTGTCTCTGTGTAATGTTTTATTTTTTTCTTATTCCATTTAACTCTTAGCCCTGTTTAAAACTGTATGATGTAGAGTGTATACTATCTTGTTTGGTAATGTTTTTGTTATACTTTAATAAGAAAGAAAGAGAATTGCTTTTTATCGCAAAGGAAATCGATGCAATTGAAATGCCACTGCTTTTACAAGAAGGAATTTGCACAGAATTTGGCCATCTCGAACAAGCCTAATGCTGTCTCAATAAAGTGCCACAGAGATTACACATTTTTGTATATAAACCCCGGAAGCGAATTAGCATTTTAAAGGGGTGATATGACACGGCTAAAACAAATAATATCATTTGTTTTAGATGTAATACAATGTGTATACACGAGTTAAGGTTCAAAAACACTGTATTTTCCACATACCGTGCATGTTTGTGTCTCCTCTTTGCCCGCTTCTCTTACGCGAAGATTGTTTTCAAAGTTCATCGCTCTGAAAAGCGAGGTGCGCAATGATTGGCCAGCTAACCAGTGCGTATTGTAGTGATTGGTCGAATACTGCAAGCGTCTGAGGGAAATGTAACGCCTCTTACCATAGTTTTGAACATTAGGTTCCAAAGCAATTGTACTTACAGGTCAATTTGGGCGGTCTTTGTCAAATCATACCACGAACTGACCAAGATTTGTGGGGGTGTGGTTACACAAGGTGTTTCAGGCAGGTCTGGGTGAGCATTCGCTTTTAGATAGAATGCATCTTTTATTCCGACACTTGAATTTTTAACGTGTCTAATACACGCATGGGCACTTATAACACATCAAACAGAAAAACACGTATTCGCGCCATATGACCCCTTTAAGATTTCCGGTTCCATCGCTCCAAAGTCTATAAGTTTTTTGAATGGTTTTTTTTGTAAATAGCCTGAATAAGGTCTGTGGCTAACAAAACCTCTAAATATGTTCCTGTTTTAATCTATGACATTAAACACACCAGTTATGACCCGCTTGTGATTTTTAAAAGCCGTATTGTGTCTTAAAAACGGCGGTTGCTAACAAGTTGCTAAATGCAACTACTTTGGAGGGGACATAGATGCATATAAATCTAATTCAAAATTATGATTCAAAAATAGCAAATATTGTGTTAATCGGTAGAGATTGTCTTGATAAACAAAACGTGTAAACGTCATAAATATTTGTTAATCACAGATCTTATTTTTTGTGATCTTCCAAAAGTATACACTCACCTAAAGGATTATTAGGAACACCATACTAATACTGTGTTTGACCCCCTTTCGCCTTCAGAACTGCCTTAATTCTACGTGACATTGATTCAACAAGGTGCTGAAAGCATTCTTTAGAATGTTGGCCCATATTGATAGGATAGCATCTTGCAGTTGATGGAGATTTGTGGGATGCACGAAGCTCCCGTTCCACCACATCCCAAAGATGCTCTATTGGGTTGAGATCTGGTGACTGTGGGGGCCATTTTAGTACAGTGAACTCATTGTCATGTTCATGAAACCAATTTGAAATGATTCAAGCTTTGTGACATGGTGCATTATCCTGCTGGAAGTAGCCATCAGAGGATGGGTACATGGTGGTCATAAAGGGATGGACATGGTCAGAAACAATGCTCAGGTAGGCCGTGGCATTTAAACGATGCCCAATTGGCACTAAGGGGCCTAAAGTGTGCCAAGAAAACATCCCCCACACCATTACACCACCACCATAATTGCATTAATGAGAAATTGAACAGGTGTTCCTAATAATCCTTTAGGTGAGTGTATGTACATGCTTTCGATCGAGGGAACCAGTGCAGCGCTTACTTCGGGGTTAGCCTACAAAAATATGTCATCTCTGAGTCACTTTATGTGTAATTAATAAATACAAAAGACTAATAAATATCCAGATTAGTTGACATGAAAGTAAATCATTTTACTTATTTAAAAAAAAAAAATCCTAATTTGACTTATTTTTATAAGTTCTGTTAACATTTTCTAATATAAAAGATGAATGTAAATTTGAAGTCACATTTACTTGTAAAGCTGCTTAATGAGAACTTTTCTTTATCTTTAATTCAAAGAAAGGATGGTTTTATGTTTATGTTGTGTACTTTCAATTGGTATGAATGATCTTATTCAATATTTTACATTAAAAGCAATTAACATACAAGAGTATTAGAGATAATAAACAACATGAGGCATGCAGGGCTAAACAAGAGATTATGTCTTTATTGTGTTTATAAGTCAGGCAATATTTTAATCATTCTTGAAAATACTACTAATTACAACTCGTAATAGTAAAACAATCTGTGATCCCAACAATTGTTAACGTGATTTCTTCAGCAAGAAAAAACACACAGTCTTACTATCCAGATCAACAAAGACACATGAGTATCAGTCACTCATATGGGATAAATGTTTTGTTTTACTACACACAAATGAATACATTAAAAATAGACATAGAAATCTATGAAGACACTGAATGATTACACATGCACAGTACATTTTTACTTTGTGTAATTATATTATTTATGACAAATTGTCATGAATTCCTGAATAGTCGTTTTGAATCATATAGACTGCTTCGGGAAAAAAATCATCATTATAGATATGTAGATATGTTCTCATCTTTGCTTTGATACTCTTCTACAGAATTATCCTGCAAGATTTTGATGAGACTTGACAGAGTACTGTTTGGATCCAGTAGAGTCACTAGGGGGACATTCACACCTCTGTCCTGGAAGATTTTATTTTGCAGAGTCATGGCTAACATTGAGTCAATGCCTAAATCAGAAAGATGACTGTCATCATTAAGGTCGTCCATCTCAACACCAATTGTTTCACTGATCATTGACCTCATATATTCATGTGGTGATGTGATGGGCTGGTCAGGTCTGGATAAGCTTATTTTGTCTTTCCTCAAGGCTTCCTCTGTTAGTCTGTACAGTCGGGCACTCAAAGACTTGTTTTGACTGAGGACATTATTCCAGTTGTTTTTGAATTGAACTTGCATACAACCTGTTGAGGTTTGTTGATTAAGAGGCATTGCTCAAGACTTTCAAGAATTTCTGGGACTTCCAGTAGCATGATTCCCTTTGCCTCAAGAAATCTTTGGAAATGCACTTTGTTCAACAGTAGACCAAGATTTAAAGCACCCCAGTTGATTGACTGTCCTGAAAGTCCCATGTTTTGCGGTACTGGCAGAAAGTGTCCATGAACGTATTAGCAGCTGCATAGTTTGTCTGTGATGCATTGCCAATGAAGGCGGAGATTGAGGAATAGCATACAAAGTAATCCAGATGGCAGTGTTTAGTAGCACGGTGAAGGTTAATCGCTCCATTAACTTTTGGTTTCATTACTTTTTCATAAAGAGATTTGTCAAGATTTTCGATTAGCCCATCATGCAGGACAACTGCACTGTGAAAGACTCCTTTGACTGGACTGCATGGAAAAAGTTTTCCAATGTGAACAATTGCCTGTTCAACTTGCTCTGATATGGAAACATCACACTGTAGACACTTAATGACAGAACCATAACGATCACAGATATTCTGACATTCTTGCTGAATTTGAGGATTTGGATTGCTCCTTGAAAAAATGGCAATGTTTCCTCCTCCTTTCTGAGCAATGAACTTCACTGTCTCATAGCCCAGCCCTGTCAGACCACCTGTGACGATATAGACTGAATTTTTCTGGAAAAGTCTTTGATTGGCCAACACTGAAATATCTGATAGCTGGTCTTTGTAATCATTGTTCAGGACTATGATGGGAAGAATCTGGCTTGTGAAGTATGAATCAGGCTCTTTTACAAAGAGAAGTTCAATGTCTTGAGATTTCCTTCTTTGAAAATTTGTTGTGTTTAAATCTAAAGACTTTCTGTCCAAATGCATGGATTTCAGCCAGCGGTAGACTTTTGGCATATTAATACGCAGAGACCATTTCTGCATTATTTGAGACATGAAGAGGTAATGGATGTGGACTTCATCATTGGTGTTTCTGAAAGTTTTTGGATTGACTTGAAATTCTGGCAGGTTGTCACAGACAAGAACAACATCTTTGATGACTGTAACTTTGTTAACTGTTTCAATGATCTTCTCATTATATGGAGGAAGAAGGACAGCTCCTTCCACCTCATTAAGATCACAAGCAAGCTGCTCTGCCTGTGTGCTCACTCTGATGATCCAACCTGATCTGTTTGCAGTAGTAGTTAAGACCTTCACCAAACAAGAGTCAGGAACAGTTGAGAAAATGGCCAATTTCCTCTGATTTTTGGCTTTGGGTAAAATCTCATGCAGAATCTCCCAGGCCAATACCATATAAGATATACAGGGGTTGTCCTTCAAGAATGTAAGCCTTTTTGTTTTGTAGCAAACGGATGCTGGGAGAACAACTTTGGAGGTGGCAGCCAAAGGATAACAACACGCAATCTGGTCCCCAACTTTCAGTTTGTCCACATCTTTACCCACAGCTGTGACAATCCCATTGAAATCAAGGGCTAGAAGTTTGTAGTTTTGAGTTGTGTGCTTGTTCCAATACATTGTCTTGCCATAAGTGAATTCAGGTGCTGACAGGAAAGTAGTCTGATGAATGCACACAAATTTTACTGAGTTGAACTTCAATGTTTTTTACCTGAATTGCTTCAACTGAATTGTCCACTTGTGTAGCTGATAGATTTGTTATTTCATATGGATCAGATGTTTGCAAGGTGAATACTTCATTATGCAACATGTGGACACTTTTTGATATGCTCTCCATGTTTGGCAATGGTGTGTGGATGATTTCTGGTTTGAGAATTGTGCCCTCTTTTACTATCAGCTCTGGATATTTGCTACAGGGATGTGATCTGAGGACCTGAACCAATGCTTTGATATCTTCAGATGAAACAGAGCCCAAGTCAATCAGCTGAAAGGAGAGTTCTGACAACTCAGCTGCACATGCTCTTATCATGCCTAGTAGAACAAACCCAGGACTGATGTAATCCACTAAACTCTCAGAGGACCTATAGGTTATTACTCTGATAGCACCTGGGAAATTATTAGCCTTGAGATATCCAACAATCTTTCGGAAAATCTCACAACAACCTGCCATGATGTCCAAGACATTTTCTGATTTGAGATAAGTTAGGTCCGCATCACCCCACATGAACAAAATTTCCTGGAAATTTTTCTTTACATTTGAAATTTTCAGCTTTGACAAAAGAAATTCAGGTCCACATTCCAACAGCGTATTGCTATTTGAGGATGGAATATATCTTGACGTTGGGTCTATGTACTGTTGCAAAGCTTTGGAAATCCCTACCTCATCAGAAAAGACCAGTGCCTTGATTGATGTCTTCATTGTGGCATCTTCAGCCGTGATGCTGAAGTTGTGGTGGAAGAAGTATTCATCGACAACATGAGAACGACTTCCGAGCATTCTGATCTTCACATGACTGAGCTCAACCAAAACCTTACCCTGTTTGTTGGTTAAGCAGCCACAGATTTCAAAATTATCTTCCCCCTCATGTATTGCTTTCAAATACACAACCATCTCCTCTTGAAATGGTTCAAATACAGTCAAGCTACCAATTTGTGCAGGAAATTGAGGTCTTGCTGAAAGCTTGCCCACCATAGTTCCGGGAATAAGCTGCATGACATAATCCAAGACAACAGGGTGAATGTAATAGTCATGTAAATGAAGAAGTAATTCTTCTGGGATCCTCAAAACAGATATGCACTCTCTGAATTCTTCACCACAGTAAACATCAGATTTATTTCTGAAGACAGAACCATACTCAAGTCCTGTCTGACTAAGATGTTTGTAAAGCTCTTCTGTAGTGATGAGGCATGTGCATCGTTTGAAGATAGAGTCCAATGAAATGGTCTGCACTTCAGGCATTCTACCTGGCTTTGCTTCTACACTGCCAAATGCATAGACTGCAGAATTAGACTGTACTTTGAAATTGCATGTGTTCTCTGCTAAATTGTCTGATGGATCCAATTTAACTTGCATTTTTGGGGCATTCTGGGTGAAAACGAAAGGATTCTGGAAGGCGACGCTGAGCTGCAGAGAACTGAGTGGGACTTTTGGCTTTGCATACACCATGAACGTTGCTATGCCCAATTCAGCATACAATGCACCAGGAAGGATGGCAACACCGTTATGTTTATGGTCCTGCAGGTAGGCCACTGAGTCAGATAATAAATCACAGCTGAACACTGAACTGTCTGAACTCATTTGTGTAACTACTGGGTGGTTGCTGGTAGGACCAGCAAACTGGAGATCAGAGGAGAAGACATCTTTCTTCACATTATCAAACTGATAGCGTGGGTGAGGATTTGGTTCAGTCTCAAATCCTTTGTAAAACATTCCCCAGTCCACTTTGACTCCAACCTCAAACAATTTGGATACAATAGCAAGCACTGTATCGTGATCCTTATCTGGCTGCACTGAGGGAAAAACATTGACGTCATTTCCCAGAGTCTCTGTGATGTACCTCTGCAAAGATCTTCTTGGGCCAATCTCAACAAAGATCACATTCCTCCTGTTTTTAGCTGCTGACCTTACCGCTTGTTCAAATGCAACTGGCTCCCTGATATTTCTTGCCCAGTATTCACCAGTAATAAAATCTGAGGAGCACAAACTTTCACCGCTCACTGTTGAGAACAATTCTGTTACCAGATGTTGTCCCTGTAATGAGCCTATATTTTCTTTCACTCTGGATACAATGGGATCCATCATGTGGCTGTGATAGGCAGCAGGGACATCCAGTATGCGAAGGAACAGATCTTTTTCTCTGGTTGAGTTGCTTAAATATTGATGCAATCTGTCAATGTCATCTGCATCTCCTGAGAGGGTACATGACTGTGGGCTATTGTAAGCAGCCAGGCAAACCCTTCCTGAATAAGTTGGAAGAAGTTTCAAGATTTCAGAAACAGCCATATTACTGACAACCAGCATTTTCCCTCCTGTTACAGTGCTTTGCAATGAACTGCGATAGTGGATGACTTTGACTGCATCCTCGAGTGACAACAAACCAGAACAATGAGCTGCAGCGACCTCTCCAATAGAGTGCCCCAGAACAGCATCAGGATGGATGCCCCAGTGCTTGAGAAGGCTAGTAATAGCAACCTGAATAGCAAACAGGAGAGGCTGGACAATCTTTGGATCAGTGAAGTCATCAGATTTACTTTCTAACTTCTCAATCAGGTTGAAGCTTGTGTAGCTTTGCATGAGGGTTTCGATCTTCTCCACGACTTCTCTAAAAACAGGTTCTTGTTTTAGGAGCTGCTTGCACATACCAGGATAAGTTACACCATTCCCACAAAACACAAAGACTAACTTGGAGTCTGTCTTTGAAGGGACAAGCTTTTTCAGTACAACCAGTAAGTGTCTCTTTCAGTCTGTCAAGGATGATTCTGACATACTCCTCCTGTATTTTGTGTTCAGATGACTTCTTCTACAGGCAGATGTGAACATAAGATTGTGAGATGGGTTATAGTCCCAGCACTAATCTGTTCTTTAAGCAGCTCCTCTTGCTGTATCATAGATGGTTTGTGGATCGGACTAACAGTGTGGCCATCTTGATTTACTGCTGTTTTGCTAATGATGCCCCAGATATGATCATGGTCTTGAAGTGCCTGTCAAAATACAGAACACATGGGTTTGTTGCTTTCAGTGGTTCTTTAGCTACATGTTGGTCATACTTATGTAAACATACTGATGTTTGTTTACCTTTTTCAGAGGTTTTAGAACAACAACCCCACAGCCTTCTCCTCTACCATATCCATCTGCTTTTCTACTGAAAGGTTTACTGGCACCTTCAGGGGAGATCATCTTTGCCTTGGAGAGAGCCACAAACACTGTTGGCTCCAGTATGCAGGTCACACCTCCACACACAACCATTTCACAGTCACCTGTTCAGTGAGAAGAATGTCAAAATCAAAGCCATGTTTATTTGTATAGTGCTTTGTATAATACATAAAGTTTCAGAGATTAATATACATTTCTAATTATTTTAATAGGGACATCCTTCTATGGAAACCAATTTATGAAAATATTATTGAGGTAAAACAACAAATTGTCTGGTAGCTAACAAGTCACAGATTTTAAAAACAGAAATTGAAAATTGTAACAATAAAAACATATCCACAAGTTTTTCTTGTAGATTGCAGTGAAGACTACCTTGTTTTATGGCCTGACAAGCAAAATGAAGGGCAACAAGTGATGAGGAACAAGCACAGTCAATGGACAGTGAAGGACCAGTAAAGTTAAATGTGTAGGAGATGCGGTTGGCAGCTATGCTCATTGCTATACCAGTACTGTAGGAGTGATCTATTTGTTTTGGGTTAATTCTCGCTGAGCCCACCTCAAAGTCTCTGTTCATCAAACCTGAATGAAAAGAAAAACAATGTTTAACTGAAATTAAAATAATTCTTATCAGTATTACAACTGCAATAACCTTTTTAAAACAGCTACAAATAGACAAATCCTCTCACAGATTGTTTTGAAAATGTTATTGATTTAATTCTACTGTAATCGATATTGGTTTGAGTATCTAATTGCAACATATTGCAACTGACTCACTTTTCTCAGACTTTCACACTTTTCCCAAGACAATTTAAAGTAACTCAAAGTTAAAATAGATATTAATTGTAGGGTTATGTTACCCACTTTTCTCAGACTTTCAAACTTTCCCAAACCAATTAAAAGTAACTCAAAGTTAAAATTGATATTAATTGTATAGATATGTTACCCAAAAACACTCCTGTTCTTGTTCCACTGGCCTTTTCCATTGGTATCCCAGCGTTCTCTAGGGCTCTGTAGGTGCACTGTAGCAAAAGTTTATGCTGAGGGTCCATGTTGGCTGATTCAGCTTCAGTGATGCCAAAGAACTTGTGGTCAAACTCATTTAAACTGTATAGAATAAAAAGTCAAGATTAATTTATGATTTACTGAGCATACCAGGAGCTTATATATCATTACAAAAACCTAATTTTATGGTAAAAATGAGGAAATATATCATTAAAAATATAAATATTAAGAAAAGTGTGTACTTAGGACTTTTTACTTATACTATGTGACCCTGCCTGTGAAATCCAAGCTAATGTCTCAAAATGTAATTCTGAGATAACAAGATCAATGTTTGATTTTAATTAAAGATATAGAGATATAAGACGGTTATATTTTTCTATGCCATCATTTAGCATCTTTCTATATTCAGTACAGTGATATGATATTATGTTTTTTGCATAAGGATTATAATTCTTATTTTGTTTCATTATTTAATTTACATTAATAATTGGATTATTTAAATACTTTTTATACATACAATTTACTGTAAACATACAAGCAGACACTGAGTTACATGACCCTTATACAGTACATGCAACTGGACTGTAGATTGTATACCATAAACCCAACCCTTACTAAAAGCTTTAAGCATTTTGATTTAATTTGATTTATAACAAGCATGAATAGACTTTATATTATAGCATGAACTAAACATGATATGTTCTGTTGTTGTTCATGATTAATGTTAAAGGATAATGTTAATGTTTTCATTTAAATGTATACAACATTTGTATCACTAACAACAGTTACTTTTCTAAAAAAAATGTTTGTTAAAAAAAAACTTGTATATATATATATATTAATAAGGAAATTATAGTCTTACCCATCGATAAGTGCTGCTTTTGCTGTGTATCTTATCTGATCTGAAACCATTGAGTGAGGTCAAATCTTTCATTTGGTATTTGAATGGCACAGTTCTTTCCATGAAGCAGGACCCTCCAAAAGTTCTCAAGTCCCTCACCTACAAGTTTTGGGATGTACATGAGACCAATGGTAGACTACACTGTTATAACATAACACGAAACAAATTATGAAGTACTGCATATTGCAATATTATTTTTACCTCCAGGGAAATTGCATCCTATGCCAACAATGGCAATATCTGCATCATCATCCATGTTTATGTTCTGTTTGCCTAATGAAGAATGTTTTACAATATTTAATTCTATTTTTAAATTCCTAATGTAAATAAAAATGCAATAATCCTGTCACTATTTACACATTAATTAGTAAAGTCCTGTGTTGTACGGTGGAATAATGAGTAAATATACATATAAAATGACATTAAAGAATACAATGAAAATATTGTAACTTACATGGACAATCATTTTGAGACATTCCTCTGTAAAAATGATGAGATGAAACCAGCTGTACTCCATATTTATTGAGTGGAAGAAGCAGTAAAAAACAATCATTATAATTCGGTAATGATTTACCATTGCACAGTGGTTGAATTATTCTGAAAATTCCTTTTGTTCTTATGTCTCATGACATGCCCATCTTTAGTTCAGGGTTCAATTCAGATGTTATCAATGCCACGTCTTTTGTTGTGAGCCAAATTCCTTTTGGTATTGTATTGTATTAGTCAAATTAACAAAGATTAATAAATGTTGCATAAAACATTATATTACATTATTTGTTGTATATCGCCCATTGTTACTCATTGTCACCTTATGTAGTTAAATAATGTTAACCAATACAACCTCATTGTTGTTTCTTTATGCAATGCTGTATTTTATTTCTTAAACCTTTTGGTAAATTCATATATTTGATATTATTTAAATTACAAAGTTAAAAAGTTTGCATATGTTAAAATCATATGTTAATTTCAGCATTGTTAAAATATTTTTAAAATCAAAAGTTTTAACTTTTAAATTATAAAGCTCAATTATCTAACATAAACAATTGTTTTATAATTAATTAGAATTTTCATTGTTTCCTATAGGAAAGCGTATATATTTTAATTTTATATTTAAATATTATTCTGTTTTCTCACAAATCAGTAAAACAACATCTACTGTACAATAAAAACCTGTAAGGTATAAAAAACATTATGAATAAATGAATCATGGATAATTAGGCATTAGTAGGTTGAAAATAAGTATTTGTATTAAACATTCAGTATTTGGGATTAAATTAAATTTGTAGGTATCAGCAAACAGTTCTGCACATTCTCTTTTTTATTAAATATAAAATATTAACAAAAATTCTTTAATATAAATTATAAAATATTTTAGAGCTGTAACTGAAAACAAATCTTTTTAAAAGTTTCCATCATTGTCCACGCCTGCAATCACAATATTTTTTTTTTAAATAAAACTGCAGTTTAATTTTGCAGTTCAATTTTGTATAGAAATATTAAATATAATTTTTAAGGCCCTGGAAAAAATACACTAATAATTCAGTTAATATATGCGATGGGAAAAATATATGGAAAAACTGTTGTAATAAAGGCTCAGTTATTGAACAGTGTGGGCGGCATCAAATACAAACCAGTGTAATGATTATTTTTTGTGAACCTTATCTTTGTTCATTTCATCTTTCAGACTTCCCTAAAAGATTGAAGGATTCTTCAGTTGTAATTATCTGTTGTAAAAAAACCTATAGTTACGTCAGAGCATCCAACCAAAACCCATGGGCCTTGTTACTCATTAAAGGACACTGCAAGGAACGTATTGCTTCTTCTGAACCTTATCTTTATCCTTTTATCTTCTGGACTTCCCTGGTATCATTTTTCAGATTGTTAAACTGTATTTTTTTTACTACTGATTCGTTGCTATCTTCTCTGTTATGGTGAACTATCTTTAATAAAAGTTCTTTCTAGAGTGCAATCTAAATTCATATAAGAGACTTCCCAGACTGCTTAGTTCATATAAAAATGCTCTGCTACTTGCCATTTTTGCATTTAAAAGACCTTTATAAAGAAAAATGGTTAGTTAATAAGGCAGAATGAAATCTGTTTTATTTTATTCCAAAAATGTTTGTAATTAATGTCTATTAACCTGAAATTATTAACCTCATAATAATGCTGTAAAATGATAACATAATGCATAATCTGTAATTTCACACCCCTTGGGTTTTCAACCACTTCCAGAGCAAGTTATCTTCAGAGAGTGACATGGAGTTACAAGGTAAAGTGATGCCCAAATCCAGACACACTGCTCCTAACACAAAATTAACATTCCATGCAAGAGCACAAGGCATCCAGCCATTAGACAGAGCATGTCTATGTTCTTGAGACCATTATCACCGGTTACATATTATCTCAAACATGCTTCCACTGAATCATAAATGCAAAACACCGGATTCAGCTGTTCCGGGTTCGATACACTTGAATCTCGATAGCTTGCATTTGTTGCATAACGTTTGATAACTTTCAATGGAAGAAGACAGGTCGACTGACTAATCATTAGAATACATACACACAGGACAGTCAGAAGAACTACAGTCAACATTAGTTCCTTCAATTTCACAAATGTATTACTTTGAAAGAATCATTGTTCTTTAATTCTGTTTCTATATTATTTTAGCTATTTTAAATAAAATAAAATAAATAAAAAAGTGTCTGCAACTTTTGTCATTTGATGTCTATGTCTCTCCTGAAAAAGTTAAAGGGATAGGTCACTCAGAAATAAAGACTGTTATACTGTTATCACTTGCTATGTCATTCGAAACTCAAATGCTCTTTCTCTCACAAACAAATATAGATTGTTTTCAAATCTGATAATATTTGTATAAAGATATATATTGACCATGTGCTTATTTTATTCACTGACACTGACAAAAATGAAAGGACATATCTAATTTGCACTCAAAACATCTTAAATGCACACATGTAGATCAATGAAAGTCAAATATTTTTTTGTTTGCGACCTTAGTAAAAATCCTGCGTATGGCCCTGATCACAAGGATGATCAAGATCCAGATATGTTATGTTTGAGATGTGTTTTTTTCAATATTTGGCATATTTTTTGGACTCGCTGGTTGCGTGTTTTTGGGCTACTTTCATAATGTAGCCTACTGCGGCCGCCAAAATGTTTATTTATATTCTGAGGATAAATGATAATTGATGAGATTCTTAATGTGTATTCATACTTAGATGAAAACCTGGCAACTCCAGCACCGGACCTGTTCTCAAAGTGTGGAAAACGAGCGTCTGACAGGCAGGCAACAGGACAGGGAGGGACGCAGGAGCTCAAGCTCAACCATAGAGAAAAATATAGCGGTGGTATTAGACAATGGTCCGCAATTATGTTTTTACCAATGTTTCGTACAAAGGTGCATGTCACCTTGCACAGTGAAATATATAAAATAATATAAAATACCTATAGGAAACCATTCAGATAAGTAATTATAGAAATAGAAACGTATTTTGGCAGTTGTTAACTTTGTCACCGGAAAATAATTGGGCTAGTTTTCATTCATTTTGGGCGGGTTTTGAGGGGTCATTGGGCTGCTTTCGGGAAGTTAGCAAGATCCTGTGACCAGCAGCAATGACAAGGTAAGCTAACGTTTACATGATGACTAGCTAGAATCTATATAATCTAGTTCAGTGATGGGACTATTTTGTATTTAAATACCTTTGATTTTTTTTATGTATTTTTCAAACTAAAATACTTTTTGCCAATCAACCTCCTTATTAGACTGCATGGTTGGGCAGTGTTGCAAATACATCCATTTGAAATACAAAATACTATTATTTTGTAATAGCATTTTGTATTTAAATGCCTTTAATCTTAGTATTTTTTAGTATTTATTTTTGTATAGCCTAAATTCACGAACTCAGCAGTCTAATAAAGAGGTTAATTGGCAAAAAGTATTTTGTATTTTGAAAATACAAAGACATATTGTCAGTTTAGAACGTTAAGTTCTACTTCTGTAGTTATTTTGGTAACTCAAGTAACTCAAAAGTTATACAGGAGTCGTGTAACGTATTACAATTCTGAGACAGTAATATTGCAAGGTAAGGGATTACTTTTAAATAACAGTAACAAGTAATCTGTAATGTATTAAAGTAACTTGCACAACACTGGCGCTGGACATATATTGTCCATATGTTCCTAATATTGTATTCTGTATTTATTAACACTGTATATCCTGCACTTGCTAATTGCACTTCTGGTTAGACCTAAACTACATTTCGTTACACTGTACTTGTATATGTGTAATGACAATAAAGTTGAATCTAATCTAAAACATGAAAATGATATTACCAAAAGAACATTAGCGTGACGCCTGTCATCACATTGCGCCGAATGTATGATAGGGCCCTTGATCTCTATAGATTCTTTATGCAATACTAGGTCAAACAACAAAAAAACACGCTCTAATAAATGTTGAGTTACTTTCTGTAAACCCAGTGCTGGGTGAACCTAAATACAAACATTCTCTGGGTTAATTAAATCCAGTGGTTGAATTTGGTGGCTGATAAAGGTATAAAAGCATTATGTATTGATTTTTTATCAGTCAAATTTATCTTTTGTTCTATGAAACACACTCAAAATACAAATGTAGGGAGTTTTCGTAACCATTGTGACTATTAAGGCCAAATTTTAAATGGTTGCTGAAAAGATCAAATTAAAAACTTACTGGTTTTAGCTTTTAAACCACCTTCCCTAAACTCATCTTTAGTGATGGCCACAAATATTTTGCTGTGTGTTGTTATTCGACTTGAGTCTGTAATTGCTGCTTGCAGCTATATTATATAAAGAATGAACTACAATTTATTAGCAAATTGTTGTCATAAATATATTAAAAGGAATAAAATGTCTATGATGACGTTAGTACTAAGTATCTGATGAGTTAATATAATCTGAATTACACCCTTTGCTGTACACGTCAATAGCCAGCTGTATGTCTCTGCCAGAACCTTTTAATAACTTCCAATCTATTATAGACAAGGCGTTGAAGCTTGTTAATAAGTAACCCGATGTTCAGCTCAGCCAACAAGGGATGATAACGTTAAGTCAGTGTAGACAGTGACTGTTGCTGGCGCTCAGTAACTGACCCATAACACACTGCTGGAGTGTAGGATGGCGAAGTGTAAACTGACTGTATTGAGAAGCCTATTTCTCTGATCTTTGAAAAGTTTGGTCGCATTGTTGGAAATTATCCCTTCGTTTTTTTCATATTACCTTTACTTGTAGCTGCTGCTCTTGGAGCTGGTTTTATGTTTCTTGACGAGAGGGAAGCAAATGATATCGAAGACCAGTTCACACCTGCAAACGGACCAGCGAAGCAGGAGAGGGAGATTGTGCTGAAATATTTCCCACAATCTGAAGAGTTTTCTCAACTGCGCCTTTCGTCTGAAGGAACTTACGCCTCTTTGATCATTACAGGTTTGGGGATACCAAACATATGGACTGAGGCAGCTTTTACAGACATTATTGAGTTAGATAGACAGGTGAAAAATATAACAACAGGAAACACTTATGAAAACCTTTGTGCCAAAACTGAGGGAAAGTGCATGTCAAATGCAATTCTAGACATCATAAATTACACTCCTGGTGAAATTATTTCTACAACCATTAGATATCCGATGAATAATGGCACATTTTTAGGATCAAGTGTCGGTGGTGTAGAGCTAAAGACAGGAGGCTCAGAGATAAGCAACGCTAAAGCAGTCAGACTTTTTTATTTTTTAAAAGAGGAAAACACAACACAAAACAATCAGTGGCTTGATAGCTTTCTAAACTTCTTCTCAAACTATTCAGAGCTGAAAACGGTAAGTAAATATGATGTATACACAAGTAGTTTAATAAATATTAAGCCTAAAAGGTCTTTGCACATACAGTCCAAAATTTTCGTACACGTTTTTTCGTATTTGGCGCTCGTTTGTACAGTGTCTGTGAATTGTCAAAATGCCTCTCAAAATGCTCGCTACGGATGCGAAAAATGCAGAAAATCGAACCCAGTACGATAATAATAATAATTTATGACGGACGAAAATATCTGAGGCAGTGTGTAAATGTGATTGACACAACGTGAGGTCGTATTTATTTTTTAACCTGTGGAAATTTCGGAAGAAAATTTCGGACTCAATTTGCAATGGCCTTTATTCATAAAACACAAACCGGACAGATTTGGACAGTTTTAAAACTATGCGTGCATGGGACTGTTAATTCATTTTGATACCTGTTTTGTGTAGGTAGGCTACTTTAGATCACCAAACATTGACAGGCTATTTATCATGTCATCTCCAATAACTGTAACAGTAAATAACTAAATTAGACAACAGTTATGATATATTTAGACCCCATATATTATTAACCCATTTACTCAATGCCTTGCTTTTAGCCTCTTTCATTTCCTGTTGAGAAAATATGAACAATAATTCTGTGTTCTGTATCGATTTTATTTTTTATAGGTGAGTGTTTCTTACTTCACATCGATATCAAGACAGAATGAGTTCGAGACCAATGCAGACTCTGTGATCCCTCTCTTCTCCATTACATATTTCCTGGCCATTACCATTTCCATTGTTTCTTGTCTGAGGTATGACAGAGAAACTTATTTAGCCCAGACATAATATAATATAATATATTAAAATAAAATAAATCGAAACAAACAAATGTATATATGTATAAGTTATATTTGAAGAGTTCCTATGCAGATTTCGGTCAAAATTTTGATTTCGATGTTTGAATGCTCTCCACACCTTTTATACATAATTCAAATAACTTTGCTTCAAAGCCCACTAAATACCACACTCTGCCCGGTCTGAAATATCTGGTATTGCTGAAAGTATGTAGGAGCCTGATGAAAATTTTTCATTTAAGCGAATCCGTCTGACGGATTTAGAGAGTTTTTCATTTGAATTCTTCATTTATAAGTCATGGCATTTATCTATAGAGTAATTTCTCTTCTTTCTACAGGTTCGATTGTGTTAGAACCAAGGTGTGGGTTGCTGTGGCTGGTGTCATCTCTGCTGGTCTGGCTGTTCTCGCCAGTTTTGGTTTATTGCTCTTCTGTGGAATGCCTTTTGCTATGACTGTTGCATCAGCCCCCTTTTTGATTCTTGGTAAATGAAAAGGGACAGTTCAACCAAAAATGAAAATACTTTCATCATGTTCTGCTGAACACAAAAGAAGATATTTTAAAGAATGTTGGTAACCAAACAACATTGGCTCCCATAGATTTCCATTGCGTGAACATAAACCACTGAAACATTTCTTAAACTATCTTCTTTTGTGTTCCACAGAAGAAAGAGTCGTATTCAGATTTTGAATGACATGCTATGTTTTTTTGCAGGTATTGGAGTTGATGACATGTTCATTATGATCTCCTGCTGGCAGAAGACTAAAGTTGATGAAGAAGTTGAAGATCGTTTAGCAGAAACATATAAAGAAGCTGCTGTGTCCATCACCATCACCACACTGACAGATGTGATGTCTTTCTACATCGGTCTGTTGACTCCATTCGGCTCTGTTCAATCTTTCTGCATGTACACCAGTACAGCTATTCTCTTCTGTTACATCTTCAACATCACTTTCTTTGGTGCTTGTCTTGCACTGAACGGAAAGAGAGAGAAGGGTAATAAACATTGGGTGACCTGCATGAAAGTCCCAGAAGTCGATAGTGTTGATGCTACTGGTAATGTGTGTTGTGTTGGTGGAGCTTATGATAAGAACACTGGCACTGATGAGGCAATGCCAATGGATTTATTCTTTAAAAATCACTACAGCCCGTTTCTAACAAAGACCTGGGTTAAGATCTCTGTGTGTTTGTTTTATTCTGGCTATCTGGCAGTAAGCATCTATGGATGTCTTCAACTACAGGAAGGTCTTGATCTGAAACATTTGGCAACAGACGGCTCATATGTTGGTAGTTACTATGATGATGAAGATCAATTCTTTTCTTCTTACGGTCCCAATGTCATGTTAGTCATAACAGATGAAAACTTTCTGTATTGGAGTTCAGATGCACGTCACAACCTCGAATCGTGCCTCGAAAATTTTCAAAATCTGTCAATGGCATCTAAAGATTCAGAAGTCTTACCCATTTCATGGCTTAATGCATATGTTAAGTTTGGACGGAGTGCGGGTATAAATGTAGATAATGAAACACAATTCAAACAATATTTACCTGCATTTCTTAGGTTTTCTGGTTTTACTGAAGATGTATACTTCACTAACAATGAGATTTTGGCATCACGTATGTTCATTCAGACTGTGAACATCAGGACAGCAGTCGATGAGAAGAACATGCTGAATGCATTCAGAGAAACCACAACAAAATGTGGAAAAACGGCTGTTAATGTAATGGTGTATCACCCTGCGTTTATCTATTACGATCAATACGCTGTCATAGTCAGTAATACAATTCAGAATATAGTCGTAGCTACATGTGTAATGTTAGTTATTTCACTCTTGTTAATCCCAAATCCTCTCTGTTCTGTCTGGGTGACATTTGCTATCGCATCCGTCATTGTGGGTGTGACTGGTTTCATGGCATTATGGGATGTTAGTTTAGACTCAGTATCTATGATTAATCTGGTGATCTGTATTGGATTTTCTGTGGATTTCTCTGCTCACATATCTTATGCTTTTGTGTCCAGTGAGGAATTGTCGGTGAATGAAAAAGCCAAAGATGCCCTCTATAAGCTGGGCTATCCAATAATACAAGGTGCAGCTTCCACTATTGCAGGTGTAGTGGTGCTCGCTGCTGCAAAAAGCTACATCTTCAGGACCTTCTTTAAAATCATGTTCTTAGTCATTCTGTTTGGAGCCGTTCATGGCGTTGTGTTCATACCTGTGTTCCTCACATTCTTTGGCATTTGTGACCGGATGTCTTGTACCAAACCTGACAAAAATACACATTGTGAAATGCAATCTGATGCAAACTATAGAATATCGCAGCAAGTATCAACAGTAAAGAGCAACGGTCACACTAATGAGGGGTTTACCAGTCCTGACTGTTTCTGAGTAGCTGCACGTATAAAATGATCTCAACCCGCGTTTAGTCATTCTGTTCACAACATAAACACTTTTAATATACCAAGGGTTTATGGATTATTGTTTTTACTCTTTGTACTTTGTGTGACACAAATGTAAAATATTACATTAATTTAACCTAAGCTTCCACTGTCTCTCTCAGTTTAAATATATTGAAATATGTATTCAAGTGGTGGTAAATTGTCTATTTTTCTGAGTCAGCTTAACTTCTTATGATACCCTTACATGAATTTTGTCATAAATATAGATTTTCTGATGATTGATTTTTTCTTTCTTTCTTTATTTGCATGCTTAGCCTTTATAATGTAAGTAAAAAATAAGATTGTTTTGTATATGTGCATTTTCAAATACCGCAATTTAACAGTAATATTATTTATTTGTGTTTGGTATCATCAATAAGAATGGATAGATTTAGGCTCTTTATTCAATTCTTTATATTTTAAATTATCCTTGATAATATGAATTATATAATAATAATTATGTGTAGTCATTTGAATTAATAATTTTATAATAAAGTTACAGCCAAACTGTAAATAAAAATGGTGAAATGCATGGCATTCAATTTATTTACGAGGGTACAGTGCTTTATAAAAAATTTAATAATGTTAAGCTTGTAAAATCATTAGCAAAAAAAGTTACAAAAGTTCTCAACGACTGTACCCTTCAAGGTCCTAATATACCATTTAGGTACAGATAGGGTAATTGACTCGACATGGCATTTCTACTGTCACACAAGATAAAAATTTATATAATTAGTATGGTCAATCTTTGAAATGCAGTAAATATGTTTATCTAACATGGATCTGTTGTTATAAAAACTGCCCTTTTTTTTGTTTAGATATTTTTATTTTAATCTCAACATTGTATATAGCATGACTGTCTCCTGCAAGGTTCGGTAAATTAATACTTTTATAAATTAAAAAAGAAAAGCATCAAAATGTAAATAAATAAATCAAGCATTCTTTTTAAGTGTCTATTTTAGTAAAGGGTTGATTTCAATCATATATTTCTAAAAGCATAGGAACTTGATACACTCTAGAAAGTTTGACTGTGATTTTACGTGAAACAATTTACACCCCCAAAAAATTGAATCTATGAAATATAGTATGTCCGTAGTACGGAGCCCGTCTGGTCACCCTGGACCCCAGGGCAACAGCCCCAGAGGTGCACCCCCATCCACATAACCACACGCAGGGAATCCACTTATTAAAAGATTTATATATGAAAAGATTTTATAAGAATGAAACTCAGCAATTTACATTATACTTTTTTACAAGAATTATACATTAACACGACACTTTTGTAGAATAGAACACAAAATAACAATTATTTTCATCAAGAATTTTTAACAATTAGGCCTACTGTAGTTAAGGGACACCTTCTTTCTGTTTTAATGTTACATTTCAGGTTTTGATGTAGTGAATAAAAATCATTAACAACAGGTGTAAATGTTGTGTGTGCCACAAAGTGGGGGTACAGGGACATATAACCAAGTTTGCATGAATGTATTCACATTAGGGGGACAAGGGAACAATTACATTCATTCCGCACACACAGACAGATATATTACAAGTGCTCATTTCTTTTAATTTCGATGATAATAACTGACAAATAATGAAAACCCCAAATTCAGTATCTCAGAAAATTCAAATAGTACTTAAGACCAATACAAAGAAAGGATTTTTAGAAATCTTGGCCAACTGAAAAGTATGATCATGAAAAGTTTGAGCATGTACAGCACTCAATACTTAGTTGGGGCTCCTTTTGCCTGAATTACTGCAGCAATGCGGCGTGGCAGTCTGTGGCACTGCTCAGGTGTCATGAGATCCCAGCTTGCTCTGATAGTGGCCTTCAGCTCTTCTGCATTGTTGGGTCTGGCATATCGCATCTTCCTCTTTACAAAAGTTTTACTTCACACATAGATTTGATCACACAAAAGTCTTCACACATAGATTTTCTATGGGGTTTAGGTCAGGCGAGTTTGCCGGCCAATTAAGAACAGGGATACCATGGTCCTTAAATCAGGTACTGGCAGCTTTGGCACTGCGTGCAGGTGCCAAGTCCTGTTGGAAAATGAAATCTGCATCTCCATAAAGTTGGTCAGCAGAAGGAAGCATGAAGTGCTCTAAAACTTCCTGGTATACGGCAGTGTTGACCTTGGACCTCAGAAAACATAGTGGACCAACACCAGCAGATGACATGGCACCCCAAACCATCATTGACTGTGGAAACTTTACACTGGACCTCAAGCAGCGTGGATTCTGCCTCTCCTCTCTTCTCTTCTCTTCCTCCAGACTCTGGGACCCTGATTTCCAAAGGAAATGCAAAATATACTTTCATCAGGGAACATAACTTTGGACCACTCAGCAGCAGTCCAGTCCTTTTGTCTTGAGACGCTTCTGACACAGTCTGTTGTTCAAGAGTGGCTTGACACAAGGAATGCGACAGCTGAAACCCATGTCTTGCATACATCTGTGCGTAGTGGTTCTTGAAGCACTGACTCCAGCTGCAGTCCACTCTTTGTGAATCTCCCCCACATTTTTGAATGGGTTTTGTTTCACAATCCTCTCCAGGGTGTGGTTATCCCTATTGCTTGTACACTTTTTTCTACGACATATTTTCCTTCCCTTCACCTCTCTATTAATGTGCTTGGACACAGAGCTCTGTGAACAGCCAGCCTCTTTTGCAATGACCTTTTGTGTCTTGCCCTCCTTGTGCAATGTGTCAATGGTTGTCTTTTGGACAACTGTCAAGTCAGCAGTCTTCCCCGTGGTTGTGTAGCCTACAGAACTAGGCTGAGAGACCATTTAAAGGCCTTTGCAGGTGTTTTGAGTTCATAGCTGATTACAGTGTGGCACCAGGGGTGTCTTCAATATTGAACCTTTTCACAATAATCTGATTTTCTGAGATTTCTGGGGTTTTCATTAGTTGTCAGTTATAATCATCAAAATTAAAAGAAATAAACACTTGAAATATATCAGTCTGTGTGGAATGAATGTATACATTATACAAGTTCACTTTTTGAATGGAATTAGTGAAATAAATCAACTTTTTTTGATGATATTCTAATTCTTTGACCTGCACCTGTACTCCACTAAAAAGTACACATATGAATTGATTGTTATAGAGATGACACCGTTCTTCACTTTCACTTTAAAACGCACGTTTGGTCCTTAAATATTGCCCTTACCTCCACATACTATATCGGCACTATACCATCTTTACATTTAGTCACATTTACATTTAGTCTATATAGTAATTGTGATTTAAGCAGGGTCGGCGCCACGGGGGGGCCCCAGGGGGCCTGGCCCGGCCACCTAGGTTACTGTGCCCCCTCACCTCTAGTCAGCACACCACCCTGCCTCGGAGCGCGATTTCAGCCGTTGAGACTCAGCAACAGGCACGGTGACGGTTCCACTGTGGCTGTGCCCTCTTATTCCTAACATATAATTATATATATTTAAAATATATATATATTTTTTCTGTAAATTAATTTAGTTTTACTAGAATCAAATCAGCTTTGCAACTTTGCATGAAAAACTCGCGACAGGCGATTAACTAAATTACGTCACTAGCAGCTTGTATAGTGCATTGTTGCAAAGCAATATATCTCCAGAATCAAAGAGGAGGAAAGCCAGCAGATGATGACTACTAGAAGACTTCTCTCTGAACATCACAAAGTTCTCGAAGCAATGCCGAGTGTTTTGTCCGCAGTTAAACTCGCTGTCACATTCGGGGCCTCTACCGCTACGTGTGAGAACTCATTTTCTGTGCTCAAGAACGTTTTCACGGACAACAGACGAGCAATGAACCACACACGTAAGTCTCAGCTCGTGCATCTTGCGTTTGAGCGGGACCTTACAAAGAGAAAATGCGCAACGAATGGAAAGACCTCGTTCTGAGAAAGTTTAACTCCTCCACTCGTCGACTGCAGCTTTTCTAAAGGTAAGATGTGTTTTTTGCTTTTTTGTCTGATATTGTTCAAGCCAGTGCTGGTCCGTTTATTATTTATGAGAATGCTGTAGGCAGCGTTCGTGCTCTGTATCGTTGCGTCTGGTAGCCTAAATGGTGACTTGATGGTTGTTGTTGTTTCAATTCAAAGTGGGTGTATTGTGGAGGTATGCCCCCCCATTGACACAACGAGGCCCCCTCGTTCTGTATGTCCTGGCGCCGACCCTGGATTTAAGATTGCGTCTTCCCGGCAGAACTTGCGCTGAAGCTTACATTTAACTCAAATCTAACCAGATAACAGAATGTTGGTGGAGGTGTGTCGAAAAAGTGCGGGGGACAGAACCATATTTATCTGAAGGTGGAGGGTATTCCCGCACATGGTGCCACGCCTATTTAGCGCAGATGCGTGACCTAAGTCTTAAAAAATAAGTGTTTATGTACATTTATATATTTTTGTATTGCTGGTTTATTTGGTGCCCCTAAATTCTTGTGGCCCCTGGACACTCGCCCAATTGCCCGTATGGTTATTCCGCCCCTGCCCGCAAATCCGTGGCCACAGATTTGTAATTCGTTCCCTCAGTTTAAAAAACCGTAGGCCTATACTCACAGATTCTAAAACTGTTCACTCAGTTTACCAAATAGTGCTCAAGGATTAATAAACAGTTCGCACAACATTCAAATCTGTGCCCCTGGTTTTTTAAATCCGTACCCACAATTTCATAAATTGTGCCCTTCCATTCCATCCCAATCCATTCCCACAGTTTTGCAAATTACACCCTAATTTTACCTGAAACGTTTAAAATAAATTAATATCTTAAATAAGAATTATATTAAAGTTCATTTAATTAAATGTCTGAATTATTTTATTGAATTAAAAACTATTAGTTAATTGTACGGACAATGCGCATATCTATCGCCAATTATAGTTAAAACAATAAAAACATGAACACACACAAGTCAATGCGCATGAGCTTCACATTGGAATAGTGAAGCACATATGCGTAACAAGCAGATGTCTTTCGAGCTTTCCTGTATTTATTACATTGATTAGGTTTTATTCTTCAACTCCTTGTGAACTTACATTACAAATAAACAAATGGACTTTGGTCAATTGTGACGCACGGTCAAACGTTATAAATGCCAGGAACCTTTTTTAATAGAAATATAGAAGAAATACACATTTGTTTCTCTTTAGAGCAGCACAATGCCAAAAAACCCATAAAGTTCATTTTAATTATTACCCTTGATATTGTAATTGAACATTAGATTAAAGTTAAGTATAACTTTCTGTAAAGCAATTAAACGTCAATTTTTATATAAACAACCGAAAAACCTGCTCCTGAAATATTGTATGATGTTGCATAGCATCCAGCTAGGTCCGTTTAACTTCAAACACATTAATTAAAACTCATTAGAACTGTAGAAGAAATAGGTCGTTCCTTAAAATTATAAAATAGTATGTTATAAAAAATGTGTTATATTTGTAGCAGACAGATTGTTCCGTTGTGCGTCAGAAACGCGTACTGGCATAAAGTAGGTTTGACGTTGGACGTTCGATATTCGTGAATTTAGGGACCTTCTCTAAAGTTACATACACATTAAAATACATGTTTCCATAGATGATTGATATTTATTAAGATAAACCGTCGAACCATATGCAAATGTTCCTATGTGTTTCACTGAACATTTGGTTTTGTGGCTATAAGTCATTCCCTTTAAATGCTATTGAAGTTGGAAACATGTATTTTAATGTGTGTGTAACTTTAGAGATGGTCCCTAAATTCACGAAAATCGAACTTTTAATGTCAGACCTTTATCCGTGCCGCGCGTGTGTAAACCACATTAAGACAATTTATAATATAATCTAAAATATAACAAACTGTGGAAACAGCTTTAGAATCTGTGAATACATTTTTTTAAACTGAGGGAACGAATTACAAAACTTGGGCCACGGAATTGCAGGTCTTGTGTTTTTTACTCCGATGGGTGAAACGACGAGCTTCGTTAATAGATCCATATTACCGCTAATGCGTCCAAATGGTTTATGAAAAGATTCATGACAGGTCAGTGTAAATTATTACACTATGTGTTACTGAGAGCTCCTTTGTTTGATCACAGTTCTAAACTTCCTCATTTCTTATAATCTAGTCAGTTTCATAAATCATTTACCTTATCACTTTGTAATGAACAGACTTATTTTGCAGACCTATCCCGCCATAAATTAACTCATCATCATAAATTAAGAATATCAATGCTATCAACAACAGAACAAATTTCACATTTTATGAATGTATTACTTTATTGCAGGAAAAGGTCAAAATGATCAGGGAAGTGCACAGACCTTTTGAGGGACATGGTCTCAAATGGAAAAAAGGGCACTTCTCATATTTCTTTACATTTTTTCCAAACAAAATGTTAAATCCCTCACACTCACCCAATTGTTTCATGTTGTTTCATTTTCCAACAATGGTCTTCTGTAGAATTCACAAATTTTATCACAAGAACAGGCAACAACAAAGGAAATTAAGCCACAATGTGAGCATACACAACATATAAAATGAATAGTTATTAGATGAGGAGTCTGACATCAAACTTATCAAGTTTTTGTTCAAGCCAGGACACGACACGCACAGCGAAAGCGTAGTGTGACAGCAAGATTGATTATTTCATTGAGGGAATTACCGTTCAAATGTGATGATTGAGTGTGTTATTGTTTTGTGTTGATGTTATGTTGTTCCTCCAAATGTTGAATTGTAAATAGTTGTATTGATTGCAAATCGCCAGCCAAATATATACTGAATATGTTCTGGAAAGATTTGATTACAGTTTTGATGATAGTATCATATGTTTTGATTTGATTATCACTATGGCATCCATGATGGCTATAAATTGTAGACTGTGCTAACAGTGATTTAACTAGTAGATGACAATGTATCTGTTGATGGCCACGGTGGAAGTGTTTTATTGTGGAACCAAATGTATTGTATTTGAGACATTTAAATTGATATAGCTTTACAAAAATACTGTATAGTATGTATAATTCATGTCTGGTGTTGCCATCTAGGGGTTGAACAGGAAAACCATATTAAACAATGCAATGTAACACTGTCAAGTTAGCTATCTGACTTTTATTTATTATTATTTGACCCATTGAACGGGTCATTTTAGCCATAATCGCAAAAGTTTCCCCCCTGAGAAATTGGTCAGGAGCCGCCACTGTTAATAACTGGTGGTATGCTTTAGTTATTTTGTTTATCCTATTCATCTGAATTGCCTGTCAAATGTATGCAAGTTAGCACATTTTTTCTAATTGTTTGACAGGGAAAGCAGTGCGCAAACAAAAATACATACGCGCGCACATACAAATATCCATTTATGAAAAATCCTAGAAATAGGGCACTTCCCCCCCCCTTCTGCACGTGCCTGAAAATTATACATTTACAAAGAAAACAATTAGGGAACATTTTAACTAGAATATGTCATACCATGTTAAATGGCTATATTTTACTATTTAACCTCTTTCTCTGAAGGATCTGGATTTGCCACAAAAATAATCATATTTTTTTTGTCTGTACCAGGCTAACTGATTATCATATCGGTGTTGGTTTAATATAAACTGATCAGTTTATCAAAAATGAACAATTTCAAATTCATTCTCGGCAGATATTCTTCCAGCTCTTTATCTTAAAAAATTTCCCTGGAGGGCCCTTTTCCCTTCAAGGAGGACATAAATCCATCCAAAATGTACACTCTTACATTAATTTAATCTATAGCTCATTTAAACAGCTGTCGGATATTGCATATTAACTGCTTGAATGTATTTAACATTTTGGTCGTTAACTTTGTTTGATCAGAACTTCCTCATTGCTTATAATCTGTCTGCATAAAGTTTTCCTTAGACTATACAGAGCAAGGGTTGATATTCATGCCTGCAATAAACAAATGATGTCAGCATAATTCAACAAAGATATAAATGAAGGAACAAATCATACATGACACATTTTATGACTTTTGAGGTATCAAAGTAAAAAAATATTTAATTAGAACGTCAAGTATTAGCTGTCCCAAAAACAAACATGTGCCCAGAAACAAACTTACAAACTGGTCACAAATGTCCCATTTTTGTGTAAACTACTACGAAAAGTAGTTTTTACAGACTATTGACAGAAAAAAATATATTTTTGTAATAGCCAGGATTACAATGATAGTTTTCTCTGCACTTGGTTTCGGGACGGGTCAATTTTGTATGTATTTGTACAAATACACATGTAAATACCTGTATAAATAATTTTGAAGCAGTGTTACATGAATGGCTGAAATGTAAATATGAATAATTATAAAACATAAATACATTTGATAAGCCAGTATGAATACTATTGTTTTAAAGAGATACTCCACCCCAAAATGAAAATTCTGTCATAATTTACTCAACCTTAAATTGTTCCAAACAAATGTCTTTGTTCTGAGAAACACAAGGAAAGATATTTTGAAAAATGTTAGCAACTGACATTTCTATGACATCGGTTTTCATCACCCTGGGTTTATGCATATTTTAAAGTTTCACATCGAAAGCAAGTAATGGAAACGCCAAATTTCGAAATAAAACCCTTAATTCGCAAATAAGTGTTTTTCGCACGCTTGAGGTATTTTTCTACCTTTTTTTTTTCGAAAAACAGTTAGTGCAAATGTGGGGAAATGGAAACGCATTTGCTGATAAATTCTGACGTATAGCGAACGTTAAACCCATGAGACTAATCCGATGTTACCGTTGTTGGTGTCTTTCTGGTTTCCAGATCTTTTTCATTTACTGTTGGATAGGTTACCACCATGATCTGCTCGAGAAACTTGATGGAAACGCACCAATTTCGCATTAGTCTTTCCTCCTGTTATTGCGAACTTTGAAAATATTTGCATTACGTTTGGATGGAAACCTGGCTATTGACTACAATATTGGAAAATAAAATATTGTATGTTTTTGTTCTGTTCACAAAATGAGATGTTTTGAAGAATTTAGGAAAGCAAAACAGTTTGATTACCGTTTTCATTTTCCATACTATTGTCCCAGAAATGTCAGTTGCTAACATTTTTCCAAATATCTTTCTTTTTGTTCATCAAAACAAAGAATTTCACACAGGTTTGGAACAATTGACCTTTTTGCTCTCTGTACTGTTATTATTGTTTGTATCTCAAATATTTTAGTAGTAGTAATTCTTACATTTGTGATATGTTCTGTAGCTGTTTTTGACGAAAAAACTATTTCAAAAACCTAAACGCTTTATGGGTAGCGCATAACACTCCCATTTTTTCACCCAGTAGCCTAAGGATTTTCATGCAGCTGAACACTGACAAAACATAATTTTTGATTGACGGGATGAATTGCTCACCACAAAATAGTAATTGTTTGTTAACAATACTTTAAAATAATTGAAAAAGTATAAATCGTGTGGGCTTTGCCAACCTTAAAGCAATTTTGAACAACGCTCAGCACTGGTAAGGACCCTGGCTCACTTCACTTTGGGACATTTGCATTATACACAAGCTTAAAAACATTGAAATAAGAACAAACAATGTTCATCAGAACACCTTACATTCGGTGTAATGATCTTTACATAGAGTAACTTTAATTCCAAGCAATAGTGTGAGTTTAATTGTATTTTCCCCACTGAAACATTGTGTAAATACAAATGCTTCAGTGAGGAAGGTAACCAGGTATTAAACAAACAGTTTGCTTGTAACAGGAAATAACGTTTACGGAAGAAGGAAGCTACATTAAATGTTCACAGTTAATGTTTAATGGCAGTATCATCTGTATAAATGTTGACTTTTGGTGAAGCCAGTATCCAGAAGCCAGTATTACTAGCAAAAGGATGTACATTTGGGGGCAGAATTGCTGGACAAGAGCTCCACCTACAGATGAAAATGATTTAGCCTCCAAAATTTTTTTTTATGAGACATTTTGGTCACACTTCAGTTTAGGGGTCATTTCTCGCTATTAACAAGCCATTGACATTTCCTCATATAAACTCTTAATTTGTTGCTTATTAATAGTTAGTAAGGTAGTTGTTAGGTTTAGGTATTGGGTATGATTAAGGATGTAGAGTATGGTCATGCAGAATATGTGGTTTATAAGTACTAATAAACAGCCATATGCCAATAATATGCATGCTAATGACAACTAGTTAATAGTGAGATTTGCCCCCTATACTGAAGTGTTACCGACATATTATTTCATGCTCTACACAATTAACGTTAATCAACTATAAATGCTGTAAATATCCTTATAAAACAACATGTAAATCACTCGCGCTTAACGCTTCATATCTATGGAGATACTTTCCAGATGCGCTCGAAGTGCACCTTGATGATGGGCAGCGGAATCAGCGGACTGGGGGGAAGAGTCTTCAGAGACGTCTTTTGGCAGGTCGGGCAGGCTTGACAGAAGAGCCGGACCTCAGCATCCAACCCTGGCCAATGGAAGTGGTCCCTCCGATGGCGGCGACCCCTCTTCCGGCCGGCAGACTGCAGACACAGGGCTCTCGTGGGTTGTTGAGGTATAGTTGCAGTGGATCTTTGACTACCTCATAATGACTGATGTAAAGAATTGTAACTGGAACATGTCATGTCATATTTCATATTTTGTTTTGGGTAGTAGTGTAATAAGGCGTATAGGCCTGGCTAGACTACAGTGATTTATTTGTAATAGAAGAATGGTCCAAGAGTTGTTTTTACACTAGTTTATGACCTATCTTTACTAGGTAACTTTACCATCTTTAATTCATAATTTTTTTAGGTGCAGTGTCTGATCTGCTACCAGCAGATGGCCTTTAATAATAATACATCTTCCATGTTGAAGCATTTTCGTGCAAAGCATGAAAGTGCCAGATCCTAAACAGCCAGGATGAAAGCCTATTTTTATTTTATTCAACTATTGACAAGAATTAAACAAATTAAGTGGTTAAATCGCTGTAATTATTAGCAATTATGTGAACTCACTCATATACAGTACATACAGTATACATATACTGATATGTGATGTAGGAAACAAAAAGGACAGGATTAATGAGGCTCTTGTGAATATGATTGTCCAAGACTCCCAGCATTTCACCATTGTGGATGATGTTGGATTTAGATCTTTTGTTAGCCTTTTGGATCCTACATTTTTCCATCAAGGCAAACATTGAAGGCAATGGTGGAGACAATGTTTATGGAGGAAAAAGGGAAGGCTAAAGAAGAAGTTCAGAGGGCTACAGCTGTGACCATAACTTCAACTCAACTCAACTCTCAACTCTCAACTTTATTTAGATAGCGCTTTTTACAATTTTCATTGTTACATGAGACATATTGACTACAAGAAAAACAACTAAAGTCATATACCTGTAAAAACAAGAAAAAGGTGAAAACACAAAAGACAGACATACGAACGCTCCACACACTCAATATACACATACTTACACACATCGACATAGACGCGCACACACGCACAGTGAAAGCACACATTTAAGATAAAGGAGAAAGAAACACAGGTCAAATATTAAACGGAAAATAAATTCCTATATGCAATATTAATTGTGTAAAACTTCTGAATTCAAAAGCATTCTAAAGCAGCCCCCCCCGGCCAGGCAAATAGCGCAAAACAGTATGCAAACGTTGGCGAGCAACCCAAAACTCCAATCGAGAAAAAAAAACTCAGGAGAACCCAAGCCCAACTAGGGGATTCCAGTTCCCCTCTGGCAAAAGCTGCTGCCTCTGCACAAGCTCGACAGTGCTCGCACAACAAGGCTAAATATATATATTTTTTTTTACTTATTAAAAAGGTCAATTATAGATTTAAGATTATTATTAACAATCTAATTACATTTAAAATTTTGTAGTGAAATCGTGTCAAGTCGCCGCATCCTCTATCCAGCTCTATCATCTTAGCTCTTGTCAGGTCACCGCTTCCTATTCTCCGCTCTGCCATCAGGTCTGGGCATGAACTGCTTCCTGTGGTAACCTTGGAACAATGAGACAAGACTGGCTCAGAGTAGAATACTGTTCTGCACTCTTTGATGCAACAAGTACATCAGTTGTTGTTGGACGTGTTCCTGGTTACATCAGTTGTTGTTGGACGTGTTCCTGGTTCCGGTTGATCTAAATAATGCAGCCTAAACCCTCTGAGGATTTATATTATTGAAGTGTTGTGTATGCAAGATTAAAAAGATGCGTCTTTAGTCTAGATTTAAACTGACAGAGTGTGTCTTCCTCCCGGACAGTTTGTTAAAAAAGCTATGGATTTCCCAGGGCTTCGGGATATAAGGAGCGGCAAATAAAATTGTTGCTTATTTTAGATCCAGCACTGTAGCAAAAGGACCAACTTGTCCAGCAACAAATGGGTAAACCTTTTCATAAATTACAGCAGGAAGTAGACACGCGCTGCAACAGCACATTTGACATGCTGTCCAGACTGTATGAACTGCGTGACCAATTGGTGTCATTTAGGGACGGATTTGGGTGCTCTGTCCTCATTTCGAGTACCACACCATCTATGAGTGCCTTGGTGTACTGTCTCCACTAAAAGAGGACACTGTTGAACTTTCAGCAAAAAAAACTGTCTCTGCCTCCAAGGTCATTCCCCTCATCCGCATGTTGAAGCATGCTATAACCAAAAAACAGCAAGGAGTGACTGATGAGAAGGCAGCACAGCTCTGCAAAAACATGATCACACTTATGTCTGAAAGGTTAGCTCCTTATGAGACATTAAGCCAAATGTACCTTGCCACTCTCCTAGATCCACGTTCTAAAACTATGGGCTTTTGCAACCCCTCCAATGCCCAGAAGGCTGTCAAAAGGCTGACAGATGAATGTGCTGCTAAAGTGAGTGAGGCAACAGCATCTGACCCAATACCAGAGCGTAGCTGCAGAAACTTATGTAGATACATCAAGTAAGGCTCCAAGTTAACCATGGTCATGTAGTATTTTACAGCACATATGAAATCTTGTGTACGTTCTCATGGTTTTACTTACAGGCCTGTAGGATCTTCTTGACCAAGCGGTGATGGAAAAGAAAGCTGAAGAGTGCCACGTCCAATACCATAGAAGTTCAGCGATATCTGACTGAACCCAACATCCCGCCCTCGCTTTGAAAATCCACTTCAGTTTTGGTCACAGCACAAGCACATTTACCCACATTTATACATGCTGGCCCTACGCTTTTTGTGTATCCCTACCGCTTCTGTGCCTTGTGAACTGTATTTTCTAAGGCTGGTGAAGTGGCCAGCATGAAAAGAAATAGGCTCAGCCCTAGCACTGTTGAGAAAATACGGTTCCTAAATAAAAATCAAACAACATAAGTTACCTATAAACACCATCAGAAATCACAATAGCCTACATTTCCCCTAAGCTTTCTACAAACAATAGCGTACAAAATATTCTCATTTCACTACACTTGAGTTAAATAAAGCAAATAAAGTTCATACCCATGTAAAATACAATTCAACTCGCCAGTGTGTGTCTGCATTTATTTTCTTTATTCATGAGTTTCAATAGTTTACAAACAAGAAAAATGTCCACATCCACCCACAACACAAAATGTTATCTTTATTGTTTTGAGTTGTAAGTATGCATTGGAACAGATTGTTGTCGTGAATTTCAAACTGATTCATATATTTATTAATAATATTCATTTTTGCGTCGGTCTATTGTGAAACATTTTGCGACACAGCTCATTCCCTCACTTTCACCAGCAGAGATCCTAATGTTAATGAGGCATGATGAGTTTGGGCAAAGCACTATGGGAAATGTAGTCCAGGTTGAACAGTAATGGTCTGGGAATGCCCTCTAGTGGAGCAGAAGGGCACTCCAACTGACAGTTGTGATAGTATTTTCGGCCCTGCTAAGAAACTATAAACAACAATTCTGTGAAGAATTTGTTTATTTTACCGGTGTATGTCTCTAGCTTCACATAAATATCAAGGCAGACTTTGTTGTCCCTCTTTTCTTCATTACATATGTTCTGGCCATCACCATTTAAAATCTTTCCTGTCTGAGGTATTGATAGAGAACATATTTAGCCTAGGCACATTAAAATATATTAAAATAAACATTTACATTTTTGCATTTGGCACCGATTTTATCCAAAGCGACTTACATTGCATTATCCTATACATTTATACATAGGAATGTGAAATCCCCTGGGATCGAACCCACGTTGTTAACGCAATGCTCTTACCACTGAGCTACAGGAAAGCAGGAAACAGATTTATTTATACATTACTCATGGCACTTATGTAGAGAGTTAAGCCTATCATCCTCCTACAGGGTGGATTATTTTAGAACCAAAGTGTGGGTTATGAAGATGATCTCTTTTCTGCTTACGGTTCCAATGTCACGTTTGTTATAACAGGTGAAAACGTAATTTTGTGTAGATGATAAAAAAGTTGAGCTAAAAGTAACACAAAATGTGTTTTCCCAGAAATAAGGCATGTGTCTAAGGCAACTCATTTTGTTTGTGTTATATGCTATAGAAAAAAACAAATACTAAGAAAAGTATAAATATAAGTTATATTGTATGCTCATGATGTAGTCGAGCACATGTCAGCAAGCAACTTACGTACATACATAAAAAACATTTGTTAAAGGTGCAGTTTGTAACAATTTTGCAGTAAAACAACTAGGCTAATGTTATATATTTGGCTCCGCTGAGTACTTACAATATCTCCAATGTTTCCAACTACTTGTAAATCGTGAGTAAATCGCCATTCTAAACAGTGACACGGGGCTGTGCAGTCGCCTGTCAATGGTGTCATATCCGCATTACCCTTTGTTACCGCCTTTACTGACGCATGACAACAGTGTCGCGGACAAATGCCGAAGTAGTGGCTGAATCCGAAATGGCATACTTCCTGACTATATAGTAGGTAAAAAGCAGAAGGCGAACAAATAGTATGTCCGAATCGTCAGTATTCATAAAACAATAGGCGAGAAATACACGGGTGAAGGACTATTTCTCGGGAGATTTGGACGTGAGTATACTAATGTTGCGTCTGAATTTGCTTACTAACCTACTATGTATTAGGCAAAAAGCAGTAGGCGAACAAAGAGTATGTCCGAATTGTCAGTATTCATTAAAGTGTAGGCGAGAGATTCCTTCGATGACTTACTGGTTATCCCCAGATTCTGAAGTACTCAGCGACGGATACTTCTCTATCCAATGAGCCCACCGGACAGGATAAGTTCAGTCGCATTTGTTAAAGTGCTGTAGCGTAAAGTTAACCTGTTAGATGCTAGCAAAGTACATTTGTGATTTTGCTGTGAAAATGCAGTGTTTTAATATTGTAGTGACTGCCAGTCAGTCACACCAGCGTTGGAAGGCAATGTAGTTTGACACGTGCAACCAATAAACAATGTCCACATCCATTCTTCTTTCTTTCATTTAATTTATTTTAACACACATGATTGATTTCTTCAATGGTACACAGTCACAAAAACCATATAGGTCTCTTATATTCCTTTTTTGCTTGATTCCATAGGCACATATTTCCTTTACCAATGCGCACTGCACGTTCAAAAACTGGTATGCACATTCCCCACACCTGTCTTCCATTTCCTCTAACCATTTAAAGATATTGACCACCTACGCCACCCAGTGTACAGGGTAAGAATTGAACATGGATTTAATGGCTCTTACAAATATGTCTAGCTTAAAGGGAGCTCCACGCACACACGACTTCGAAGTAGACTTAACATTACATATATTAAAACCATACGCATGTTAAAGACGCTTTTTAATGTCTGTGTAACATGTGACCTGTCATTTTCTCGATAAGTATGGCAAATAAGCACATCACAACATGAAATACACATTAGCTTAATATAATGTAGCTTACGTCTGTTAATATGTGGTACAAAACATTGTTCACTGCTTGCATAGATACATATAAGTGATGTAAATAAACATATTTTACTTAAGTAACTAAACAAAATGTATATATTTTATTTGTCCATTAGTACTGTTGATGAATCAAATATGTTCGTGAAACATGATCTTTACTTAATATCTTAAAATAGCAGTATGGGATTTTTTTTTAATGATATATTGACAGAAATGCAATATAATATACAAAACGATGTCTTCATAGGTGTATAAAGACCTTACGTAATGAACAGTTATGTTTTTATTACCTTAGAATAAACTATTTCTTTCTACATACAGAGCGGGCCTACATATATTGAATTACCCGCCATGTGTTGTACAGTAGCCCTGAATGGACAAACAACTCTACAAAGTGCCTTTCCTCTTCCTCTCCTTCTACCCTGCGGTACATAGTCCAGTTGTCCCTGACTTTACAAAGGGGGGGAAATGTCTACAAACTTACTCATAATTGCTATCTTGCTGTCAGATCAAACAACAACATATCTTGGTTCTAACAAACAGAAAAAACAATGTTACTCAAATACTGAACCGAATCATAGCAACCTCCCAAGTATCTCCATAGATATCTATGAATATCTCCTCTAAAGCCTTAGTAGCGCGGGTCCTAAAGCATCTCTGCTGGAAAGTCTTTATAATATTAATGCAGGTCCTAGCTCCTGCCTGAGTTTTATCCTTTTTATACTTAAAGGAATCGTCCACTTTCAACATACATTTTCATGATAGTTTACTCAACCCTGTTGTCATCAAAGATATTTATGTATTTTTTTCTTAAGTCGAATAGAAAATTAAGGTTTTTGATTAAACATTCCGGGATTTTTCTCCATATAGTGGACTTCTATGGACTCCAAACGGTTGAAGGTCAAAATTACAGTTTCAGTGCAGCTTCAAGGGCTTAAACGATACCAGACGATGAATAAGGATCTTATCTATCGAAACAATAAAAATGTATACGCAACAAATAATTTAACCAACATAATTAACATAAATGTCTTTATTTTACCTAATGAGTTCACTTGTCTACAAACATTATTACAAATAAAACTGAGAAGTACTTACAAAATATGCTGCCTTACATTTTAAAATACAATTGAACTGAATTTACAAATCATTTAATTCTCCTTTGGTCTACTTATAAAGCTAATATAATTATACTTATAAATTGTAGAAAGCAAAAATGACAGTGTATGATTACTTTTCTACATATCTAACACTAGAATAAATCGTATTTTATAATTTGTATGCTGAAAGGTGGAGCGCGGTATGAAGGTCCTGCCCATATTCCCTGATGACTCAATCATAAACGAAAAAAAATATGTTGTCACACCCCTTTTTATACCATCTTATAACTTACAAAAACCAAACATATTCAACGAACACTTGGAAACATCAACATGATAATAACTGACTTAAATGAAAGAAAGCATATTTGGAAAAAAATATTTGAAGTGTAATTGGATTTTATAGTTTGGCTCCCGTCGCATTTGTTTACAAGGTGAGGGCGGGGTTATAACCTGTCCTGCAGCCAACAACCAGGGGTCGAACAATCTTTTTCTTTCTTCTTTAAAATAAGGCCTGCTCTCGTGATACTTTGATGTCATACACCTTGCTGGTCTGAAAAGCGCAGTCGACTGCGGCAGTAGCTAAGGATAAAATGGACACCATTGACAAACAACACAATTATGATCACTGTCACAGTGCTTAAAATTGCTCTTCACTTTGGAGTCACCAATAAAGTAATAGCTAGATGACTGAGTCAGAGCATCTCCAATAAGAAAGTCTTGTGGGTGTTCTGCTACGCAAGAGTTTTGAGTGGCTGTAATGGCCAGTACCTCAAAGTGATAGTCATCATTTACACACCCTCTTGTCTTTTCAAGCCTGTCTTATGTGGAAAAAAGTTGGGTAACTGAACAGCGGCGGCACCCATTCACTTCTATTGTACAGACACAAAACCAATGCAAGTAAATGGGTAGCGACATTCTTCAAAATATATTTTGTTTTGTGCGGAAGAAAGAGTGTCATGACAGAATTTTCATTACAGGGTTAACAATCACTTAAAATAGTTTGCATTCAAATAAATGACAAAAACGAATAGCTCTGTCCGGTAATGAGCAACATGTCAATAACACAACAGAGAGCTGCATTGTCATGATATTGCTTTAATTTTACAATGTTCTGCAACCTTCAGAATAAGGGACAAATTACCCCCAAGAGTTTTCCATTAAAAGGCTCCTGTTTACACATTCATGTACAATTTATATCAAAGCAATAAACAAACTTTCATATACAAAGCTAATTCTACCAAATACACGATAGAAAGAAAAAACCTAATGTACACTTTCCACACCGTAATTACATTCATGCTTGTATACAATAGAAAACAGATGGAGAACAGAATGGTGTAACTTATTTTTAACGGAGTGAAGCATAAACAATTATGTCCCATCCATTATAATAAGAACAGCAATAACAAACAGGAGATATCAGAACATGCCATAAAACATTGGAAAAGGGGAAAACACAGCACAACATGTAAAGAAACTTTGCTTGGTATCAAAACAGAGTACAGCTTACATGTTAGTAAATTAAATACGTAAAATCAATGTTAAATTTACTAGTTAAATAAATATTGAAAAGCTGCACCATCACTTCTGGATATTTACAATTATATATTTTTTCAATTCTGGAGTTTGTGCAAGACAGAAGGATAAATTACCTTTATATTGGTGGGGCTTCAACTAAAAGTAATAAACTCATGGACTGACAAAAAGTCAAATTTATCTCATGCTGGAGTTTCTATAACCGTTTCAAAGAAACATTAACGTTTGATTTTCAAATGCATAAGAGCGGCTGCAAAACCCAGGACAACATCCTCCAAGTAACACCAACTGCTCAACTGGATAAGAAATCAAGAACAATGTCAAAGTAGTACGGTGAAATGAACAAAACACAGTAAACTAGAAGTCCATTTAAAACAATTAATTTTAGGACACCAAAGGGACCCACGCATTTGCTTAGGAAGAGGAATTCCAACAATGTGCATGACAAGGGACACATTCAGTGTGTCTACTAGGTTGGTTAAAAGGGAAGGCTAATGAATAAAATATTTCAATCATAAATCATCACTGTAAATTATATATCATAAACATAGGTTAAGAGGTAGATAGTACCTAGTGACTTACCTTATCAAATTATACTGAATTTAATAAGTGTACCACACGTTATTTACAAATGGCTTCTTAAAGGCACCTGTCTTGAAAAAACAACCCCTGTTCCAAGACTCTTGTGACGAAACAAGACAGCTAGGTGTATAGTAACATACCCACTGACGTGACAAAAATCTGCAGGTTCTCGAGGTGGGAGGTTGTTTACAGGTCACTAATCAATTGTCAACTTTATTCCCTTCACTTAAAGACAGACATGCAAATCTGTTCTTACCGAGTCATCAGGCTGAGAATTGTGGGGAAATCGGCACTACAGATCCTTCCTGCTCTCATCACTGAACACATCGACAGAAAGTGATCAGCTTGATATAAACCATCAATGACCTTCAGCATGTGAATCTCACAAGCACTTCCACGGTGATCCATATTCTGCCTGAAAATGTCGAGAAAAACATCTGCATACAGAGAGAGCTTATTAAATTAAAGGTACAGTTCACCCAAAAATGAAAAATTTTCCACTCTCTAGTTGTTCCAAACCTGTATAAACTTTGTTTGATTGAACATAGAGAAAGATATTTGGACAGTTCTTGGCTACCATTGACTACCATAGTAAAATAAAAATACAAAAACTTTTGCTGTCCTACATTTCTCAAAATATCTTCTTTTTTGTTCAACTGAAGAAAAAAATAAATACATTTTTCCTACAATGGTAGTCAATGGGGTACAATATCTGTTTTGTTACAAGCAGTCTTCCAAATATCTTTCTCTGTGTTCATCAAAACAAAGACGTGTACACAGATTTGGAACAACTCGAAGGCGAGTAAATGATGACAGAATTTTTATTTTTGGACCTCCAGGCACATTTTGAATGAGAATATTCTGACTCCCATTACTGTATTACAAAAACAGCTTATATTAAAGAATATTTGTAAACAATTAGTATATTTAATGGTTGAATTTTATGTAATGAATTTAATTTTATACTTTTTTCATTGCAGTATGATCATTTTTTTTACATTGCAGTAATAAGAATATTCAGGCAGGGTCAAAAAATCCTTACGCTGAAAATCTTATTGAAAACCAATTATTTCCTTTCATATGTAAAACAAAGATATTGTTTTACGATTACTTGTGAAACATTTGTGAGTCTCACAAGATTTACGTTTTTGAATAAATCTTCCAACATTAAGTGTCTTATGTACCTATTCCAGTACATAACTTTGAGGCCATAGTCAAAGTTTCAACTTCAAGCAGATAAATGTCAATCTCCACAGGAACCAAAGGAGACTCCGGATTATAAACTTAATAGCTTTGCTCCATTTACCTTAAGCATGGTAAACATTTACGAACACAACCACAGTCCGAACATTTCCAACATATCAGTAAATTTCCATATTCCATGAAGCCTCAGATGATCAGAGGTGGGAAGAGGGAGTGTTCATTTGATGTGAGGCTCTGTGATGTATATCTCAAGTGAACAGACATTAGGAGAGATATCCAGATCCAAGAACTGTCATGCCCTGCTCACACTGTAAGCCATCCGCAGAATCAAAGCCACAAAGATACTTAATGAAAGCTAGCGTTTTCCAGCGTCAGCGGACGTTGTAAACGCAACAAAGTGATAAGCAGCAAAGCGTCGTGGTGACAAACAACTGGAGTGCAGATAGCAGGTCACTATCTGCTTACGGTCAGATACCACAAAGAGTAAAACCACTGGCTGAAACCAACAGCTCCGGAGACCAGCGATCTCCTGCTGTTGCTGACAACTTGGATCAACTGAACGAAAGAGATGTTACATCTGGTCAGACCTGAGTCCAGATTGACGAACACAGGAAGGAACATCCTTGAAGAGATCATCACAAGAGATCATCTATATTAGGAAGCCTGTCCAGGTCATCGAAGAGGTCTGTGATTCCCTCTTCTTCCTCAAGGCTCATCAGATAATCATCACTGAACGGAGGCGAGCCCAGAGTGATGAAGGGCGCTTCATTGCTGGGGATCTGATCCTCTGTTTGCTGAAGGAGACTAGTGAATGGGGACGTGATGGGGGACAGACTGGTAACAGTAACGGCTGGACCAGAACGACTGGAAGAAGCATCTGGAGATGGAGAAAGAGCATGAGAGACAGAGAAATAGAAGATAAAATCATTTTTAGATGAGGATTTTAACAAATGCATGTATTGGAGCACGAAATGCGTGCGTTCTAGGTCCCTTATGTTTAAATGGATTTCAATGGAGGGACGGCTCTCCACGCTACTTTCACCTTACCGTCTAATACTTTCATGAAAGGTGATGTGTCGCCCTTGACAACAGAGTTGCTGTTTTTCACAGGGCTGTCAGTTGCGTTCTCATCTGGACACAGGAAGACTTCTATAGGAGCCTTAGTGCTGGTCAGGTGCACCTGTAGACCCTGCACAGAATAAAGCAACAATTTATTTCACAACACTTACTGCTTAAAGCAGATAAGAGATTAAAGATTGCTTTCGATAACTGCTCCCAGTATCTAAAAGTAATGCTAATACTAAAACTAAACAAAAGTTAGACCAAATAATATGCAACCTATTATTTTTTTTAAATACACAATTATTTACTCAAAATAAAGCCATGAATCAACTAACTGTGTGACAATTCTCCATTCTGAGTATATTCAACTTAATAAAAAGTCTGAATTTTGTACTGTGTATCCAGTGTAGGGGTGTCCTCGACTAAGGATTTACAGTCAAATCAGAATTGTCACATCTTGCCTAGTCCACTGATAGTGAAATAGCGCGCGTGCGTGTGTGTGTGCACGCGTGAATGTGGGGATGACACCAGGTGTCCAACATGATATACCTTTTATAACAAATAATAAACAAATAATTCCAGTCACAATGTCCAAAATAAATGTGTTTAGGCAAAATGTCTGAAATGCAGGGGAACATATTCAAAACACAAGCCACAAATAGTCAACTGAATAGACAGTTATCTTAAACATCACGTTACATTGCTGTCCCACTTACTACACCAGATCTCGCTTCAAAACTATTTTCAAAACTACTCGATAATATTGAAATGGAATCTTTTTTACAAACAGGAATACAGCCCATTCATTACCAATGAACTACCAATAAAGTTACTTTATGTACCGCATTCATCGTGGTTACCACCAAATCCTGCTAAAATCGAGCTGGCTGCGATTATTCAAGGCATCGATTATTTTATTCATCAGTAGGAAATCCTGTGCGATCTATAAGCAGCGTCAGTCGCTTATAATGTACATTTGTTACCATTTAAACAGTAAAAAGTCCCTTTCACCTTTTTTCCTGCGCACTCTTTCTCCCTCCTCTCCTAACACGCGCGCTTGCTTTCAGTGCAGAGAATGACAAGTTCCAAAATTACTTTCTTTTTTATCATGCAGCGCAAAGTTCAGTCTAAGTAACAAACTACGTGCATTTATTTATATTTTTATATGGCAAAACATTCAGTAAGTGACAAATGTTTGGAAACTATGTACACATTCATTTGCGAGTCATCTGCGGGTGCGTGCGGAACGTGCTGCTTCTCATTACTGGTCTCAAAGCGCAGAAGATGCGGAGAGATGCGATCCTGCAGTGGTCATAGCCAGACCTCGTGCTCATATGCGCCGGGGGTTTCGGTACCCAACCCTTAAAATGTCCCATTTCTTTACATCATAAATAATATTTTTGGCAACGCAGTGCGTGCCCGTCTGCTACGCCACTGCCCATATAACCAAAATGGCATGATCCCCATTCGAAAACACCTCTGCGAAGAGTCGACTGTGAGATTGGTAGTCGAATCAGGCTCCTCCTATCGAAGCATCGAATCTTCGACTATTCGGGGTCACCCCAAATGCAGTGTCATAATGTCAACAAAGACGTGAAATGCTATATTCCCAACCTTCTGAAGCCATACAGTCATGGCCAAAATTGTTGGCACCCCTGAAATTTTCTCCAGAAAATCAAGTATTTCTCACAGAAAAGTATTGCATTAACACATGTTTTGCTATACACATGTTTATTCCCATAGTGTGTATTTGAACAAAACAAAAAAAAGGAGGGAAAAAGGCAAATTTGACAATGTCACACAAAACTCCAAAAATGGGGTGGACAAAATTATTGGCACCCTTAACTTAATATTTGGTTGCACACCCTTTGGAACAAATAACTGAAATCAATCGCTTCCTATATTCCTTCTTAAACCTCTGACCCGGATTTTTGGACCACTCTTCCATTGCCAACTGCTCCAGGTCTCTCAAATTGGAAAGGCGCCTTTTCCCAACAGCAATTTTAAGATCTCTCCACAGGTGTTCAATGGGATTTAGATCTGGACTCATTCCTGGCCACTTTAGAACTCTCCAGCGCTTTGTTGCCATCCATTTCTGGGTGCTTTTTGAAGTATGTCTGGGGTCATTGTCCTGCTGGAAGACCCACGATCTCGGATGCAAAACCAGCTTCCTGACACTAGGCCCTACATTGCGACCCAAAATCCTTTGGTAATCCTCAGATTTCATGATGCCTTGCACACAGTCAAGGCACCCAGTGCCAGAGGCAGCAAAACAACCCCAAAACATCTTTGAACCTCCACCATATTTGACTGTAGGTACTGTGTTCTTTTCTTTGTAGGCCACATTCCGTTTTCGGTAAACAGTAGAATGATGTGCTTTACCAAAAAGCTCTATCTTGGTCTCATCTGTCCACAAGACGATTTCCCAGTAGGATTTTGGCTTACTCAAGTACATTTTGGCAAACTGTAGTCTTGCTTTTTTATGTCTCTGTGTCAGCAGTGGGGTCCTCCTGGGTCTTCTGCCATAGCGTTTCATTTAAATGTCGACAGACAGTTCTCTTCTCCTCTTTCTGTTGTCCATGCTTAGTGTGGCACACACAGACACACGATGCAAAGACTAAGTCAACTTCTCTCCATTTTATCTGCTTTCAGGTCTGATTCTTTATATTGCACACACCTGTTACTTGCCCCAGGTGAGTTTAAAGGAGCATCACATGCTTGAAACAATCTTATTTATCCACAATTTTGAAAGGGTGCCAATAATTTTGTCCAGCCCATGTTTGGAGTTTTGTGTGACATTATTTCAAATTTGCGTTTTTCCCCCCTTTTTGTTTTTTGTTTTGTTCCAATACACACAAAGGGAATAAACATGTGTATAGCAAAACATGTGTTAATGCAATACTTTTCTGTGAGAAATACTGGTGCCAACAATTTTGGCCATGACTGTATGCCTTGTTCAAGAACCTCACCCATAGTCAAGTCCCTATAAATTCAGTGATACAGATTTGACAGAAATAACCTTTAGGCTGTTCTTAATGTTCTTGCGTGACCTCTGAGCACTGTAGACCATATAACAATATTCCATTTGACAAACAGAACTAACTCCTCACCTCTTGAGGATCCGGAACCTCTAGTTTTGTTTCTGACGGCGCTTTGACCACAATAACCGTTTGGTCCCTCAGTTTGCGGTCCCTGCGCAGGTCTTGATATGTCACATATGCAAACGTGAGGGTGGTCAAGGAAGAGAAATGAAAATAGATCACATTCACCACAGCAGAAAAGAGCAGACCACAGCAACAACAACACTAGACAAACTAACTGGGCTTTGTTTCTGCGCCGAGTAAGGATATTTTTGATTGTGCGACGACTCCGTCATCCGCTTGACTTCCTGGGTGCAGCTCTGGATCAACTCGTCGAGTTTGCGCTCCTCCTCGACAAGCTGCGTTATCTCACTGCTCAGGGTCTGTCTCTCACATAAAACACCATCCACCTCAGACAGACTGCAGCCCCTGAGAAGAAAAAAACATAAGGTAGTGTCAGCCATTTTATCATCTTAGAGATAAGTAAAATATAAGTTTATAAGTAAAGTATAAATAATTATTTATAAATACGAAAAACGTAATGCTTGCTTTGAATTTTTGTTTGATGCTCAGGCACAGAATGCAGTTTGAGTGCCAACCTCGCCAATTTGAATGATTTGAAGACATGATGGGCATGATTCTGCTTAAATTCCTTTGCCTTGGCAGTCACCGAAAGAAAAATATATATACGGGTGCGCGCCACACGTTTGCATGCTGCCCTGTGTCACGTGTCCCAAACTTGTCAATGTATTTGGTTTGTCGGACATCAAGCAGCGCTGCTCAGACCGAGCGGCATGTACAGCACTTTTTACTTTGATATAAACTGATAGGTCTGCGCAACGCACAAACTTAACATTACTTTGTTGTGCTGAGAGTGTAATGTATGCATGCTCTGGTTCGGATAGTAAGGTGATTCTGCCATGCGGGGGAGTGGGACAATGGCACTGTGAAAAAGGCCTTATGCCGGCCCGCAATTTAAATGACTTGAAATCTGCCCCGAAGCCCAGCCCTAGGAGCTTAAATTCGTCTGGGCCCATCGGACTCGGGCTGAAATGCAGGACTCTACTTTAAGCATCAAGAATGTTGTCGTCATGACACAAATATACTCATTTCAGATACATTTTGGTTATTCATATTTAGGATTTCTAGCAAAAATATTTAACTCATTTATAATTTGATCTAGCAAAGATTAAAAAATGATTTACCATGTTATTACCACTGCTTCGTAATATATGGTAATAAATAAAATTGTTTTACTTTTTTGCTTCATTTTTTAATGGCTCATGCTCTACATGTTTTGATTGTTGGTGAACTCTCATTTTACCATGTGTTGTGCCCCATTATCATCATTTATATCTATGGAGCCAATGATTAAATTACTACTATAGCTATTGTATTCTTTATAAATTGAGTCACTTATTTCGCTCTTAAAATGCACCAGATTGCAGCATTCACCATTACAATATGCCAAATTTTCATAACGGGGAGCATGGCTCCGGACCGCCTAGAGGAAAATACGTTTAGCCCCTACCCTCGTCTCACTAAATTCTGTGGGAAACCCTGCTCTGTTCATACTCATATTCACTTTTAAAAAAATACAACAGTAATATTTGTACATGTGTTTAGGAAAAGTTACAAGTTTTCATGCTGTCAGTCTTTCACATCGCTGAAGGATGAGTTTGTCATTCCTGAGGTTTGATTTAGTTAAAATTCAACAGACAAGGAACTGGAACAGCCACGATACATTTTGAAATGCTGAAAAGTCAAAATTTGGAATGTTCTCATAATTTTTAACGTGGCTGTAGCCAACTTGGTAAGCAATTCATGTGTGTTCATGCTACCAAAATAAAGACTTAAAGTTATAGTTTGGTAGCTTTTTGCCTTTTAAGAGATAGGACAGTAGAGGGCTGACAGGAAGTGTGGCCCAAAGACCATCGAGAAGGGAATCAAACTTGGGTCGCCGTGAGCGCACTTGCGCTTAATGTCGGCACACTAACCACAGGCCTATTGACGCAGACCAAAACGTCATCATTGGCCTTTATACGAACGGTACTGAAAACCACAAAACATTTTGATTGGAGTGGTCTTTAAGTCCACAAATAGAGGTTAAACAGAGATGGATTTTAAGTTCGTAGAATGTGTCATGTTAAAATTTGTTGTTTGTCATAAAAGCCACACTGTTGCGAGACGTGTTTATGCCTTTTCTAATGCAGCTACACATAGAAAAAAACAAACCACTGGCTGCAGTGCTGTGTTTTTCATGTCAGCCTGTCACCCCATAGGCGTACACACCCGGAGACCTCTGCAAAGTGAAACTGTGTTGCGCACAACCACCTAAAAGACAACTTCCTGTACACTGTGGCTGCAGAATAAAGCCCAGCGTTATCAAAATGCTAACAAAAGCACCACAGTATTTAAAAACCACAGTTGTGTTTCCATTAAGCATCAAAGTAATATTCTGCACAAGAAGCCAGCAAAGTGAGGTGGTACATACATCCATTGAATGTTGTTTTTCGATTTCTTTTTAATAAGGTGAATCCCCTCGAGAACATTGGTGATGTCATAGAGGCGCCTCTTCTGGACTTTGAGGACCTCGGAGGCCTGGTTTAGGTCCACCACGCCGTCCGATGACTGTGCCAGAAGCTGCACAAACTTCTTTGTCAATAAACCCAATGAGGTATCGTACCGCGTCTTCTCTGATGGAGACTTCGGAGCTACAAATCAACACGATGGGAAAAGAGGGCTTAGACACACTTCAAAGTAAAAACCTCAAGCAGGCAACGAGGAAACATTGAAAAATGCTAAACTCTCTTTTATAAAGAAGATACCACTTTAGATCATGTCGCATGACAATGCTCTGGAATTCTGATGCTCACTGACAATTGTGGGGTTTAGCATGTAATAATTACTGCAAAAACATTTAATTTACTATTATTTCAGACTCCATTCGACAAGCTTACAATTAGAATAAGGGGTCTCCTTACTTTTATTTCCCTTTATAATACAAAGCGGAATTCCCGTTTGGGTCTTCGGCGTTTTGGCTCCTTCAGATATGTAAAGGTGATCCGTGTCATCCAGTGCCAAACGCCTTTTTGCCTGGAAAGGAGGAAGTCCATCAATTACAGATGTGAGAAACGGGCAAAATAAACACCAATAAATAAACCTGGGTCAATTCACACATCTTCATGATCATATTACAGAAAAGACAAGCTGGCATGTAAAACAGTTACCTTGTGTCATTTCCCTTTTCCCGGGATAAAGTTACATTATATAAATTATATTTGACCAACGTGCTTGTATCAAATTATTTTGCATTACCTTAATTCTATTCTCTTTATGGTAAAATTGTGCTAGTTGATGACGCAGTAAGCACATTTGTGAGAAAAGAGCACTAGAATAAAGCATGTGTGTGGCTGTCTTCCATGGTAACACATAGGTGGATTAGTCCAGAACTGCTGCCAGTAAAAGGTTAAAATACAGGTATGTTGTGGTTTATTCAGTTTTTGGGTGGTGACTGCCCATTGGGCTAGTTTGGTTAGACAGATCTGGCGACCATGGATTTGTTTCTGGTAGTAGGTGCTCATCCTTCAAATCCCCGTCACACACATCAAGCACCCAACGGGTACAGTGACTATGTCTACACATGACAATAATTTTGGCTATACAAGAAGCAGTGGGAACAAGAGGGTGCATGGTGAACAATCATTGGTGCTAGGGATGCACTGATGTATTGGCATGATATCGGCATGCATACAGATGCATGTCTGAATAATCCAACGTTTATCTCGGAGCAAAATAATTAAATAGCAACAGCACAGACTTGAAGTTTTTTAAGAAATGTTCAATGTCAAGTCCAATATGAGTTAATGTTGTTAATAAGAGATATATTGGATAGCAGAAATCACCTATGAAGATTGTCATGTTGTCTTATTGTGTCTTTATCTTAACTTGTGCCTCTCTTAAAATGTTAAATGGGTCCAATTCATGTTCAGTAGAATTAATTTCTTGCAGAATAAACAAGCTAGTATTGTAAAGTACTATGCAATTGACCAATATCAGAATCGGACGATAGTTGTTTGATAAAATCTGTATCGCCCAAAAAAATGCTATCTGCGCATCCCTAATTGATTGCCAATTTTAGCCAGTGCATATGGCTTTCGAGAGTTATCGTCAAATGCAGAGCAATATGTAAATATCCAATATGAATATGCATAAAAGCATTGCCTTCAGTGTGTTTGTTTTTTGTGGCGGGCTATCCACAATGCTTTCAATTAGGCAAACAATTGTAATGTAATGTCCGTCACAATTTACTAGGACGTGATTGGCTACCTTTCATCAGGCTTTTCTCACTTGACAGACATTTAGCATTATATTTAGGAAGGTTTATGAGAGAAAAAAAAAAGAGCAAAATAAGGGATGCCCAATCAACAGTTCTTTAAATGTTTCCATGCATGCTCAAATTTCGCATGTAAAACTGTAATGGCCTTTTATTTATACATAACAAATCTCAAGATTTGCCCATTTAAACCTTCAAGTTCTATATTCTGGTTTAAATACCGGTCAAACACATGCCTGCCCGCATTCCATCTCCTTATTCTTGATGGTAGCGAGTGGACTAACTGAACAGCCATTTTGTGGTGGAAATTGTGTTGCCTTTAATGGAGCGAAATATGACAGAGGTTGGCTCAACCAAAAACACAAGTTCATTTCACGGTTTCAAGGTTAAAAACGGTTCAATTGGGACATTAACACTGGTTATGAGAAAGATCTTGTTTATATTTTGGAAAATGCATTTTGTATTAGTCTACATGCATTGGTGACAAGCAACTTAAATCACAATGAAAATACATTAAAATTAATGTATAATGTTAAGTGCTATCAGAAAAATACCATCCTACCCCCATGAAATACCATTTGGTGTTGTAATAATGCAGGCCACACATTTAAGGCTAAGCAAACAAATGCATCTGAAGTCAAACAAGTTAAACTTAGCACTTTATCTAACATCATGAAAAGAAACTCAATGCAGAGCAGAACGTTTGCTTATGTTTATTCTCACCACATAAACAGGACGAAAAAGATTGCAACTCATACATGCTACCAAAACCTAACCAGCAGCCCGGTGCATTAGCCATTTACTGACATTATAATGTAAACTTGATTTACTGTCGTTAGATTATTATACACGTGATTGTAGTGAAGCGACTGCAATTGTAAACATGGTGCAGAAATGTGTAGGGCACTTTGTGCACTTTATCCTCAAAGTTTTCAAAATTACCATTATACTTTTAGAACTTGTGCGTACCACTGTACATTTCGACTTGGATGTAACCGCTTTCTACAAGCACTTGTGCGAATATATAAATGAAGCCTAAGGTTGGGGGAAACCGTTTTTAAGGCGATTACGTTTAGCAAACACAGGGAAAAAACTCAGCAACCCTTCCCCCTCCATTCACTCACTTCAAAAACACGAGCACAGGCCTCGACAGCACACGTTCCATACACGACACTATAATCGTTTTAACACTACACAATGCGCGAATATACGCCACAGATCCAAATAATCACAAACTTGGATATACTGAAGAAGTCACGCCGACCTTCTCCTTGCATGCACACATCACATGCATGACCCCCAAAATATGGTCACAACCAAAGCACGTTAATGTTATACATCAGTTTATATGCTTTAACAAACGCGTAAAAGAACACGAGCGAAATATGCACAGCAAACACCCTCGAGCACAGCACAGAAGTGCTTCGAAACCGAGCTGTAGTCATTTCGTTCGTTAGCAAGCTGCTTTAGCTAAGCTACAGTAAAGGAAGCGGCTCGACGCCGCTCACTCTTCGCGGTTAAAGCTATTTATTTATTCACAAATCGTGTGCGTGATATTACCGGTGGTCGTCCTAACGTGGGTCGCTGTCCGGTTCCATGTGTCCCGTTTGGAGTGCTGTATAAACTGGCCATTGTAGGGTCGGACAGGCAGACATTGGTGGTCTGTGAAATGCACGGCGGCGGGGTAATAATCTGTATATATGTGGCAGTGGACAAAGTAGATGTAAAGCGATCGGACAGTGCTGTTAAAATTGCATTTTTGTCCAGCGAGGAGCCACCAAGCCCTGCTATTATGACTTTTTCTGGGGCTGATGGGACGCCTCTTCTCATCGTTGTGGACTCTGGTGTCCTTTGTCCCTCCTTCTGTTTAAATTCGTTTTTCTGGTAATCCGCCGCGTTTATTTCACAAATATGCACGGCGAGCGTGAGATCAAAGTCTCAGCTTTCCATCTGACCGGGATTTAGGATATATTGGTGGCGGGAGGACGGTAGATGCTTTGGATTTTGAGGAAGACGCGAAGCGCTCTGCCACCAAACTGAAAAATGGCTCCAGGAAGCTGACAATGAATGAGGGGATGCAGTTTACGCGCGAAGGGCCCTCCCGCGAAACTCAGATTTCCCGGGGAATTTTTAAACGATATTTGCATGGGACACGCGATTGGATGCGTAGACAACCGCCCACGCCCTTTTTTAACCGTTTCTTTGTACTGGTTGGACCAATGAGATAACGCCAACGTAGATCCGAAGTCTCTATTGGTCAATGGCAGCACGTGTACTTAAACGTCAAAATGAAACTGACGTGAGGACGCACAGGGAGAGAGCAACACATTCATATGAAATTAAATGTACTGTTTGTATGCAAATGCTTTATTGAAGCCTTGAATACACATCAAGAATCGGATCTGGAAGTGTGTCATTTATTGATATATGTTTTTTCCTTTCATTTATCTTTCTTATGTTACATATCTTCACTATGAATTTACTTTGATGTGGGTATGATGTGTATTGTTCTTAAATAATTGTCAATACATGTCGGCAAGAATACTGGTGATTTTTGCACTACAATCTGCGAAACTTAAACAGTATTCACAGTATACATTTCTATTAAAGCTATAAAAGTCACTGAGTGAAAAGCAGTCGAGTGGTTTTTTTCTCTAACATTTACATCTTACATTTATGCATTTGGCAGACGCTTTTATCCAAAGCGACTTACATTGCTTTATCCTATACATTTTACATAGGTTTTTGCAATCCCCTGGGTCGAACCCACAACCTTGCTATGTTCATTAATATCAACGGAAGAGCAGCAGAGGACATTTGGCTGCTGTCACTTTAAGTAAACGTGAATCTAATCTGTATTGACATTATTCAGCCTTGTGGATAGCAACAGGGTAATGAACAAATAAGTTCACATTTGAACACCTCAGAAAAAAAACGAAGGGAACAAATTAAAAAGAAACATAGAAAATCGAAAGAAAAGAAATACACCAACTTGCCAGCAGTATACATACTCAGTTGGAGGGATAAAAGTATGTTGTAAGGCTTTAAATTGATGCAATTGAAAGTCTTACTTTATACAACATTAGTCTCTTGATATCAATCTTAGTTGCTGTATGAATTTCGATGTAACGTTAAGGTTGAGTAGAAATAAAAAGACAGTAGCTGCGTCCCAGTTCGCATACTATCCGTCCTAAATAGTATTTGAAAATAAAATGAGTATGTCGCAAATCATAGAAGGCCTATGCTGAGATGAGCATACTCAGAGTACCCGGATGGTCTACTGTTTCCGTGAAAATGTAGAAATTCGAAGTGTGACTAGATGGACACTCACACAGCTGAGTTTACCCACAACTCACCGCAAGAGGGCGGAGTTTAATGACGCTCCGCTGAATTAATACAATTAAATAAAAGATGCTTCGCTAAATTAATAAATGTAATTATACAATGAGCATTACATACGAAATAATGAAAGAATTAACACTTGCATGCAAAGAAGATATATATTTTGATGTTTGTGAAAGTTAATGATCACAGTCTCGTCAACGGCCACTTCTGTTTCCTGTTATGTCCCAGTGCGTGCATACGTTTTTCTACGCGCAAATATATATATACTTTTCCATGACAAACAGTACATACTTTTAGTGCATAGTATAAGTAGGCGAATTGGGACGCAGCAAGTGTTTCCTGTCGAGCATTTTTGTTTTACGTCATGTAGACCTACTGTATTTCCGCATTTCCCAGAATCAACTCATTAGTTGTATTAGGATAGGAAGTGGAGTAGTGAAGAAGACAAAGTTCCCACCTTCTCTACACCTGCTGCATTCCAATTCATGCATGCGGGGTTAAACGCTGTATTTACCACAATATTAGAAAAAGCAGAGTAGGTGCCCATACGCCTATTTCATTACTCTTCAACAACTTATAGTACAATTATTAAGAAATAGTCAAATCAAATGATTAGTTTAATAAAATAATATCTGAAACACTCATTAAAAGCTCGTTAAATACATGATCTTATGCTTCAAAATTTGCTAAATTAATGTTGAAACGGTGGAATATTTGTTTTTTTCTCAGTGTAATTTGATGTATGTCACAGACGGACTGTAAACTAAATCAAAAACTAGAAAGTCTAAACCAAACCCATAACTTTAATAAAGACCAGGGGATGTGACACATTGACAAAAACAATACTAGACAAAGAACTAAGGAACACACAGGGCTTAAATACAAAAGGAAGACACTCAGGGAAAACAGAATCAGGTGTGGGACTAATTAACAATGATGTAACACAAGTGAAAACTAATTAACTAATAATGAAACAAACCAGGGGAGGAAAAAACCTAACAAAACATACAACAACTGTGACAATGTAGGCCTATTGCTTCTGGACAGATGCATTTGAATGGATGCAACAGTAAATACCTGTAAGATTGATCTTATCATGAGCAAATCTCAAATTTGGTTTAATAATTGAAAACAAATATACATTTTTGTTGTGAATAATATACCTAATTTATTGAAATTCTATATTCATAAATGTCGATTTTTTTAAAGGATCAGTGTGTAAGAATGAGGAGGATATATTGATAGAAATGCAGTGAAATATAGCCTACTTCATCAAAGATGTTGAAAGATCTTACATTACATTTACATTTATGCATTATCTTACAAAATGAAGTGTTTTTATTACCTTAGAATGAGCTTTTTTTATACATACACCGCGGGTCCCTTGCATGGAATTCGGCATGTTATTTCTACAGTAGCCCTAAACAGACCAACTTCTCTACATAGTGTGTTTCGTAATTACAATATTTCCTTTGACAAAGAAGCAAAAAAGTCATAGTCCTGTGTCAGCCACCGTAATGCTTTGAAAGGGAGGGGGAGCGGTGGAGTGAGCCATTGGTTGCAATTCTCAACCTTACTGCTAGATGCCGCTAAATTTTACTGAGTGACAGATTAATTGTTTTCAAAGAAGATTTTGGGTTAATTGTTTAAAAGAGGTAAATAATGCAAAAGCCAAATATTTACATTACTTAATGGTTTCACAATTATGTGATTTTTACAGCGTTTTTTATTTATTTGTTTAGTCATTTATTATTTATTTATGCAATGTATGTTTTGTTATAATCATTTAATACATATTTGGAAAAAAGGGGAAAGAAACAGCATAACAAAATTATGTTTTCAGGTTATTTGATTGTTTATTTGTGAGAATAAATCGTGGTGGTTTGTTTATGATTTGTATCTATATTAAAAGACATCTAAACCCACCTGTAAATCTAATACAAATTAACAATTTTAATTGGAAAAGGCCAAATTTGCAAATCTGTCTTTCTAAAGACAGCTGCCACTGTATGAAGTTGTTTTACTGTAGCAACATTTAAAAAATATATACCAAGTCACTGTAATGCATTATTACAAAATACATAATAAATGATGAACAACATTTGCACTTTAAACCCTTATCGAAATTAACCATAGTGTTACTTTAGTCTAACAATGAAAAGAAAGCTTTATATATGGTTTATCTGTGTAATCTATGCAATACTTATCCACATGTGGGCCGGTTTCCCAGAAAGGGATTAGTTAAAACAGGACTTAGTACAATTTTTATATTTAAGTCGTTTTTAAAAACATACTTTACAAAAAAAACACATTAGGCTACTAAGTGCACCTTGAGACAAAACTGCACGGATATATGTCAGTGCAAGTTGTTTTCGATTAAGACACCTCTTACATTATAGGCTTAAACCCTGTCTGGGAAACCGCCCCATAACATTTATCACTGTTTTGTGTTTATGTGATGCATTAAAACGAACAATCAGCAGGTGGCGATCTATCCTTACAAAGAGGCAGAAATTGCTTGCAAGGCAGCACAGTGATACATTTAAGCTGTCTCAAGAAGTGGGTGGGGTAAAACTATCTTCCTTTAAATATAGTGTATAAACTTAGCCAATGAGACATTTTGGTAGGCCTATAGTTGTCAAAGGCATGTTTCTATTATCATTATTATTATACATATGACAGTCACAATGACCCATTAGGGTCTTAGGCGATGCTAGCTTTGAGCTAGATGTTTAAACCTAAATCCAAACTGGCTGAAGAAACATTTTAAGCTCAATTCGACTTTTTTAGAGATTCTTAAACTTTACAGTTGCTGTATACTAACTAAAAGAACATAAAAATAACCTTCTTGATCATCTTTAACATTACCACTGTTCCATAGAAAGCACTGAATAAATTAATATTTAAATATTAACATTGAGCATTAACATTAACATATATATAATTAATATTGTATATATATAATAGAGACGATTTCCTTGATCTGGTCTTAATTCTTATGTCTTAAACACTCAGACTTTGCATGCTAGGCTCTTGGTCTGATCTCATCTGACATGTTGTTGGAAATTCAACACACTCCAATGAGCTCAATCTACACGCCCATCTGACAACTTCACCAGTCCCGCCTTGACAATCTGCTTCAACTCCATCACAGTTTTTCACAGGGGACGGAAGGTTTCTGTCTTCGACTCAAAACCTCTCTCGAGATGCTGAACTCCTGATAGACAGCGCGAGCGCCCGGACGCGACGCTTCACCTGCAATGTTTGGCGACACGAGCAGTGCGACGCTTTGATCTCGAAACTCGTAGTCACACTCATCTACACCATGCAGAATGGACGAGAACACAGATATCGAGTTTAAAACCACTGGATCCTCGCTGTTAAATCCGCTGAGTGATCTGGTGGGAGTTCCTCTGGATCAGGTCAGTGATTTGTCATGATGCGTCTGCCCTGGAAAACTCCATCTTTTAAGTTCCCTTATGTTATGGTGTAACTCTTCTCTACTTTAAAGACATTGCCCCAAAAGTATCATACTGTTATGTAACAAAGGCTATTAGATGTCGGGTTGGACAGATCCAGACAGAACTTTCTAAAAGAAGGCAGTGTTTAACAACCTTTCATCTGGTGTCATTGGAGCTTATACATTTGTAACTGTTGGTTCTAATCATTTTCTTGTCACGTGTTATGATTATTATGTATTTTAGGATTTAGCAAGCTCTCCTCTCTTGTACAGGTGAATTTCATTGTGTGTCAGTTGTTTGGACTGGCAGCTGCAGTCGGGTTTCGTCTGTATCTCACTCCTCAGTACACCACACCTGAGGTCAGACATGCCGTCGCTGCTCTCCTCGGAGCTTCATTCATCATGTTCTGCTTTGGCTGGTAAGACCTGTCCAGCAGTCTTTAAGGTTTCCAAACTAGTTTATGTAAATGAATACACTGACATAAATGTTTTAATTCACACAACATAAAATATCAACGTATGTCATTTTATAAATAATCTATACGACATGCATGTTTATTTGTTTGTTTAGATGCAAACTTATTAATATTGCAAACAATTATATATAAATATTTTTTCAAACATTCCCGTTCACACTAGTCACAGTCTTCCCTCCACCACCTGTTGATCTCAATACAGTAGTGTTACTATTATTTTACATTTCGTAATGAAGAGGAAGTGACATCCACCCCATCCAACCTCTTGCATCAATTATATTGTTGTGCATTGAATGCTTATTAAAGGATGCCACAAACTTGATAAGAAAGATGCCAATTAGGTTTGCGGCTAAGGTTTATTTTATCCCACCGCAGGGATATCCCGCATGTTTTAGCTTGATATTTTTAATGATACCTTGGCCAGAAAACAAAGACGGTAATTACGTAACAATCCTAAATAATTTCTAGTGTATGTTCTTGCTTTGACAGGTATGCCGTGCACGTCTTCATTTTGGTGTTGGCCTGCTATGGGATTATACTCAAAGCCAGTATCCACAATGTTCACAGGCGAGTTATTCCTCATTGCTTCGTGCAACAATTATCACCCAAAGCATTGTGAACTTTGAAACCTGTATTTTGGGGTGGGGGGTTGCTTTACAGGACAGGGTGGGTGTCTTTTTTTAGGTTGTGCTTAGTGATGGAATCAAACAGGAAACAAGTCCTGTAGGACCTGTCTTGCACTGTTTTACAGCTTTTTCCAATTGTTGTGACAAAGATGGTGGCGGCCTTTTGTTTTTGACCTAACCACTAAAGAAAGAATTTCAAAACTGGAATACCAACAGAATGCAGATTTACAACCTACAGTGGCAAGGACAACCGGATTGCTTTTGTATGTGTAGGCCTACTAAGGCATTAAATAGATGACATCAGCTCCTTTTCATACTATATATAATCAGATGTTTTTTTTATGTTTTGCCACCATAAAATGTTTTGTGCTCTTAAAGTCTATGAAAAGGCTTTGATCATGACCATGCAGTGCAAACGGTTTCAATTTTGTTTATCCATTAACTAGAAACTCAGCATGCTTCTGTGAAACCCCGAAACATGTTATGCTCTTATTCCAGGTACACAATGGTTGTATCGATTGGATACCTCACAATTTGCCAAGTGAGCAGAGTCATCATATTCAACTATGGAATACTGTCCACAGACTTCTCAGGGTGAGGAATTTATCTGGTAGTCTGCTGTCCTTTTGTATTTATTCATTTGAATCGTTAGGCATGTGTTTGAACAGATGCAAGTGCCTCCGTCGGCCGTGGTTTAAAAAAGCATGGGGTTTCGGTCAAATGCGATGGAATTTTGTGTAGGTCTCCCCTTCAAAATTGTAGCAATAAGCTGTGGGGCGTTTAATTGTTCAGTAATGGATTCTTAGACCAACCGAAGAGATTAATGGGTAGTGGGAAGGCAAGTTTTGAAGAATTGTGGTCAGTTGAAGAGTCAGCACTGAAAATAGACCAGAAACCACAGTCTAAACTGTGACTGAACTGTGCTCTTAAACAAGTCTCTTTACTCTCAGTTGTGTCCGATAAGATTTGAAACAAAGAAAATCATTCTTCAATATCTTAAGCTAGGCACAGCCCATGAAGGGAGATAAAGAAATATATTTTTGTAAAATGTTTTACTGCGGCGAGATTGAACCGCATTTATCAATCACGTATCTCGTATGCCAAGTTACAAACTCTGTCTCTCACACAAAAAATTGCCCGCCTACGTCTGTGTTGATCTGGCCACTCCTCAAGGCTTGGCTTGGTTTCTTATCTGCGAGTTTTGTCCGTATTCATCTGCTGGGGTTTTTACACACCCTTGGATAAATAAGAATGAGAGATAACAGTTACCTGCGCAGGCTGTTGACGTCGTCCAGTCGCGGCCCTCAGACGGCCGTTTGTCCCGCAGGGAGGCACGAGTCAGATCAGCTGAGTCCTATTAGGAAGTTCTCTGCCTGTTTATTTGTTGATCTTTCCCTCCATCAGCAGCCTCTTGTTCTATTTCTCGTGGTTACTGCCGTTCTCTGCATTCCAGACGTGCAGCCGTCGAGTGCTGACGGGGTTTTTTCCGTTCAATGAGAAGGTGATTTGCCAAGCGTGTTTTAACAGCATTATCCAATTAACTATATTAAGAGATGTTAAGGTTGTCTTATGGTAGTTTTCTTATGGAAAACCTGTCTAAAAAAGTTAATAAAAAGTTGGCAACACCGAAAAACTTTGACTATGATGTTTCACTGGCACGTTCTTTTACTGTGGCACCCGCCCTGCCAATTCTGGCCTGTGCCAAACACGACCAATGTCACGTGACCCCTGTTGCACAAAGTCAGCAGTATGCAGGCCGGACAGAGAGCATACTATTTGCCCGCCTATTACTGCAAATCAACCCACGATAGTGTGAGAGGTCACAAATGGGCCGAGTTTGCTCTTTGTGTCATTGATGGAACTTCAAAATGTGCGATTTGTGAAGAACATTTTTGGATATCTGCTCTCAACAACAAAAAAGGCTCATCCATGCTTTGAGTTTTAATGGAAGAACATGAGACTTTTTAGAAAAATGAACTATGTTTTTACCTGTGGAAATGTTGTCACATTAAACATTTCAGAAATAAGGAATCATTCATAATAATGATGAAATGTGTGTAGGGATTCAACATGTCATGAAATGGGGTGTGGTTTAGTTTTAGCGAAAACAAATCCAGTTACCATAGCCACCCATGTACTATTGGGAAACATAGAGAAATGTCCTACTAGGCCTATGCCAAAAAAAGGAAACTTGACCAAAAAGTACTTTTTTGAGCAGTAGTTATATAACATTATAACAGTAAACTAAGCATTTTCTAAGTGTATTAAAGATACAATTATCATCTAATTCAAATAAAACCCAAAATATTTCTTCAAAAAAAAAATTTTCTATATGTGACCCCGGATCACAAAACCAATTAAGTAGCATGAGAACATTTGTATTAAAAGCCAAAAATACATTGTTTGTGGGTCAAATTTAAGGTTTTATGCGAAATCTCATTAGGATATTACGTAAAGATCGTGTTCCATAAAGATATTTTGTAAATTTTCAACTGTAAATATATCAAAACTTACTCACATATAAGTAAACTTTGACTTATAATTATAACTTAAGACTTGAACTTGGGACAGACATGGACTTTTTATCAAAGACTTGTGAATATGTTTGCTGTGTGTTTTTAGCAATTGAATTTAAACCATCCTCAAAAGCTACAGCTTTAGTCTACAAATGTGACTGAAACCGCATTTAAAGTAATGTTTCATGTTGTTTGAAATGTAACAGAAGCACTGTATGTTGTTAATGTACCTCACATGTCTCCTCTAAATTTCAGGCCTTTAATGATCATTACACAAAAGATCACCTTACTGGCTTTTCAGGTGCATGATGGTGAGAGAATTTCTCCTGTCTTATCTAAAATACTATCCCATAAATGTGTTGTGTACTGCACATGTTAAAAATGAGTTCAGTCTTTCAGTGAAGGAAACACTTGTTGTTTTTCAATGTTTCAGGGATGGGTCAAAAGCAGGAGAAACTTACAGAAGATCAGAGGCGGCTGGCAGTAGAGTATGAATATTTGACGCTCTTATTTTGACAGTAATGGCAAATAATTGTTCGCATATAATCTGATCAAATTCTCCATATCACAATACATTTTGTCCATATTTAGTGATTTTTATTTTGGCCATAAATCCTTAATATTACCCTTCATGTTTTGTCACTGGGTTTTGCAAATATCTAATCAATAAAAGTATCAACAAGTTGTCAACTTTGACATTTAAAAAGTAGAGTGTTTTTTCATCTCCTAAAAAACAATTTGGACATCCAAGGTTTCGGAAGGACAGCGACGATATGGTCATTTTGATTAAAGCTTTATATTGCTGTCTGTTTGGTAATAATCTGTTGAATATCACATTTTTTACCAGATTTTAGTTGATTAATATTTAGCATTTTCTTATTGAATTTATACATCAAGATTTTCATCTCAGAAGTTTTATAGAAATATAAATTAAAAATAATATCAGTATGCAAAGTGCTTAAACAGAAAAAAAGAGTCAATAAACAGATAAAAACAATAACAAATAAACACAAAACTTTGACCTAAGAACTCAAATACTGTGTCCGTCAACTTCTTCTCAATGTTTAGGATTAAAACATATTTTAGTGAATGTAGAAACAGCAGCTTATTCGTGAAACAGCTTAACACAGAAGTCTAAATGAAACATTCTCATATGACTGATTTACCCACATTCGTATGCAATGCTCTTGCAGATGTTTCTCGATGGACATCAGTCAATGTTTCCATTCAGTGTTATGTAAGAACAAGTAAAACTCTTCGCTGCCTCATTCTGCATTGTGAATCTATTATCTCCCTTTACAGCTCGAAGCCATCGCTGTTGAAGTACCTCAGCTACAATATAAATTTCCTGAGCATCCTGGTGGGGCCTTGCAGTAACTATAAGGACTACATGGAGTTTATAGAGGGCCATCATGTTCAGGGCAGACTGAGACGTGTTCAAGACGCCAGCTCGCAGCAGAATGGCTGGGACAAAATGCCTGAACCGTCGCCTGTGGTGAGACACAAAGACAGATTCATCCAACCAATTCCCTTAGAAAGAAAGATCCACCACACTGGCTCACAAACAAACCTAGAGTAAACAGTTCAGGAGGATAGAATGTTTTAGGCTGGAATATGCGTTTAGGCTATTCAATTTTAAGAAAATGTAAAGATATAGAACAAAATGTTTGTTTTGTGTCGTTTGTTTGTCTGTTGTTGTAATATTGGACTAACAGTTGTCATGATCAAACCCTCAATTGCTTTGAACTTTCGAGGCTTCTGTGGTTTTGTGAATAAACCGCAGCGGCACCGCGATGTCATGCATATTTCCCAGAGTGCTTCTGGTTTCGCCGTTCATTTCCTCCATTGAGATAAATCACTACTGTTCTTTCACAGAGGGCCGTGATTAATAAGTTTCTGGTGTGCGTCGGCTGTCTGCTGTGGTTCTTCATCATCACCAAAGCATTCCCCATAGCCTACAACGTGGACCCGCAATTCATCAGCGAGGCCTCATTCATTACCAGACTGGCCTACGCCTTCATTTCCATCCAGGCAGCCAGACCCAAGTTCTACTTTGCGTGGACCCTCGGTAAGCGGACGGGAGAAGTGGACTGTTACCAGATACGGAGATGGTGTGATGGGATGAGAGTGTGTCAAAGATCATAGACAGACTGGCTGAACTGTTTACCTTTTATTTGTGCTATTCAGTGTAGGCAGAAACACAAGAACAACATGTAAGAGTATGCGATAATTCTACCACCAATTTTTAGATATTAGGGATTTAATGATCATGGGGGGGTGGATGAAATTTAAAAAATTGGGAAATGTGTAAAATCCTCAACAAAAAGAACGGGTACGCTACTGGTTTGATAAACATCCATGTATGGTCTGATTTACAGCGGATGCCATTCATAATGCAGCGGGGTATGGAATCAGCGGCATGGATGAGAATGGAAAAGTGTCGTGGGACCTCGTCTCCAACGTTAACATCTGGAAGATAGAGGTTTGTTCACTACTGAAGTTTTTTGTTGTATTGTGGATCTTCACTATCAACATTTTGTCAAATATATTGTTCATATCAGTAAAAACTACGTTTTTTTCCCCTCGCAGACTGCGACAAGTTTAAAATCATTTATTGACAGCTGGAATATACAGACTGCTTTGTGGCTGAAAAGGTGCATTTTATTCTTATGTATAACGTATATTGGTGCATCTGTAGTTTTCATCTTTTCTGCTATTTATTACCGTTATTAACATTCTGCTCTGTTATTTCCCATATTTCCTGTGCTTTGCCTCAGCGTGTGTTACGATCGAGCTCCGTATTACCGCATGCCCCTCACATTTGTGCTGTCGGCCATCTGGCACGGAGTTTACCCAGGATACTACTTTACTTTCATCTCAGCTGTACCCATCACCTTTGCAGCTCGCGCTGTGAGTCTGGCACATACACATTTGCTTTTGTATCTTGTGACTTTTCCTTCGGTATTGTTTTTATACTGAGCTTTTCTATGAACTTATTAATTAAAACATTGTTGATATTGTGGAGACCACTGATTCCTATTGTTTTCATATACAGCCTGTTTATATTTACTCTAGACTAGATGTAAGCATTTAGCATTTTTAGAACGTAAAAGAAAGATGAATTTACTTTATTTACATGTCCCCAAAATAAAGTTCAGTCAGATTTAGCTCAATTCACCTCAGGCTCCTGGTGTATCATTCCTCGCACCTGTGCCGTTGGACTGGTTGCACTGCATTTTCTGTCAGTCGCAACAGACTTAACACTCTCGTTCTCTCAGTATCAGTTTCCGTTTCCCCTCACAGCATACATGCAAGTGTTACACACTGACTCATATGAATCCATGTCCGATAACTCGTTTATCAGTATTTATTCTCGGCCACACCTTTTGCTTCGATGTTATCAGGTGCGCAGAAACTTCCGGCAGTATTTCTTGTCCTCCCGGCAGCTCAAGTTGTGTTACGATGTGGTGACCTGGGCTGCCACTCAGCTGACTATCTGCTACATTGTTATGCCTTTCCTTCTGCTGGCAGTGGAGCCCACAGTGATGTATTACAGGTACCGTGTCATTTAGTAATGCGTAGGCAAACGATTGATTATTATCTTAGGATGTATGCCGAACGTCAGAAACAGAAAGCAGGTCTAATGGTATGAGGTTTGTGTCTTTTGTATGTGCTTTTTATCAAAATGGCTTCAAACGAGCTGTCAAAAATAGCGCATTCAATGTTAATCACAAAAGCAGATTGAAATCTTAAAGTGTTTTGCTTTTCCTCTTTGTACTTACATTCGAATATTAAAGGAATAGTTTACCCAAAAATATAAATTCCCTCATCATTTAGTCATTTAGCAGACGCCTTTATCCAAAGAGACTTACAAATGAGGTGAACAACACACAAGGACAGCAATGCACGAGTGCAATAAAACTGGTCTCAGTAAGCCTATCGCTGTATACGAAGCTAAGTACCAATATATATATATTTTTTAACACCTTTGAGTTGTTCTCAATCTGTATACATTTCTTTGTTCTGATGTTGCATACAGAGAAAGATATCTGGTTGAATGCTTATAACCAAACCTTTCTTGGCCACCATTGACTCCCATAGTAGGAAAAATTACTTTATTAGTTTTTTTTGTTCTGTTAAACACACAAGAAGATATTTTGAAGAATGTAGGATGGCAAACAGTTCTGGTGCACCATTGACTACCATTGTCATTTTTCCTACGATGGTCGTCAATGGGGTCCAAGAACGGTTTGGTTACAAGCATTCTTCCAAATATCTTTGTCAGTGTTCAACCAAACAAAGAAATGTATGCAGGTTTGGAACAACTAGAGAGAGTTATTCATGACAGAATTATCATTTTCTGGGATCCCTTGAAAGTAGAATAAAATGGCAAAAGTAAAAACAGATAGGTTTGCGTATTACCTCAAATAACCATAGATATAGCTGTTCATACTTTCTTATGAGATCAGTTTTCCGGTTAAGGTGACAAAAAGGTCATAGACAACAGCAAAAGTCGTAAAAATGCTGATTATTCTAGAGGTGTCACTCTTGAACATGAAAGCAATAAACTAAGAATTCATTTGCCACGGGCAAATGGATCTTAGGCCTGTCGTGGACAATTTAGGAGGAGACATTTTTGTAGTTGTGATGAAAGTAATGTCACAATGCCAAAAACCATAATGCTCCTTACGAAATGCTTTTTATTTTTTATAGAAAATCTTGAATAATTAATGCTAAAATGTATTTTTAGAAAAAAATGCTGCTTTACGATTCTAGCTTGTGCTGTTTATCTGATCTCCGCGTGTCCTTTCCGTTCCTCAGGTCGATGTACTTTCATGTACATATCATCAGCATTCTGGCTATGATCCTCTTGCCCAGCAAACCCAGGGGCTCCGAGACTCTAAACTCCCGGCACTCCAACAATAACCTGAAGGTGGACTGAATGCCTCGAATGTGTGTGCGTGGACGGAGAGAGCAGAGGCATGGGCAGACAAAGGCCACTTTGTGTGATGCACATACAAAGAGCTGGGCCTTGGCTCGCTGGCAGAGCGGCACTGAGGCGTGCACATACACACAAACACACACAGACACATAGCGTAACTTGCCATTCAAACAGACACACAATTGCTGGAGCAACGGTTCACAGGCACAGATCAGGTTCTGGACAGGCTGGGTTTCAGTGAGGCCGTACTGTTCCTGCGCTGCACACGGTGCGAGTGGAAGCCAGTATGTGACACCGTTACTTAGTAAATGAATGCGGCCCTTGATTCAGGGTCTCACAGTGCTAGAGCCGTGAAAGTGTCCATTATTATAATCCCACCTAATTTATTCCGGGTACAGCTGTGTGAGGACTTTATACTGACGTTGAGGAATGTTTTGATATGTTTTTGTTTCATTTTTAATATATCGGTTTTGTATTGTTAAGATGTTCATCTTGAGGATGTGAAACGACAATGCGGTACTGAAATGCTATGAATGAAAATACTATTGCAAATGTCAACCGAACGACTAATCAAACATGTAGGCATCAGTTATTACTATTACATGTGTTTGAATGTGATGCCTAAATAAATTCATTTTTTGAATGAATTATTGGTGATTGAACATGTCCACTACTTCATTTAATAGTTTTCATTGGGAACGAAATATCATGTGTGTTATTCGTACTTGGGCTTATAGGAAACCACCTAGCAACGCACTAACAAGTCTTTTGCAAAACTCATCTGCAATCTGCCAGAGTGGTGTTCAGGCTATTGCTATATATTCTTAGAGTTTTTACTGTAATCTTGCATGGTTAGTAAAGGGTTAGTTAAAGCATTTAAAAATTCCCATGAAAATCAGTTTTTTTGCTTCTAGTATCAATATGTTAGCCGTAAGGATATCTAAAAATAAGTGTGATCCAAAACATCGACAGAATTCACATTTAGAAGATCTAAAGCATTTAAATCTTACAGTCACTTCCACTAAAATGGATAAAAAAATGATATGACATCATTCTGCGCTTCAGCTTCTCATCAAATTGTTCAGCACTAGAATCTAAAGAATAGTGTCCGTCTCTGCTATTGGCTATTTTCAAAGAGCAGAACCCGCTAAGAATGTCACTCTTAATTCATACCCTCTCAGAAAAAAAATGGTCAAAAATGTACCCAAGCTGTTCCTGGGACCAGGCCCGGTACTAGGCTGGCTGGACTGGGGGGCAATCACTATTCTGGTTGGGCGACATTTTTCTAGTCATGTAGTCATAGTTCGTTGTTTCTGTGATTATTTAGCAAACAATGCATAAGAGAAACATGGTGAACATTTTTTTAACTGTCAGAGTTTCAATTGTTTATGTATCCTGATAAGAGTTCAACAACTTTACAAAGTGCGCACCAATAAAGAAGCCTATTTGAATAGTGAAACTATGCAGAAATTAGGTTAATGTTACTCTTCTTTTGTTGATACAATAAAAAAGCTGTACAATTTAAGTGCATATGGCATATTATTTATTGCTAGAAAATAAGTAGTAATGTACTGTACCATATGCTGTTATCAGGCTGAATGGCCAACCCGGTATGGTTGGAATGGCACATTTAATGGCTTATGACTCAAACATTAGAGGAGATAAATATGAGAATGTTAGATTTTTTAGCTAAAGGGAATAAACTGAGAACAGTGTGAGATGATATTTAGATCTCTTCTGAAGCCTTAGGGGAGATAAATATAAGAATGTTAGAGTCTTTAGCGAAGGACAATAATCTGAGCACAGTGTGAGATGTTACGGAGATCTCTTATGAAACTTTAGAGGAGATAATGTGAAAATGTTAGAGTCTTTAGCGAAGGACAATAATCTGAGCACAGTGTGAGATGTTACGGAGATCTCTTAAACTTTCAGTCTTTAGCGAAGGACAATAATCTGAGCACAGTGTGAGATGTTACGGAGATCTCTTATGAAACTTTAGAGGAGATAATGTGAAATGTTAGAGTCTTTAGCGAAGGACAATAATCTGAGCACAGTGTGAGATGTTACGGAGATCTCTTATGAAACTTTAGAGGAGATAATGTGAAAATGTTAGAGTCTTTAGCGAAGGACAATAATCTGAGCACAGTGTGAGATGTTACGGAGATCTCTTATGAAACTTTAGAGGAGAATGTGAAAATGGAGTCTTTAGCGAAGGACAATAATCTCAGTGTGAGATGTTACGGAGATGAAACTTTAGAGGAGATAATGTGAAAATGTTAGAGTCTTTAGCGAAGGACAATAATCTGAGCACAGTGTGAGATGTTACGGAGATCTCTTATGAAACTTTAGAGGAGACAAACGTGAAAATGTTAAGAGTCTTTAGCGAAGGGAAATTATCTGAGCACAGTGTGAGATGTTACGGAGATCTCTTATGAAACTTTAGAGGAGATAAATATTTGAATGTTAAAGTCTTTAGCTAAGGTAATAATCTGAGCACAGTGTGAGATGTTACGGAGATCTCTTATGAAACTTTAGAGGAGATAAATATTAGAATGTTAAAGTCTTTAGCTAAGGGTAATAATCTGAGCACAGTGTGAGATGTTATGGAGATCTCTTATGAAACTTTAGAGGAGATAAACGTGAAAATGTTAAGAGTCTTTAGCGAAGGGAATTATCTGAGCACTTACGGAGATCTCTTATGAAACTTTAGAGGAGATAACACTTTAGCGAAGGAAATATCTGAGCACAGTGTGAGATGTTACGGAGATCTCTTATGAAACTTTAGAGGAGATAATGTGAAAATGTTAAGTCTTTAGCGAAGGACAATAATCTGAGCACAGTGTGAGATGTTACGGAGATCTCTTATGAAACTTTAGAGGAGATAATGTGAAAATGTTAGAGTCTTTAGCGAAGGACAATAATCTGAGCACAGTGTGAGATGTTACGGAGATCTCTTATGAAACTTTAGAGGAGATAATGTGAAAATGTTAGAGTCTTTAGCGAAGGACAATAATCTGAGCACAGTGTGAGATGTTACGGAGATCTCTTATGAAACTTTAGAGGAGATAATGTGAAAATGTTAGAGTCTTTAGCGAAGGACAATAATCTGAGCACAGTGTGAGATGTTACGGAGATCTCTTATGAAACTTTAGAGGAGATAATGTGAAAATGTTAGAGTCTTTAGCGAAGGACAATAATCTGAGCACAGTGTGAGATGTTACGGAGATCTCTTATGAAACTTTAGAGGAGATAATGTGAAAATGTTAGAGTCTTTAGCGAAGGACAATAATCTGAGCACAGTGTGAGATGTTACGGAGATCTCTTATGAAACTTTAGAGGAGATAATGTGAAAATGTTAGAGTCTTTAGCGAAGGACAATAATCTGAGCACAGTGTGAGATGTTACGGAGATCTCTTATGAAACTTTAGAGGAGACAAACGTGAAAATGTTAAGAGTCTTTAGCGAAGGGAAATTATCTGAGCACAGTGTGAGATGTTACAGAGATCTCTTATGAAACTTTAGAGGAGATAAATATTTGAATGTTAAAGTCTTTAGCTAAAGGTAATAATCTGAGCACAGTGTGAGATGTTACGGAGATCTCTTATGAAACTTTAGAGGAGATAAATATTAGAATGTTAAAGTCTTTAGCTAAGGGTAATAATCTGAGCACAGTGTGAGATGTTATGGAGATCTCTTATGAAACTTTAGAGGAGATAAACGTGAAAATGTTAAGAGTCTTTAGCGAAGGGAAATTATCTGAGCACAGTGTGAGATGTTACGGAGATCTCTTATGAAACTTTAGAGGAGATAAACGTGAAAATGTTAGATACTTTAGCGAAGGGAAATTATCTGAGCACAGTGTGAGATGTTACGGAGATCTCTTATGAAACTTTAGAGGAGATAATGTGAAAATGTTATAGTCTTTAGCGAAGGACAATAATCTGAGCACAGTGTGAGATGTTACGGAGATCTCTTATGAAACTTTAGAGGAGATAATGTGAAAATGTTAGAGTCTTTAGCGAAGGACAATAATCTGAGCACAGTGTGAGATGTTACGGAGATCTCTTATGAAACTTTAGAGGAGATAATGTGAAAATGTTAGAGTCTTTAGCGAAGGACAATAATCTGAGCACAGTGTGAGATGTTACGGAGATCTCTTATGAAACTTTAGAGGAGATAATGTGAAAATGTTAGAGTCTTTAGCAAAGGACAATAATCTGAGCACAGTGTGAGATGTTACGGAGATCTCTTATGAAACTTTAGAGGAGACAAACGTGAAAATGTTAAGAGTCTTTAGCGAAGGGAAATTATCTGAGCACAGTGTGAGATGTTACGGAGATCTCTTATGAAACTTTAGAGGAGATAAATATTTGAATGTTAAAGTCTTTAGCTAAAGGTAATAATCTGAGCACAGTGTGAGATGTTACGGAGATCTCTCTTAAAGTCTGAGCACAGTGTGAGATGTTATGGAGATCTCTAGAGGAGATAAATATTAGAATGTTAAAGTCTTTAGCGAAGGGAAATTATCTGAGCACAGTGTGAGATGTTACGGAGATCTCTTATGAAACTTTAGAGGAGATAAATATTAGAATGTTAAAGTCTTTAGCTAAGGGTAATAATCTGAGCACAGTGTGAGATGTTATGGAGATCTCTTATGAAACTTTAGAGGAGATAAATATTAGAATGTTAAAGTCTTTAGCGAAGGGAAATTATCTGAGCACAGTGTGAGATGTTACGGAGATCTCTTATGAAACTTTAGAGGAGATAAATATTAGAATGTTAAAGTCTTTAGCTAAGGGTAATAATCTGAGCACAGTGTGAGATGTTATGGAGATCTCTTCTGAATTTTGATTATTTTTGTCTCAGGAGAAACATGTGAGAAGCATGAGACTTAACCTTATGTCTCAATTTGATGTTCACTTGATCTTATTTCTGTCTAAGAGAAAGATTTGAGATGAGAATGAGATCTCTGGTTTGATTTTCCTTTCCTCTGAGCCTTGCACCTAATAAGTATATATTCGTACACATATCTGTACCTTTATTAAAGGATACAGCCTTGACCATTTTTCAGGCTTGTCAATGCCTTGAACACACCTTCAGATTTATTCACACTTCATTGGGTCTTTAAGACATGAAAAACAGTGGGTTTGTATTTTGTAAATATTGACACACTACAGCCACTGTTGTGTAGTGCTATAATTTGACAACCAATGGGGGGTAGTCTTTTTTCTAGACATATCTTCATTCATTCATATTTAAATTACTTTAACCACCTGGTCTCAATGTGATGTTCAGTGGTTGTGTGAAGTTCATACAAGAGTAACCGCAGGTGTAGTTCTTAACATTAAACTGACATTTCCACTAATGTTTGACAACCTGAAAGCATCCGAACAAAACCATTTCTATTAAATTTGAACATAAACATGCCTTAGAAAAAAAATACATTGGTGTGCATATTGAGACAAACCAAAGGCACTGATATATTTCAGACATGTCAATTTCTAGTTAAGATAGCTCTAACACGCATCTTAGTCTGGGACTAACTTAAGCCAGCTCTGGGAAACCACACCTAAATCTATTGTTTTTTTTCTATTTTGCTATATCATGCATTCAAGCATCTGTACTGTAAGTTATTACTTAGTATCCACATACTTTGTGGGGGCAGCATATTCTGCAGGCAAACACTGTGACTGTGTGCTATTTTGTTCTTGTTTGTTATCAAAACCTACAAGCTTTTGAGACCAGGTAGACTAATACTACATCACCTCAAACCTCAACGACAGGTTGTTGGGAGAACTGCGTATAGGTGGGGCTTTTATTTATTACACACACTGGACAGAAACTCACTCTGCGAGTACGGCAAGGCTTTGTGTGGAGTAAATGACAACATGCATGTGACCCCGCCCACAAACAGACTACAACTCTCATCTCTGAATGGAAAATAAATGAATACACTGACCCCCCGCTGTGGTATCTATGCGCTGTTGTTTCTCCTGACAACCATTGTACTTGTGTTTCTGTGTATTCACATCACTGGTCGCATAACTGGATGTTAAGCTCTCACAAAAGTCTTACCTAGCATGTCATTAGCCGCAAAACCAGTTCTGGGCTGTTTTGTCACTTTGGAATTCTGATTCTAGATCAGTTCTTACTCGCCCCAGTTCCTCTGTGGGGGTAAATGATGAATCAGGTCTTGTGTAAATATTTGCATTGCTGTGTGTCATTTCAAAGGAATCTATCTAATGTGTGAATGAAAGTCATGTCAGACATGGGTTGAGTTTACAGTCTGCTGGATAATTATCCATCAAAGCAAATCTGAACGCAACTTTTAATGCTTTGGCCCTTTTTTAAATAATATTTATTTATTTTAATTATTTTCTATGTGTTTTTTATACAATACTGTATATTCATAGCCCATATACAGAACATATTTGTAAAACATATTTTTAATAAATAAATATTGTATGTATTTTATAAATATGATTAAATATGTATAATAATTATAATAATTATATTTATAATAACTATAACGATATAAAGAAAACATTTAGAGTGATTGTTCACCCAAAAATGAAAATTCTGTCATCATTTACTCACCCTCTTGTCATTTCAAACCTTTATGACTTTCTTCCTTCTGCAGAACACAAAATAAGATATTGAAAGTTGGTAACCGAATGCAGTTGAAGTGAACGGGGTCCAGCTAACATTTTTCAAAATATCTTCTTTTGTGTTCTGCGGAAGAAAGAAAGTCATGCTAAAATGACTAGAGGGTGAGGAAATGATGACAGAATTTTTTATTTTTGGGTGAACTATCCCTTTAAATGGGTGGAACAATCAGCATTTAGACACCAGAGGGAGCTCTGTTCAGTATTCTCTCTCTTTATGATAGATCGTAAATTGATGTATATATTGAATGCACTGTAGTTAAAAGCATCTGTTAAATGCATGAATGTGTAATTTACATGATGAAGTGGGCCTCACACACTAGTGACATCAGCAGGTTTGCAATCAAGATAGAAGATTGACATTTTAAGACAATATTATAAATATATTTAATCAAATACTAGAATTTGTTACCTTAAAATGTAATTAAAACAGAATAATGTATACCTGTATGTTCCGACAATTTAACCATAGGCTACTGAAATGTAATAGTCAAATAAAAACGTGGTAAATGAGTTGAGATTATAAATCAAGTATTTTGTAATTTTTAACGATATTTTGATATTTATAAATAGCAATTTTTAAATATTGCAGAGGCATATTCAAGCCCATTTAATGTTGTTTTTTACTTAAAATAAGACAGTGTTAAGAAGAATGTATTAGTTAATTAAGTGTTTTCTTTCTTTCTTGCCTGACGTCATTCTAGCATCTATGGCTATATTCAAGGTGAGAACTCCACACACAAGGTGGTTGGAAGGTAATTTAGCAACTACACTTAACTTGTTGTAAACTCATTGTATTTCTTTTGTAACATATTAAGATTTTAAGGTTCTGTAGGCAGGATTTTTTTTTAAGTAGTCTGCAAAGTATACAGGTCATTTTAGGCAGTTCTAATTATAGGCAGTTTGTAGTTGCTAGGCAACAAAAAGATGCTGCATTAATGGGTCTAGTCATTTTTCAATCATCGAATGTGGCTCATCTAATCAGAATTTTGGGTCAAACTTTCTGTTTTATGTTACAATCCATAACCACGACAGGTGTTGGTCTGCACAGGTATAAAGAGAGAGCGGATAAAGAATGAGAAGTGACAAGGTCTAGAAAATGACACAGGAGATTTGCAGTGTTTTGCACCATTTTCTGCAAGAACAATACTTTTGAGGGATGGTGTACCTAGTACTTCAGACCATTGGGTTTGAACTCCAGCTCAACTCAAATTGTAGGAAGTTAAAATTGGATCAACTTGCTTATTTCTTTGAATATAGGAAAACCTAGGTGATTAATATGACGTCAACAGTATAAAGAGGTCCAGGGTTAAGGAAGGTGATCTGTCAGCTACTAATGTTAATGTTAATGCATGCACGAGGATATCAAGGCATTATCTCAGCCTTTCATTCTAGCATATATTTGTAGCTGTAAGTCATAACAAACTGTATAGAAGGTGACTCACAGAAATCTGCAGCACAAGTGTCAAGACACAGATGCTACAGTTTGCCTCCATCCATACGTTATTAAGCTTAAGCAGAACACGACCCTCGGTGACTTCCTCCGGTCTCACATCAAATTCACCTCTGAAGGGAACTTGTGTAAGTAGCAGAGACGAGATTTATATGGTGAATTGGATAGATCCTGTTTGTTTGTTACTGGAGATGAGAGTTCAGAGGTCACATCTCACAGACTCCTGAAGCTCTATTAACCCCCCTGACATGAAGAAGAGATCTTTTGACAGTACAGAGACACAGAAGCGGTGAATCCTTAGATCACAACACACAAGGCTCCAACCCATTAAGAAAAGTTGACTTTAGACACTCTGAAGTTGACCACGTACTTCACTTGCCAAAGAAAAAAACACGACTGTCTTACCATTTGAATGCAAACGGGCACTTTTTTTAAAACCTTCTTAAAGTCACAAAAACACCAGTGCCAGATGGCTCGATTTTCCCATAAAAGACGACATCGCCAACCAATCACACAACATCTAATGTGCAACCTCAAATGCTTTCACTGCACCACTGATTTGGCAACAAATCACTTTTGAGCTAATAAACGTGTGTGAAAACATCTTGAACTGGATTGTCAACATTTCAAGTCTCTGGACACACACCACACCCATCTGAGCTTAAATGATGAATATTGAGATTCTCTCTAATAGCTGTTATTTTTTAGGGAAGGCATTTGATGGAACATGACTGCGGGGATCTGCTTTCATTCAGACACAAGAGCATCAGTAAGGTCTGGCATTGATATTGTGTGATGGCTTGCAGATAGTGTTTCAATTTATCCTAAATGTGCTTAAGAGGGTTCAGGTCTTCGATTAAGTTTTTCGATGATTTGTTTTTGTTTTAGACATCGCTTGGTGCACAAGGAGCAGAACATGGCCCTCTCTCAACTGCTCCTACATGTTGGAACCAATGGATTCTCTATAATGTCATTGTGTGATTTCTGAAATGTATTCTTAGTGGATAAACACTACGATAATATGAGCATTTACATACATACATTTTTGTTGAGATGAATCCATCTTGCCAATTTCACTTCTATCAAAACATGAATATTAATTGTAAACAAATTGTCATTTGTATGCAGATCTTCTTAAGTTTCTAACCGTGCTGCAAATATTACATGCATCGATTTTACTAACCTGTCTCATTATCTCATTACATGTTGCTTTTTTTAGTTCGTTTTAAAAAATCACTTTCATACAGCAGAACAACTTTCATTATAACTGAGCTGGTGTGTATTGCAACATTTTAGCAGACACATAAACATCAATCACTTAAATTATTCAGCAACGGTTTGCAGTGATTTTTTTGTCAGTTTTCTTTTTATGGACATGATGCTGATTTATTCAGTGCAACATAAAGTTCCCATAACAACATGCAAATAAGATTGAACAATAAACAAAGTTTATCTAACAAAAATCTAAACAATGATTGACAGATGACTACTTATAATATCCTTATAACATAAATAAATCATTTGAGATGCATGCAGGTATAAAACGTCTCCTTCCATTTTTTTCCATTCATCATGATGCATAGTTTCAAATTTACGTTTCAAATGAGCATCACTGTTATATCAGTACAGACAAAGCTGACTGTGTGATTTGAACCACATATTATACATTATATATTCCAGTACTTGCCAAAATCTCTACTATGTGGTTAGATATAATCTCATTGATCTTTGACTTCACAACTAAACTGAGAACGACACACATGCACAACAGTTTGTCATGCTAGCTTTAGTTCTTCGAGAGCAAAAAGTGTTTGTGCTTCCTTTATCTCCAGCCCTTAAATCATATAAAAATCTTGTTATTTTTAGACCAGCCTGGTGCTACCACCGAGCTCAGTAGTGTGGCTCTCCAATGAAGAGACGGACAGTTGCCATGGTTACGGTGTTGCACAATCTTACGAAAGATCCAGTCAGCTGTGAAGTATCAGAATGCTCTGTTAAGACATTCATCTTTTAAGTCATAATAGACAACAATGCAGAGTTAAAAGAGAACTATTAAAAGCGTAATTTAATATAAAGACTTAATCTTAATCTGGACATTCTTTAAATCAACGTGAAATCAAAATCAACTATTTTGGCTGTCTGAACACATCGTCTTACTGTGAACAACTCAACGGTGCACAATATTATTATTCATAAAATCTTTACCTATATATTCTCTGATCAAATTCCCTAATATTCTTAGAAGTCACCAAGCTTTCTTTTGTTTTTTTTATACCCAAACTCAAACCACCTGTCATAAAAAACTCTTCTCACAACACCACTACTTCCTGCTGAATAAAATCCCGCCCTCATCTCATTCTATATCTTGCGTTCCACATAACAAAAGTTAAATGAGTTGTAAATGCTCTTTCATGAAAAAGTGTTAATTTTGCAGACTTAACAAAGTATTTAAAACAAACAAAATAAACAGGCAACCGGACAACACAACAAACATATATGTATACATAGCATGACAAAATGTTTGTGCAAGAATTGTTGCAAAAATTGTTCTGGACTCAAGATGATGACATTGACAACTGAAAGCAGCAGTTATGTCCTGTGTTTAGGTTAATAGGTTAAAGTGTCTGTTATGGGTCCGATACATGAGAGAAACCCCAAGCCAATCTTTAAGCATTAGTTTACAAATGAAAGCATTCAGATTTCCAAATGCACGTATGGCAACAATTGACTGCACATCCATTAAGGCACATAACAATCCAGCAAACAAATGAATTTAGAAAAAAAAACTGTCTGAACTTTAAAACATTAAACTCTTTTTTTCCCTCATATACCCCAGTGGTAATTCTACAACATGACTCAATGCTGCCAACTGGTGGCGGGAAGAGGAAGCATCGTTTCTGATTTCCAAGCTTAGTGTTATGTTGTGGGGGTTGACATGATTAAAGTCAATAACAACAGCCACACCAACACTGAAATAAAATAACTTCTAGACAAGAACGTAATACATTTTTTGTTTGCTTGCTCTGAAATGCAATATTGTGCGTGTATGCGGTAACTTTAATTTGACTTCGGTTCTGTGTAACATACTTGAACAACGACAACAAACTTCATTTTAAAATCAGTGTAGTGTTATATAAAGATCTTCCATAGAAATACCTTAGTATTCATTCCCCACTCATTTAGGTTTTTTAGGAAAATCGTGCCGTAACTTAACATTAAACAAGCAAACTGTTGTGCACCCAAAGCAGCCTTCATAAGTCCATGACGTTTCTTCAGCATAACTCAGGCGTCAGTGGCCTGATGATCTCTGCATCAATGGGACATCAATGGAGGGTCAAGAATATATTCATACAATTGATACAGGGGTCTCCTAACACCACACTTCTAATAAGACTGAAATAAAACTACACACTACAATTAAAAACAACGTAACCACTAGAAAGCAGGTAGATACTCCGGTTTCGTGTGTGCATCGCTGCGGGGGGTTCAACACAATTAAAAGATATAAACTCATGCACTTGCTGTCAGATGGTTAGTTAAATCTGCTGCAGCCGCTGGCACGAGTGTCTAAATGCGATCGGTTTGTTCTTCAGTTTAGTCCGTCTTTACGTGAGATTTCCGACACAGAGGCTCATCACACGCTTTTGGTGTCCTTGGAAGCCGCCTGACCTTTTTTCTTTTTCTCGTCGTCATCTTTGAAGAAGAGTAAAGGAAACATGCCAAGTACGCAGCCGATGAACACACCGATGGCTTTACCCTGAGAAAGCAAGAGAAGAGAACAAATGAAACGCACAAGAAAGTGAAGTAAAACAAAATTCTCTTTGGTTCTTTAATAGGGATGTAACAATATTATCGACATTGTGTTATCGCAATATCAAAATTGTCTCAATATTACCGCAGTGTCACATGGCTGTGTGAGAACGTTCAATAAAAGAATAGATGTTACCTTTGTCAAGGGCCATCTGGTGCATTTATTTTATTGTATGAAGGGATTTTTAGGTCATTTGACCCGTCTCATGCTATACCTCATATCTCTTAGCAACAGTTATGCTTAGGATAAAGAAAAGTGGATGCTTATGGCACGTTTCCAAGTCATCTTTTGGCATTTTAAATATTGCGATAAACATCGCAGTGTGGGCTTTATACCGAGGTATTATCGCACAGTGAGATTTTGATATTGATATTGATACATCCCTATTCTTTAGATGTTAACGGTTCTTTATGGAGCCATTCAACCATAAATGGTTCTTCTATGGCATCACTGTGAAGCACCGCTTTTTTTACCGCAGACGGTAATGAAATGAATTCGACAGGCATCTCAAAGCAAAACCAGGGACTCAACCAGTTATAGAAACTTTGGTGTTTTGATGCAGTTCTTTTTCTGTTCAGCTGAGCTCAATGAGATCTTTCACACATAGAGACTTTACACCAAGTCTGACAGCAGTTTGTTCTGTTCATAGTTACGACTGTTGAAATCCTAGCAACTCAAGGCTATACCGCTTATAAATGCTTTGAAGTTACAATGCTTTAAGTCCTTTTAGGTCATCTATAGGCTTGTGCACTCCTAGACGTTGACAAACTCTCAGCAGATATACACTTTTAAGGTTTAGTCTTTCTAACTCACGTAAACGGATCTTTATATCGATGACTCGCCTTGTTTGCATGCTCTAAAAAACAAAAAATGCCCCTTAGATAACATCATTGCCCTAGCAATGTATTAGTGGCAAATGATTGTCAAATTTTAGTCAGCCTAATACAGAGTGTACTAGCTGGTGAACAAACATCTATTGTGTCGTGCGGTGTCATAGCCAAACCGATTGATCTTTATTCCTGATCATTTTAACCCTGAGGAGGAGAGGTGATGAATTCATTCCGGTGGGAATCGCCGTGTCAAATGTAGTTTAGCCTGATGTGTAAACCTGACCTTTTCAAGCATCCTCACAGATGTAATTACAATTTTACACTTCAGCGGGTTTGTTGTGTTAACGTGTTACACAGTAAATGTGATTTAACGCGGAGAAATGTTTCAACGAATGTGCTTGCACATCAGAGTGCCAAACAACATTACTCCCCGCAGCCCTCCAATTAATTATATTCTGTATTTTGAAGAACATTTCTCATTACCCACTTAAGCTTTGGAGAAAAACTCTGTGAGATTAAAGGGATACTTCAACCAAAAATGTAATTCTGTCATTTACTCGCCTTCGAATTGTTCCAAATCTGCATAAATGTCTTTGTTTTGATGAACACAGAGAAAGATATTTGGAAGAATGCCTATAACCAGACAGATTTTGCCCCCCATAGTAAGAAAATATACTTAAGTACAAAAGAAGATATTTTGAAGAATGCAGGACAGCAAACAGTTCTGGGGCACTTGGGGTGAAGTATCCCTTTAATAAAAAAAACCCTGATAACAAATGAATGCAATAAAATTTACTGCAATTAATTGTGCCATCTAACTTGTTGTGTACTTATTGTATATATTTATATTTAAGTGTTTACTTTTAATGCTACTGCATCTAGAATACAATTTTAAGCATTTGTCTTGTTATACACATCCCAACATCACTGTTTATTATTTCCTCTGCACAAGGTTATTTTTGTTTACTAAAACGTTCCTGTTCATTGAAATCAAATAACATATTGACCTTAACATTATTAGAAAAACTTAACTCAAGAAAAACTTTAAATGTTGCCTTGAAAATAAACTGAAGTAAGTTTAAAGCATTCAAATTATAACAATAAACAAAAACTAAAATGAATTAATCTTATATAGCAACATTGAATTATAAAATGACAAAAGCTTATACCAAAATTGCTAAAACTTAAAAGCTTATTTAAAATATTTATAAATCAAAATAAAACTAGCATCAAAACTATAATAACTCTGCCTCTGCGCAACACAGAACAGAAATTACAATGAACCAACTCTGGCATTTTAGTCTTCTGGCATTTCCAAAAACTCATAGCACAAGAGTCAAATGTGATTTTTGCTCCATTCCTAGAAAGTTGGTAGTCGATTTAATTTGTTTTCTGAAAAAAGTAAGCTCTGCAGAATGTTAATTCATTCAGAAGGAAAAAGAAACGAAGGGCATTCAGTGTTTGAGAACAAGTCTGAGAAAAGAAGCGCTCGTCTAACTGCACATGACACCCAACGGCAAGACTTTCTCTGATCTGAGATATTATAGAGACATTGACAGAGAGGCCTGAAGAAAGAATAACATTTCCTTGTCCTCTGCAGTAGATTTAAACAGTTACTTGATAGATAAGGGTGGTTTTCTTTGTCGGTCTATGGTACAGCACCATTCGCTAAAGGAAAGTGTGAAATAACTACTTACGCTGTGAGAACTGACTCTGGTCTGCCACATGTCTGCCTGTTTGGGACTCAGATCAGGAATCTGCATACCCAGCCTACAGGCCAGCGCTTCCACGTAACCTGCAAGACTGATTCACATGCAGACATATACTGTCAAAACTCAGCCTGTCTGATATAAATGTGAAAGAACAAAGGTTATCACTGTGTACTGAAATATATTTCTTTTAAAAAACATTTTCTTAAACTGAAATAGCACAATAGAAACAAAACCAAAGCAAAAGTCAAATAAAGACAATGGTGTAAGTATCTCTGTTTGTGGGAGAAACAAGAGAGATCAAACAGTTATTGCCGGTCTTAAGGTGTCTCGACACAACCAGGCTGTATAGTTTTTCTTTTCTGCGGTTTTGCTGGTTTTCTTGGCAATGTGCCTCGTGTTTTGTATTAACTGCAAGAGACTGAACAAGTGGCAGATACATTGGGCTCTTAAATTCTTTGTCTGTGATTCCAGTCACTAGTGTGCGTTTTATTATATTATCAGAAATTACAAATATTTGCTAAATGGATTATGAATATAAATTAAACAAAAACAGGTGTGTTGACTTGTCTGCCACACTGATGTAATGTCCTGAATTGTCTTCATCTGGGGGCTGGACTGCAGTTAACTTCCGGTTTATCGGTCTGGCTAGTGTCTAATATTAAAACTATTTATAATTTATGTTCATATTAATTTATATTATTATTTTATTGTATAATAATTGTATTAAATAAACGATTTGTTGAATTTAGTTGTATGTTCATTTGATTAAATAAACAATTTGTTGAATGGGTCCTGTAGTTCAGTCGCATTTAAAGAAACCGTATGGTACATTGACCTCTAGAGGTTGAGCTTGGAACCGCAGTCTAATTTCAAAATATTGTAGAGACAGGTAACAGTTCTTTTCGGTTTCTTTTGCTTGTTATCAGAAATAATCTACAGGCACTCTCTTCTTTGCGAATGTGTACCGGAAGTTAAGGGCAGTCCACGAATGCGGCCATGCGCGGTAACATTTGATTCACGGTGTTGCTTTGAAACTATCTATATTGTATGTTATTCAGTAATTAGGTCATTCATTGCTGTACCATATCATACATGTTTCTATTAAATATTGCGAATGATTAACAGCCTTGATTGCGAAGCACAAAATAAATTGTGTCTAATAAACGAAAACTAACAAAGCCACAGTAACTAACCCCAACTAAAGTAAATCATTTAAAAAATATCAGTACAAAAATAAAATGCAAATCTATAATAACCCTGAAATGAACAGACAGAAAGCATTTAAATAGCAATTTATCTGTAAAAAGATGTCTGTGAAACAGATAAAGAATAAAATCACTGTTGGAAAAAAATCACGCTGGATAAAATACATTTCTTCAGTTCATCAGCAAAAGTCTCATAAACACAAATTCATCTATCAGCAAATGTGTGAAGTATGAGAGATATATAAAGCCAGAGCACACATCATTGCCTTGTTACAGCTACTTCACATTTCATTCTGCGGACCATCAGCTCAATCCCAGAGAGGCTCTGCTCAAACCCTCACTCATCATGCCAATGTAGAGGAATATTCCACCTGGAGCAGTCGTGATTGAAAACAAACAAGTGCAGCAGTAAACAGCAGATTGAGGAGGTGAAAGACTCCCTGTGCAACAGTATTTCACAGGCATGAGTCTTGTGTGCTGTGGCCAGATTACTGGCTGCTTCTTTCAATACAACACGTAATGAGCAGAGCTCAGATACTGAACCAATGTGCTCAGAGATCTAGATAAATATGGATTTTTTGATGAATAGATTCTTTTAACTCCAAGTAATCACACACCTGTTCCGAGCACAGAGACGCTTAGAAATAAGTCAGAATTTCACATTTAGACTCAACAGCAAACCTCCTGCCCACGAGTTACTATAGACCAATCAACTAGACCGTCTGACCAATCAGATCGGTGTAGGCTGTCGAAAAGGAGGGGATTAAGGAGGGGATAGGGCTGCGCTTCCCTCTGCGTAATAAATAAAGTGAAAGCGCGTTGTGGACCCGCCCAGAAGCGGCATTTTCTACTAACTCGCTCTTTAAATAACAAAAAAATATTGCGCCATTGACTTTAGACCAGGTTTAAGTTGGTCTATGGCTCAGTCTATTTTCAGTTCCTCAAAATAGCAACGCGCCAACAATGCGCCTGAAAACACCTCTTTTTTAGACCAACACGCCCATGGGCGAACAAATGCATTTGCTATTTAAACAACGTAGCGCAGGACAGGAAAATGAGAACTGCATCGGGCTGAAACTAGCAAAAACACTTGCGCTGCGCCTTGCGTCGGGGTTTGATAGGGCCCTACAACTCTATGTATGATCGGAGCTCAAATTTAAAGAGACAGTTAACCTTAAATTGAAATCGCCATTAAAATTGTTTTATGTTATACAAGACTTGATCTATGCCTTAATTATGTTGTAGTTGCAATGGACTAAGTAACAAATTATTTTTATAAGCCAAAATATAAAATAAAAATGTTATCATTCTGTTATTACATCACAGTTTCGTGCCACCTTTCAATGGTGTCCCACATTGTTCCACACAAACGGATTACTTGTCCCACATTTGTTTTGTTGGGTGTGGTCACCCTATCGCAGAAGGAGATAACGTCTTTACTAAAACAACATGGCGAATTCCATGCGAGGGGACACGTGGTGTATATAGATACAAATAGCACATTCTAAGGTAATAAAAGCATAACGCTTCATTGTGTAAGGTCTTCATACACCTCTGAAGTCATAGTTGTGTATATCTTATTGTGTTAATCTCATTAAATTCATTTAAATTGTCTAAATCCTAAGGGTTTTGTTCACCATGCTGAAAAGAAAAGGATCGAAAACACAATGTATGATACATTTGGTATGCGATATTGCTAAAGCTGTGTTTCTCGCATGGAGGCGCCTGAATGATCGTACCAGCAATGCAAACATATAATGAGGGCCGTATGGAGAGAAGGTCAAACAAATTACAGCACAGTAAACAGCAGGAGAGAGAGAGAGGCACACTTTCAGTAATTGGCTCGGATATGGTCCAAAGCTCTCGAGAGGCCGATATAAGATCCGCCAGGAAGTTTTCTCCACTCTTTGATTATTATTGTGTAATAGGTGAAATCATTAGGGCAGCTGCTCCTGACAGCTCGAACACCTCCAGATTCTTACAGGATCACCTCTAATACAGTACAGAGAGAAATCTAACATTACACTCACGAATTCAGCATTCACCTTTCTCCTCTGTCTGTGACATTTCATATTTAATGACAGACAAGAGTATTGCAACCAATAGACAGATATCATCCATGGTCCATGTTTTGTGTACAGGCTGATATTGTAGTGTGTTGGTTTGTAAATATCAAATAATGTACAGACAGGTGGTGATCATTGCCTCACATGGTCTTGTTGGGGTTTATTTTAAGATAATGACTATATTACCCTTCACATATTCCTCCATACTGAGCACAGGTGTCTGAACATCAGCTCAGTTGCCAGAACGCTCGGTGCAAATTAATATTCAAATGTCCTTCTGCTCAGAAAACTGGCTAGACGTTGTGTCTGGATCTGTACATCAACTCAATTCAAGAAATCGGAAAGGTTGTGATATAGTTACCAAACAGATGGTGTTTTAGTTTATAGGTAACTCAAAGGCCAATTTCACAAAAACAAAATACTAAAAACATTCCTTATAGAGCATGTACAAATAAACATCGCTGCTGTCCTTCTGCTATTATGAAGGTCCATATTTTGTGATTTGTTTTGGTCAGAAATCATTCATATTTGTCACTGGAATTTGATAACCAATAAAAAGGATTACAAAGTCCTTGTCAACTTTGTCACCACAGCATTTAATCATTTGAAAAGTACAGCGTTTTTCATTTCCTGAAAAACAGCCAATTTGTACATCTGAGGTTTCATCAATATGCGCAAAACATCAAAGGATTTTACAAGACTTTCATGCAGCACCTTTCCTTCTGTGATTATTCCTCAAGGTTTTTTTTTCTAAATCATTCTCTGAATCAAGCCTATGTGCCTGTTTCCGACCTAAAACCTATACTTTAATATTTGCTCAGCATTCCTTATGGAAAGAAATACTAACCAAAGGAATCCTGGATCTGAATATTGCTTTGTATAAAATAAAGTGAGTAGCTAAATAGCTAAAACATTTTTTTTTACTTTACTTTTCACTTTTGGTGTAACTTTATTTAAAGTGAATGTTATAAGGTCGATCATTCGGTCATATAGAACTAGCTCATTTTTGTTTCGCTAGGTTTTTTTAAGTTACCTAAGAGTTTACTGATATTGATATGACATTAGGGCTGGGTATCAATTCTAATGTTCCGATTCAATTCAATTCGATTCCAATTCACAAGCTCTCAAATCAATTTAAGTCAATGATTATAGATTTAAATCAAATCCTATAGTTATTTCTGCAAAGATCAGTAAATATCACATTATAATGGTGAATTAAAAAATGAAATGAAGAGCCACGAACCTGTATATTAAACTTGGGTATACTGAAACAGAACAGGTTATTTTACATTTAAGATACATTATAAAAAACACAATTTCACAAAATTAGCTGTAAAGAGGGACTGCAATCATATGAACCGCTGCCATTTCTGTGAACTTGATGTTAAATTTGACGACATCCGCCATGTTATTTAAGCAATGAATGAACGATGTGCTCCTTGTTGTAACATCCACCCGTTGTAAAAAGAAAAGTGACAAATAGTGGATAGTGGTAGCAATTCACGTTAATGAATGTTCAGTGCTTGCGGAAATATGAAAGAAAAAAATTGATTCACAGCTTTAGAGAATCGATATTGAAAAATTACAGCATTTAAAAAAAATCATTTTTTTTGCCCAGCCCTAAACTGTATGATATACACCAAACGTGTCTTACTCGTGAAATGTGCCAAAAGTATTTCACAGGAGACTTTCCATCAGCCCACTGTGTTTCCAGCTTTTTCTCTATTAGCACATGCTCTGTTCTTTTTCAGGCATCATGTTTACTCATTCCTTCTCATCAATTGCCAGCAATAAACTATAGGTCACATTTTTCCTACACTATAGTTTGCTGTGACACCAACAAAATTTACAGCAGCTGAATGTCTCAGCTTGAGTTTGGGGCAATTTCTAGATGATCCGACTTGAGCTCTTACCCGAGTCCAGCCAAGTCCGAGACCAGGTTTCCAAGGGCAGCAGCTGCAAAAAAAGGACAAAGATATGTTGATAAAATTCATCTTTTTCAATTCCTTAAGTAGAACAAGCAAAGCACATAAATCAATATACATTTGTCACTGGGTGCCAACAACCAGTCTGAAATCATCCCAGTTCTTTGTGTCAAATGTACTTATCACGAACAAGATGGTTAACATGTCCTCACACAATGTTAACAGGGCTTGTTTGTGGTTTGCTGAGGTTGACCTCTGTGAGGACCGTCAGGTTGAATCACAGCCCCATAGTGGGTAATTCTGGGATGTAGGAATGGTTTATCCGATCAATAGCTTTAGATGTCAAAGTGCCATTAGTGTCTTTCAGACACAGCAGCTGCTGAATAAACCTTTCCCAAACAAAATGTATAAACTGAGTGCGACAATAAGAAAGGAATGTAAGCTGTCTTGTCCTTTTTACAATGCCGTCATTATTCCTAACAGCAGGATGAAAACGGGCCCCTTTGATATGAGGCGAAAGATTGCTTGAATTTTCGGTTTTAAAAGAAGAAAACGTGAATGATGAGTGCCTGTGTAAACGCATAGGCTGATGATAAGGTGTTATTGGCGGTCATCAGCGCATTGCTATGAAGTTGCTAAGGTATTCTGACCTAGCAATGATGTTGCTATGGCCCGTAAGTCCCAAATCTCTATGAGAGCTCATCTGCAAATCTCAAAATTTCGATTCTCAAAATGTGGCTCAGGTCCCTCCTTCAGCCTACAGGATTTTGGCGCAGTTTTATTTAAAAGTCAATCAATTGAAACAAATTCTCGAAAGAACACAGCCCATCTCTATTCAAAGGATTAGTTCACCAAAAAATAACAATTCTGTCTTTATTTATTTACCCCAATGAGGTTCAAAACCTGGAACACAAAAGAAGATATTTTGAGAAAGGTCTCAGTGGTTTTGTGTCGATGGATTCCAGTGTCGTTTGTACCAAAGTTCTTCAAATATTTTATTTTGTGTAGAAGAAAGAAAGTCATACAGGTTTGGAATGACATGACGTGAGGATGAGTAAACGATTGGTGGATTGTAAACGATTGGTCGATTGTGTGGATTGGTCTGTCAGGTTACACGGTTAGAGGCTTGTTTGAGTCCCTAACCCAACATATGTATTTATAGTAATAGTGATGCTTGCCTTATTAAGCCCCATTGCTAATTAAAATCACATCAGATTTATTATTACGGCCATCTGCTATCAGAATAATATTTGGCAAAGAATCATATTTTAATAAATGCTTTCCAAATAAAACATTTGTAGCTATAGTGTCCCAAAAAGACATTAGGACACTTACGCCACACAAGACAATGTATGAAAGTCACTTGATAAGAAAATACCATTCTAGGTTTATTTTGCACAAGCATACTTTGACCAGTAAAACTACTTAGTCTGAAGATCTCACTTTAGTATCACTTCTATGAGATAACAAGAAAAGTGCAAAACAGCGTTTTACTGCACATAACAGCCGACTGTTTTATCAAACGTGATAAACTCAAATGCAGAGCGAGACTGTGATATAGATTTACAGAATGTCCAGTGTTTTTGCGGTGTGCAAACCACATCAAAACAAAGTACAACACATAAAAACCTTAAAGGTTTGAGAAGGGATTTCAGACAGAATTTAGTCTGCTCTCGTAAACCCTGTGTTCCTGAAGGTGTGAGCTGTAAAATCTCTTTCGCCTATGTACTATATCTCTTGCTTTTTCAAGAGATTCACCACACCTGTTCTGAGTGCATCAATTTGTGTTTCACCAGCACACAGAGAGAGAATGAAGAGAGGGAGACACAGCATCGATTGGTCTCTATAAACTCAAACAATATCTTCTAGTCTAACAGACCTGAAATATCTCTGCAGCCAGCGGAGTACAGAGTGAATCATGTCTCAAACTCACCGGCACAGATGCAAAACAAATGAACCGTGCTTTGATAAAGAAGTGCCTACCACAAATACTATGCTCTATCCTATACTATATTACTCTTATATAATAACAAACATATGCTTAAAGCATAAAAACATAAAGCATATGCTCTTAAAGTCACAGTCTTAAAAACAAAATTATAAAAAAAAATATTACGACTGTATCTTACAACTGAGAAATTATGATTAAAACAAAATGACAGAATTTTGAAGGCTTTTACCTCTGCTTGATGGAGATCCTGTGTGAATTTATTTTAGTACGGTATATTCTGGATGACACATTGAATATGTAGATTCAATTAAATACATAAAGTTATATTTTGTTACATTGTGAATATTGCCAGATAATTTTTGTTATTATTTAGTAATAAAGTTATAATAGTAAAAATGAATGAAAATATTAAAATGTATTTTTCCTAAGTATTATTTAGAGTAAACTATGCATATTTACCATTTAACTTTACAATAACAATACAATTGCTATGAAATTGTATTTTTAGTGATCATGTTCCTTAGTCATCATTAGATTGAAGACAAACAGAAAATTTGACAGAAGATAATAAAGCAATAAGCCCCAAGAAGCAGTGGGTTACAGTGCATTTTAAAACAGCTAAGGGCGTTGTGGCACGACGCAAATAAAACGCTTATTCCATATGTGTAGCAAGGTATGCAACGGCTTATTACACGGCTCATTGGAATGCTTGATTCTGATTGGCCAGTCGTGACATTTGCAGGTTAAAACTAATAACACATGGTAACCCGAATGCAGCAAATCATTTTGACAGGTTTTTTTTTACAAATTAAATGTAAATATTACATTTATGCATTTGGCAGACGCTTTTATCCAAAGCGACTTACATTGCATTATCCTATACATTTATACATAGGTATTTGCAATCCCCTGGGATCGAACCCACAACCTTGAGTTGTTAACGCAATGCTCTTACCACTGAGCTATAGGAAAAATATATTTATTTTTTAACATATTTAATATCATATATAACATTATATTAAAAATGATTAAATCAAATTGCCTGTTCTGAACGTCGTTTCTTACCTTAAATCCGAAAGTAAACGGCTCTTCAATCGGTAAAAATGAGCTAATAAAATATTTCAAATTCACATTTCATGTCCAGTTTTTTGTCATGTGGCAAGCAGCCGTGTAATAAGCGGGATAATGAACAAGCAGCCGGTTGTTATCGCGAAATAAGCCCCTTCAGTGTGGTACAAGACACTGATACAGGACACTTATTTCTGCGATAACAATCGGCTGCCTGTACATTATCCTTTACTTATTACACAGCTCATTTGAATGCTTGATTCTGATTGGCCAGTCGCTTCATTCCAAGGGTCAAAACCGCTCAAAACTAATAACACCCTGTTACCCATATGGTGCAAATCATTTTGAGAGGGGCATTATATTTCATATTTACACATTACACAGGTTTAATATTACACAAAAATGAATTATAAATATGTCTTTTAATAACATATATGATATTATATTTACAAATAATTAAACCAAATTGCCTGTTTGTGACGTTTGAATGTCGTTTCTTACTTTAAAACCGAAACTAAACGGCTTTTCCTCGCGGAAGGTCTGCATTCGGTAAAAATGAGCAAATCAAATATTTCAAATTCACATCTTATGTCCAGTTTTTTTCTCATGTGGCAAGTAGCCGTGTAATAAGCGGGATAATGTCCAAGCAGCCTGTACATTATCCCTCACTTAGAACTCTGCTCAACCAATCAAAATCAAGGACCCGAACTGACCGTTTTATAATTACATTTCTGTTGTTCAGCATCCTAATGGATGCCAAAGATAAAACTGAAGCAAAGCAGGACACTGATGGCTGGACTGACTGTGGTTACAGTGTTATCAATGGTGGTTTTAGTGCTTTGTTATAAGAGCTCCTATGATTCTCTGCAAAAGCTGATCTCACAAACACAAGTGAAGGGTTGCATTCACAGCAGACGGCCAAATAAGAAAATCAATGGCCTTGCTATCCTCTCAGCCTGACACAGAATAGGAATTTGATCATATATCATTCCTCTGCTGCTCAGGATAGCTTTGCATCTCACCTCCTTTAGTTTAATTTCCTATGAATGGGGTATGTGCACATGGGACGATGACGTACTATTGCTAAAATCTAAGCCAGCTAGGTCACTTCTGCTTTCCTAGCACTAAGGGTTTTTTTCACCAAGTGATAACGATGTGTTTAGTAAGAAAACATTCAAATTTGGGCGAACTGACAGCACTACAGGTGAGCATTGTAAAGTGCCTATGTGATCATGAGTCTTATTCATATTTGTTATGTACCTTGAAACCGATAGCCTGAAGTGCATCTCCTTTTTGGTTGTCGACCTATGGGTAAGTGTTTGAATAATTCGACTCAAGTTGTCGATCGTAATCCTATGTGCATCCCGAGGTGAAACGCCATTGTTCCCTATGGCGCCGGATGTAACAGCCTGGCTGAGATTTTAGTGGAAGTAGGTCGTTGACCCGCATGCATATACCCCATTGCAGTTCAATTTGTTTCGTTTCAATCAAACTCACTGCGGGTGGTGGCCCATTCATTCAAATACTAATAAATTCTAAATGATGCCCAACTCTGTTGTATAGGGGTCCTGTATATACTGTAAGATGTATTCATTTAAAATATTTAAATTCAACATTTTATGAGGAAATATTTGATTTCTATTGTTTTAAAATCAAGTGAGCCTTTGAGAGGTTAGGAACAGGAAGGTTTTTGTCAATATTCATTAACTCCTTCTCTCTTTCTGTTCCTCTCATCTTTGGCTGCCTGCCACATTCACTATGAACCTGCAGCTGGTTGATCCCGGTGAGCATTACAATATCCAGATTCACTAAAACTGTGAAATCATGCGGAACAAGACATGTCATACAATCACTTACCGGCCATGGTCGAGATCCCCAGTATGACTCCTATAGATAATTCAATCTGGGTGCCCTGCAGAGAAAACCATTAAACATTTAGTGTACATTCTAGCCAGACGTCTGACAGCCAGAACAACTTTCAGGCTTTGTGAGCACTATTTTTAGGTTTTGGGTTTCTAAGAACATACACAACAAATGTGTGCTTACAGCTTTATTATTCAGTTCAGTAACCTAACTGGGTATTGCAAAACATCTAAAGTGGTCGATTGGTCTTATTATTTTTTTTATTTAATAGTGCTTATTCATCATTTTTTTCTCATTGGTTTTCTCCTTTGTGAGCTCTTTGACCTTAAAAAAAGGTTTCAATGCAAGTATTATTTTATATTTTCTGGCATTCCCATAATCAAAACGATAAAACTTAGAATGTGTAAAAGATTAAAGAGCTGTTAAACCCACAAACACAAAATACGATTAAAGGTCAGAATAATGTTTGGTAAGAGAAACTTACTGCGACTATCATGATGGCATTATCCAGGAAACCAAACCCAACGAATGGAATGGCATTATGGAGCAAAACTGAAATAGCAAAACAGAGGTGACTGTTAGAATGAACAATATTAGACACATACCGCAATCTTTCAGACAAAAAGAACTCCAACATTACTTTCACATGAATATGGCATTATTTGTAAGTATGTTTATGGCTGAAATTAAACTAAATGCATTTGAGTAAAATGCTGAGTAACAGTGTAACATCAGTGAAATGGCTTCATCTCAGTACCGTCTGCTTTTCATTATGTTCAGCATAGTTACTGTAATGTTGGGTTGTGAAACATTGATAAAGTAATAAATCCATGTTGTACAGTGATTTTAAGCAAAGCATGTAATTAGGAAAAATACACGTGCCAGCAAAGTAATAAAATAACAGTTACACTTAACAAAATGAACTTCTGCCAAGTTCATTAGTCTGTTTACAGTTGCCAGCTATAAACCTTAGCAACTTACTGCATTAATATAGATTGTGGGTGTAATGTACAGTCGCGGAAAAAATGAAGAGATCATTCCATAATCTTATTTGATCAGCATTTCTAGATGTATTGTGACCGTCCCAGTCCATTACCAAACCTGACAGCATGACAAGACGCATACAAACTTTGATAAAAAATAAAGGTTATCACATAAAATAAGAACTTTTTATAGATACAAATACAAATATTACCATAAAAATGAATATGAACTTGTTTTACATAGCATTTATTCTGGTTATTTTGACCTGTTTCTCCAGTTTTAATTTTCTGCAAATAAATGCAATTAGAAACAATATTTAAACAAATACCTATAAACAGTAAAAAAGAAAAAACAAAAAAATGTTTTGGTCTCTTATTTTCTTTCTGCAACTGTATATATGTTTGTTTTGTTCTTGTCTTTTATTTTAACTGGTGTATTATGTTATGTTGTCGTTTCCTTTTATAGTCATGCTCTTTTGTTGTTCTTTCATTGCGACCCCCCCAATTTTGTGGATGTATTTTGTCAACCCTGATTACTGTATGAATATATTTCCAGTGTACCCTGTGAGTTACTGTTTGTTTGTATATGTGCTGTTCACCTATCTCGTTTTACGCATTATAGTTCATAATTACTTATATACATTATGTAGGCCAATTTTTAATGGATTGACTTCTACATTTGGAATTATTAAACTGTTGGTCTGCACACAAATCACAAATTTTCACCACGATTGCAGACATGGAGTTAAGTAGAGCGGCTAATTGCTCCAATAGAAAATGTCTTTATACATCATTAACATGCGAGTCAGAGGGCATGATTTATTACGTTTCATTATTTTAGAATTAATCGCACTAAATGAATAGCTTGAATTGACAGCCGTATTAAGAAGCATTGCAGTTACACATCGCTTCTTCGAATACTGTAAAATCTGATTTAATAATAGTCTGTGAAGTGTTTTCCTCTACTGTGACAGGGAAGAAAACAAGAGACTGTTGACTAAATAATCAAATATGCACAATACAATGACTTCTCCACTCATGACATACAGGAAGTCAAAACCACATAAATATCGACCACATCTCTCACAAACAGACTCCAGATCTGTGGTTCAGTTTAGTGTGCTCTGGATTAGGGGAAACAACGATTTTTAAAGTCCTGTAATATTTTATGCATAGAATCGTATTCTTAAAACATGCAGGTAATCTTAACTTAGAACAGAGTTTGTGCTAAGTCCAATGCAGATAAAACATAATCAATGTGCATTTGTCACAGTTGTCACAACACATGTGATTCTTTACCTTAATTTGTAGAGCGTTGTGTTAGCAGCACAAGAGTCATGGGGTTCAATTCCCATGAAACAAACACATTAAGAAAATTGAATAGACTGTCCATGAGCCTTGGATGATTCATGAGTCTTAGAAGTAACTGTACATCCAAATATTATTGTATCATAACCCACACATCAATATAATAGCTGTGTGGATATCGTATAAACAGAACCCTTCTGACCCTCCAACCGGTCTGGATCTCTTGTAATCCTTTAATAGACTGACTATCAGAGGCTTGTTCTATGTGCCTTTATCAACATCACACGATGGTGCTGAAGTGAACGGAGTGACTACGACAACAGATCCACGTTCTTTCCATCAGAGATCGTCCACCGCTGCATCGTGTTATGATGATGCGTGTGGGAAAATATGCAGGGTGTTTGAGTCGCTATTTAAGTAGTTCTGCTCTTTTACCTAGTGCACTCGGATCTTTTCAAGCTTTATCCTCTTGAGAAAAGGAGAAATCATCCTGATTGAAGCCTGTCTGTGAGCAGCAATTTACGAAAAGGTGTCTTTGTGATGCACACACGTGGTTTTGCCCGCACCCATACATTAACTTACCGTATCTCAGCTGTGCAGTCGTCGGGGGTGCCATCTCAAATTGCTCTGTAAAAGAAGATAAAGTCTGTTTCAGCAATAAAACACAAAAGGATGTCATTTTTTCTTAAGGAGAAGGAAGACTCCACACACAGTCATTCTTGTGCATGACAGCGGGGAATATGAATTAGACTATGCTATGACGTCAGAAAGGTCTGCATAGTGACACGCAGCACAATGAGACATCCACAGGAGTCCAAACAAACCCCAGCTCAGCTCATATGAGATGCTGCCTACGTACGAGGGACGGTCTCGAACCAGCAGTCAATGTCACAAAGTTTTAAAACCCGTTTATGGAACAGAGCATCCAAACAATGGTTTACCCTCATGACTTTGTTTCTTTGGTGAAACCCAAAGAGAGTGTCCAAGCTGTTCTTGACGAACACTTTAAGCATAAAATCTCTGCAAAAGTGTTATACATAAACTTTTTAATGACCCTAAAAATGTGTTTTTCATATGATTTGTGCACTCTATTTTAACTCTGCCAAGGCTTGGACCGGAGACCTAACCTTCAGCTGTTATTCATTGAAAATATATCTCATAGCTTTCAAATATCGTTGGCATATTCATCGCTTAGAGTTTTGTGATAACTGAAAGGTATTATTGACATAAGTTGCGATTGAAAGAGCAGAAAGAATGAAATGATTTTTAAATCTTTGCTCTTAAAGAAAAGACAATTTTAAGAGCTACATATCACCGAGATGGAGAAAAAAACATTGTGCAGACAAACACAACAGGTAAATGCTGCTAACATTAGCTTCCTGTATGTTAATGTCTTGTAACAGTTTAAAACACAGTTCTATGCGTTCAGCCAGTCAACACGCTTGCGCTGCTGGTAGCCTCTTTATTTCTGGTTTAGAAACTAATTTCATCCCTCTAAAAAGCATTTCTGATCTAAAATTCTTCCTGGTTCCTGCGAAACTATAAAATCGTTCTCGTGGTGCGAAAGCCCTCTTGGTTTGCTGATGTTCTATACACTGAAAAGGTCACCGATTATGCTTTTGTTATTGAAGAATCAAAACCGCCTGAGTCAACAATAGACATTATATTTTTCAGGGTTGCAAGTGTGCTTGTGATAAAAACGATGTGCCAACCGTGCACATAAAATCTATTTTACAACACTTCATCCTGAGGGAAATATATAACTTTTGATTTGATATGGTGTAGCCCAGGAATATGTTGAAAGTGCTAAATTAAGAAACGTTTCTGAGATGTCAGTGGAATAAAAGTCAACATCCAATACACTAAGTCACCGCCTCTAATCATATTTCTCTTATTTTGTTGATCAGATTCAGGAGTTTAGACCAAAATACCAAAGGATATATTTTTAACATTCTTATTGCTTAGTCTGAACAGAAATTCATAAATATACCCTTCAGAAAACCCAGGCAGATTTACATCATCCTACGCTCATGTAATGATAAAGGCTGGCGAGGCAGCGGATCCACATGCAGTAAAAGATTTAATCAAAAGCAAAACAGGGTAATCCAGATGACTGTCTAAATAAACAAGACTGACCAAACCTCTAACAATGGCAGACACCAGACAAAGGAAACACAAGGGCTTAAATACACAGGGTAACGAGAGGGGTAACAAGACACACCTGAAACAGATCATGACACAAAACCAATGAACAAAAGAACTACAACAAACTACAACACTAGACAGGAAACAGGAACTAAGGTATACAAACTAAAAGTCCACAATACACAGGGCAAACACAGATTGGATCATGACAGCTCATCATTGCCAAGAAGATAGAATATTTCATACGAGCCTTCAAACCAATTTATCTCATAGAATTTATGAACTTATGACAACCTTAGTCAGGATTTTCTTGAAATGTAAAACAAGCCTTGATTTTTTTTAAATATTTTCCAAGGATTTTCATATGTCTACTTATGTTTACAGTATTTTTGTTGTTTTTGTTTGAAGATATACTCTGTGTAGTGACCTCAACGTTTTGAAATATTTATAAGAAACCTTACATTTTAGAGAAAAAACTTTAAGACAAAGCTGAGACACACTTTAGTCCCCCGGAAGTTGTGATCGTTTTTACTTCTGTATTTTGACGCATTTCAGAGTGAAAGGGAATTTCTAATGAGAAAAAAAGTGGCCGTGACTTTCGTCTTTCTCTGCGATTTGATTGGATGTATAAAACAGCTGTTGCATTTTGAAATGGAACTGGCAGCAGACTGACCGTTGAAGGGGAGGAGTTAACAGATGCTCAGCCCAAGCCATCTAACATACGTAATTTAAGATGGATAGTCATAACAGGAAGGAAGGAAGTGGATTTTCAGATTTTAACTAATGATTATGAGCGCACACGACTTTTAAAAAGAGAATGACCCACATTGCTAAACTATTTACAAAAAACACTGCAATATTTCATGAAAAAAATAGGCATTGTCATTTTTTATTACTGTTAATTGTTACATCTCCTGTCCTGACCCATGAACTTCTGAGATACAAAAACGTTTCTGTGGATAAGCCTATGTGGCCTGAATTGGAAGTTCATTTCCCACACTTTTCACAATCCAACTTTACAATAAAAAAAATCACTTTCTAAATATTGAAACACACATCACTCAAATTACCATTTGCTGTATCGAAAATGTGTTTTTTAGTTTTGTTTCCAGCACACGTCAGAGAGACTATACAAACAAAAACATATGTTAGGTTAAAATTTATTTCAATGTATAAGGTGTATATTTTAACTACTGTAAAACCTTTGGGCTCTCCCTATCATTTTTGTTACTGTTGAGCTGCTGTGTGAATGACATTTAAAATGACATTCAGTCTCCCAACTAAAATAACCTCATTATATCTGCATGTCTAAATTACACAAATAAAAATTAAGTTATATAACTATAATTTGAATATCTTCTAAAACTAAAGTAGGTCACACTCTGTGAAATATCAAGCACCCACCTGCAGATCTTAAATGACCTCTCACACAGGACACCGTGTCACCGTCTCTTCCCCTGCATGTGTGTTTTCTCACAGCTGTGTTCCCACCCAGCCACAATTAAACGTCTAATGCAGACTGTAGAGTGCTACGCATTGTAATTACAGGCAATTTTAATGTCCATCCTGCCACATGAATATTAGATCTATACTACGTTATTGATCAGTCAAAGTAGTGAGCTCATTCTGAAGGTTTCTGAGCTTCACACCTGTGCTGGCATCAGTGCTGTGTCCTGTGGCTATTTTAGAGTAATTGTGTCAGAAGTACTGGCAGGGCTTTGAAAGGCTCAGGCTCTCCTGCAGTGTGTTAACAGCAACTGAGAGGCTCATGTGTTTCCGCTATCGGGTACAAACTGACGCGTTTGATGTGACTTAAGTCTTCCAAGAGTGCTTTGCACAGAAGATACAGTGCCTGATAAAAGACAAAGGATGTATATCTGTTGGATGTATTGCTTACTATAGCCAACAGCAAATCATGATGCAAAATTAAGCATATGTGGGGTCTATATGCATTTATGCAAGGACACCCAAGCTACCATCCCGAACACTTTCCCACACAACATGTCCTCAAACCATCTGACCATAGGTTGTTTGTCACTTCCCTCAAATAGGACCTACAGGAATGTTTTTGGCTTAAAATTTTCAGCAAAATGCATCAATGTTAATTTTTCAGGTAAGGGACTATGTAAGAAGTACACACATTACATTTAAAAGTGGTGGTTGCAGTGGCCACAACACTGTTGTTATTTAAACGCCAGCTAGGGGGCTTAAGAAGCAGTGTTGTGATTTTTAGCGGCATCTAGCGGTGAGGTTGCGAATTGCAAACAACGGATCACTCCAACCTTCCCGCCTCCAGTTAGAAGCACTACGGTGGCTTACACAGCACTAAGATGTCATCACGTTTCCGCTTCTTTCCCAAATGAGGTAACATATTTATGAAACACGCTCTGTAGAGCAGTTTGTCCGTTTAGAGCTAATGTAGAAACAACATGGCGTATTCTATGCAAGGGGACCCGCAGTGTACTTAGATATAAATAACTAATTCTAAGGTAATACAAACATAATGCTTCATTAGGTAAGGTCATGTATATGTAAGATCAATAGATCCTCCAAATAAATTATCATTAAATTATCACTCATTACAGATGAAGGATCGAGGCGGGTCAAAAAGCATCAATAAATAATTTAGGCTCACGCTCAAATGTAAAATTTGGAATATGAAGATGGATATCTCACATCTCACTAGTCCTCTATTGGTTCAACATGGAAATGATTGGTCTAAAAAATACGCTACACCTGTAATGCACTGTGAACAATAAATACACGTCCCAAATTTGAGAGAACGCCTCAACTAGCAGAAGCGTCATGAGGTGAAAAAGATCCCATACCAAATGATCATAGAGCCAGTGAGATGGCTGGAAATGAGACACCTCATTCCCATGAGTCATCAGAGCGTGAGAAAGCCATTTCATCTCTCCGGTCACATGACTCATGACTGGCTGTGAGTAGAAAATCATCTGTTGAGTTCTTTGTTGGGTGTCATCAACAAAGCAGCTGGATGCTTCATCTTTTAAATAACAGGAGGACAAAATGATCACCGTAAACTGAAAACTGTGTGTTAAGATTGAAAAAATAACACGTGTCTATACACGGCTTGTTCTAATGGGATTGTCGCGTCGCATCCAGTGTAGATAAAATAAAAAATTATAATGGGTTGTAATGCGTTCTATTGTCTCTTGTCGCATCGCGCCGTGTCCGGTGTAGACACGGTGTAACTCTAAGAGTTCTGTCAAAATCCTAGAAAAGACGTTTTGGATAACAGCTCAGCATGCAAAATGCGTGATTTATTCCTGTAGGCATATATAAACTCTTTTGTTAATTTATACTGAAATCTAATTTCGACTCAACCAAATCGATAGCTCTCTCGAGTGAGGAATAAGATGTACCAGAATACAGCACTATATATCTTTTCACATTAAAGGGGGGTCATATGGAGCGAATACGTGTTTTTCTGTGTCTCTGGATGTGTTATAAGTTACCCATGCATGTATTAGACACGTAAAATTACAAAGATTAAAGTGTTGGAACAAAAGATGCATTCTATCTAAAAGCGAATGCTCACCCAGACCTAGACCATAGACAAATCTATGTCAGTTCGTGGTATGATTTGACTAAGACCGCCCAGATGTTACGCAATTAAGATGGGCGTACCTGTCAATACAATTGCTTTGGAACCTGATGTTCAGTATTCGTCCAATCACTGCACACACGATAACTGGCCAATCATAGCACACCACGATTTTCAGAGCGATGAGCTTTGCAAAAAATATCTGCACGTTTCATAGAGGCGGGGCAAAGAGTAGATACAAACATGTACGGTATGTGGAAAAAACAGCGCTTTTGAACCTCAAATCGTGTATACACATTGCCTCACATCTAAAACAACCAATAATATTCGTTTTAGCTGTGTCATATGACCCCTTTAAATTGTCTATTGATTAAATTAAGTTAAAAGGATAGTTAACACAGGAATACAAATTCTGCCATCATTTACAGAGGTTGTTTCAAACCTACATGTATGCAGATTTTCTTGTTGTGCTGAATACAAAGAAAGATATTTGGAAGAATGTTTGTAACGCAATTCAGATTCCCATAATATTACTATACTTAAAAAGCCACAGACTCCAGTAAAACCTGTATATGAACAGTTAATGGACATTAAATGAGTCTGTGTTTGCTGACATACATGTTGTAATGTGGGACATTCCATACAGTGAGACCAACGATGAGGAAAATCAATAAAGGCTTATATCCAGCCGAGCACATGAATCAAACAACGACAGGCTTACTACGAGCCAGCTGTCAGCCAATCCACTGAACCACAGTACACAAGAAATATGTACAGTCAGAATGAGCAGAGATAAAGGACCTGATTGGTAAACATGTGCCTACATCTTATATAGACCAGTTCTGCTCTAATGTCTTTTACATTGACTAGCTTACAAATGTAACTGCAACACATTTAACAAGTACTGCTGATATATTGTTTTGATATTGGATCATTCCGATCCAATCCTTTAATGTGCAAATAATATGCATATAAAAACTGAAAGTATGCAGTTTTTGATCAGATTCTCTGCATGAACTGTGCCTAAGCAAACGCTGCTAAGGATTGTGGACCTAAAGTTTTCTTTATTTAAAGAGCTTTATTCTGTTTAAATTCTCTTCCCCCGGGCTGAGCCTGCATGTGAGTTGTACAAGCACATACGAGACAGAGAAACCAGATTTTCCTCTGCAGCAGCAGTTAGTTATCTGATGTCACTGTTGCCCCATAACCTCACCTGCTCATTCACTTGTTTCCATAAGGGTATGGAAAAGATCTCTTGCCTTACCACCTGACCGACATGTAACAGCTTCAGTGATATTGTCTTTCTAAGACCAATTATAGCCAATCAAAACAGAGGCCATTTACAATTAAAGACTTAAAGATACCCGTGCTTAATATTAAATCAATAAGCCCCAAGAAGCAGTGGGTTCACGGGGTATTTTATAACGTCTTAGAACTCGGCTAAATCAATCAAAATCAAGGACCGCTTACATTTTTATAATTATTTATATTTGTATGTATTTAATTACTAAATCTACCTGATTACATTAGGTTACATCATCAAAATAACTTGCTGTAATTGTTCAAAGGGAGCATAGGAAAAGAGCAATAACTTAAGGAAGTTCTAAGATTAGCAAAGTATTGCAGGAAGTCTGGGAAAGGGGGACACGTTTTGAACACCCAGGACATTCCTACAGGTCTAAATCTTGTCAAATCCCTCAAACACCAATTTAAAAAAAAGGAAGCACAAGCAGGATATAATCGAGGCAGCTTGCGCCCGCCCTCAAAGTGATTCCAGGATGAGAGAGAGAGTGCTGAATCTTGAGTGAGAGATAAAGCATGCGAGCTGCAGAGAGATGATGCACACACACAAACGCTGACACACGCTTGAAGGGTCGAAAAAGAAGGAAAAGTCTGTAACACACGCTGTGCCAATTTTGTGATGTTAGGTGTTAGTGAGCTGAAATAGCACTTTTGAAAACTCATTAAATTATGTAATTCTGTTGCTTCTCCGAAACACCTCACTCAGAAATGGCACGCAAGATGGGAAACTGCACCAAACTGGGCTCCTTTAGTGAATCTGCCACGGCAACCCATAAAAGAAATGCTGCTTTCAGTGCTATAGAGCGGCATATAGTGAATTTCCCCTCTGTCAATCTGTTTGTCCCCCAGAGGGTCTGAGAGAGAAACACATTATCATTTGTTGTCTCTGGGCTTCATCTAGCTCCTCTACATCTGTGCACTATACTGAGAGCAAAACTAACAAGTATTGTATGAAAGTCAATGAGCATTTGCATGGGACAAACCACGGCTGGATATCGTTAAACCATTAAAATTGTGGCTATAAGTAAATTTACTGTCCCTTCCACAAACTCCTCCTATTGTCATCATGTATCTACCAGTCAAACATTTACACAAACAGCCATTTGAGCAATTCCATGCAAATGTCAACCGTAAGATGATATTTGGTGGTTTAAATGCTCATGTAAAGTCTGTCTTGAAGTTTTTAAAGCTTTTTTGTGTTTAAAAACCTTATTTTCCATGTCACATCCACACAGTTTATATTCCTCATAAATGGGCACATGAATATAATATATAAAAGAAATATAATAACTATTTTATGTTTTATTAAGACCCATTCCTTCTCCATTTGTTGGCTATTATAGCTTCTGGTTCGCACATTTTAATTCAAAGAAATTTAATTTAAAGAAATTTTAAATCAAAGAAATTTTGTTGTCTCTCAAAAATGTGTCGCGTCCATAAGTGAACTTTTTTTCTCTCCTTTTCAAAATAGAAAGCTTGTGCATTTATTCTGATGTCTGGACTCATCAGGGGTTTAGTAAAATATAAACAGATGATTCGACATACCGGTAGAAAATACATTCTCTGAGAATTTCAACTTTTGACATCAACAATGGAATTTAAATTGATTTTTCTCGTAATAAAAAAAATGTAATGATGAGTTGGATAGGATAATAAAGTAAAAGTAGCCATCAAGTGTCCAGCATACATGTGAATGACATGATAAATATTGAAAAACCTTTTATTCCATGAAAATCAGATTTTTATATTCTAAAAGCGTTGTTTCACCATATTCTCATTTACACAAAGGCAATGCTGAATAGCTAATTCTCCAAACATGAATCCTATTTGGAAACATTCACCTTGCTCTGACATACCCTTGCACAATACATACGGTGTTGTGTTTTAACTTTTAACACTGTTTATGTCAGGAAGATGTTTGTGCCATATTTAAAAGCTACAGGAGGGTGCAAAAAATAACAGGAAATACTGTGCACATAAATAACAAGTGTGCAGGTGTGCAATTAAAGTCTAATTAACAAAAACACTGATACTTGAGTCAAACGCTTCTTTTAGCTTACCTTGGTATTTTTATTGCTGAGTTATGAATACAAGATCGTATCATTCTACTAATTCAGCCACGGTATTACCATCTGATGGCGTCACTATAGTACTGCCACAATACTTCTACTAAGGAGGAAAGTATTCAAATATGCTGTGATCTCCATGGAGATTCCAAGGAGAGGTTGTGTCTGAACATCACACATCAGCATATATTACACAGAACAGATCAGGTAAGGCTTCAGTGATAAGCTGAAGGACAACATGACCTCTTTCATCATCGACAGGGACGTGGCCATAATTAGTCCTGTGAAAGCACCGATCACGAGTGTGGTAAGAGGAGCCCGAGAGTGAACTCGTGTGAAGGTGACATTAATAAACATAAAGAATCAGCGTGACAGACACGTTGATTCAGCAGCTTCACTCACACGTGAAGTGATCATATGGAAAACTGGACCAGGAGTTTTAAACCGATTCTCAGTTTGTTCTCATGATGTCAGTCGTAGATCTTAGCATTATTGCAAAGCGCACTGGCATTATCCGTACAGCATTAACCATACAGTACGGTATTATTCAAACTAAAGCAACGCAGGTGAAACACAATAAGCACGGCTTGTTGGTCTGGGGCCAGTGAGAGAGTTTAAGGCCGGCTGCTGAAACTGTAACTTCCTCTATCGGACCGCTGTCATGCTGTCATTACTCATTACTGCATCTGTAAATGTATTTTTAAGCCTTGCAAACTTAAATCTATTTTTTTCTCTTGTGAAACTTGTGGACTTGTCACATACATCATAAGACACAGTGTTGCTTAAAAACAAAATGTTGTCATTCTTATTTGTGACCAAATCTTTTTTGTTAGCCAGTTAGATAAAAGGATAAATCAAAAGGATTTAAGCAAATGAGCGTTAATGACTACAGCTGCTATGCTATAAATTTATTGTCGTTTCTTCAGCTTATGCAATTTCAAATATCTGAATTTGTAAGACAGTGTGAACAAAACCAGAACACTTAACAGGCTCAGCATGTACAAAAAATCTGTCAAAGTAGTGTTGGGAGGAGGCGCAAGTAAAAATCTGAAAATCTAAACCATTATCTTAATGCAGGCAGCAGAAACAATCCGAAAAGGCTTGTCAGAGTGTTGAAAATGTCTTGAGGGAAACGACAAGATTGGCTGTTATTGTCCTGCATATCTGAAATGTGAATGCTATTTAGTTACATAACACATGGCTTTATGAGATGCGTAATAAAGTCTAAGCTTCTCAGGCTCATATCAGACAGCACAATGTAAGAGCTGATGTGCTACAGCATGTACACATTGTCCCCGTTACACACAAACTTCATATAAACAACACACCCTGCTCAATAAACCTGATATATTCAAACAATTATAAGGGTTCAAAATGAAACGCTGTTGCTGTATTGATGTGCATGTGTGGAGCTACTCTTCTGAAAAACGGATGTGTGACCATCTCTCATATGAACAAAACTTGAATTAGTTGCCATAAAACTTTAAATGTAAAACGTTTAAAAAATTGCTAAATAAAACACAAAGGGTTTGTTGTTAAAATGCTAGCATTTCTTCTATTTTAATTTAATTTAAGAACATTTCTAAAGGTTTTAGTATATGGGGTGTGTATTTTCGAAAAAATTAAGATGTTATGGAAAGCTGGTGAAATGTACAGTCATGCTGTATCATGGGAAAACATCCTCCTTGGCCTATCTTACTGTCAACCATACTATCAACCACTCATACTGTAATTACATACATCCGCAGGATTACATTGAAGCTAGTCCTGTAAATACAGCCACGGCAATTTTGGTAGTAATTTCATTGTGTGAACAAACTAATGACAAAATTTCTTCCAAATTCCAAATAAAAATATTGTTTTTGAAATTTAGGTAGCACATATAGTATACTATAAACAATCACATAAAATAATAAGAAATCACTTCAGTTTTGCCTTTAATCAGTATTTCTGTGTATAACTGCTGTCTTTTGCCATAATTCATTGTTATTAGTCACCCTTTATTCTTGTGCTACCAGCAGCCATATCACCCTCTAGCATAAGACTGGTTGCCCACTGAAGCTAAGCAGGGCTGAGCCTGGTCAGTACCTGGATTGAAGACCTCCAGGCAAAGCTAGGTTGCTGCTGGAAGAGGTGTTAGTGAGGCCAGCAGGGGGTGCTCACCCTGTGTGTGTCCTAATGCCCCAGTATAGTGATGGGGACACTATACTGAAAAAAAGCGCCGTCCTTCGGATGAGACATTAAACTGAGATCCTGACTCCCTGTGGTCATTAAAAATGGCACTTCTCGTAAAGAGTAGGGGTGTAACTCCGGTGTCCTGGCCAGATTCCCTCCATTAGCCCTTGTCAATCATCGCCTTCTAATATTCCCCACCCTCTGAATTGGCTCTATCTATCTCTCTCTCTCCTCTCCACCGATAGCTGGTCAGCGCACTGGTGCCGTTGTACTGTGGCTGCCGTCGCATCATCCAAGTGGATGCTGCACACTCGTGGTGGGTGAGGAGAGACCCCCCTCATATGATTGTAAAGCGCTTTGGGTGTACAGCAATACACAATAAAGCGCTATATAAATGACTCATTCATAATGAAAAAATACAGGTTCTGGTTAAAATAACCAGAAATTAGGTATGAGAATGTATCAGTCAGAGAACTGTTTATACCTGAAATCGGCTCAAAATTTGTTTAGACCCCCATGCTTCACTAATATCTAATCTCCATGGAAACCGGCTAAAAAAACTGGCCAGAGACCAACACACCCAACACATTGATCATTCTCTGCCCGCCATGAGAAAAAAAAAAAAGGCTATGCAATTATTCTTCAATTTGCAGAAACTTTCTAATCTCAAATTTATAACAGGGGTTACCAAACTATTTCAATCCGGGGCCCCCCTAGACAGGTATAATCTAGACATAGTACCATTTTTAAAATATAGAAAACACACATTTCGGTGAGCAAGCCAACACTGCCCTGCTATAATAAACAGCCAATATGTCAATAATAGGCATGCTTATAACAATAGTTAATATTGAGAATTGCCCCGTATACTGAAGTGTTACCCAAAAACCTTTAGGTAGGGCTGCATGATTATGATCTAAAAAAGGTCAAACTTGTTATATATATTTAACACATTAAACTCAACAAAACTATGGAATAACTCATAGGTAACTACAGGAATTATTTGTGAAAAACATCCAATCTAAGTATTCAAAACGGTAGTGTGAAACGCATGATTCAGCCACAAAAGCATGAACCAGTGAACAAGTGTCATTGTTAGCCATTGCAATACCCTTTTTTCCCCAAAACAAAAGTAATGCACCTACAGTTTGGCAACACCTGATTGTAGTATGCTGTTTATTCTTATTGAGATGGTCCCTCAGAACAGCCTGTGTTTGCATCTATTGGTCGAGGGCACAGTAGCTGCTCAACCTTTGCTGCTGTTCTAACCCAGATCTTGAACCACTAACACACACCACTGCAGTTGTACATTCAGTTTGAATACCACACACCACTGAGACATAAAATCATTCCAGACAATATTAACCATCTTGACAAATTAGACCTCATAAAGACTAAAGGGGTTTCTAAGCTGAGAAATGTGAACAGCAAAGTGGGTGTGCTGCTGTAACTATAATTTAATGACTTTCTTTCTGGGAACCAAATTCTGATAAAACAGGACTAGGTGAAAATAGATGAGGCTCTTTTGTATTCTGACATGTGTTAAATAGTTCATGAAAATACACCTTAAATGGATAATTCACAAAAAAATGTATCTAGCCTCATGTCATTCTAAACCTATTTGATTTTCTTTCATCTGTGAAACACAAAAGAAGTTATGCAGCGGCACAATGTTAGGAAATGACAGCTTGAAAATTGCATCTCTTGTGTTCCACAGAAGAATAAAAGTCATGGGTTTGGAACAACATTACGGCGAGTAACTGAATTCTCACGTTTGGTTTAACTGTTAATTTGTGCCTTTTATAACATTTCGGGCTTAATGAAAAAATATTTTTACTAAAGCCACAATATGGAATATTTGGACGGCTAGATGGTGCACTTTTAAAACAACAACAAAAGGGGAAGCTAAATGACGTTATGTAGGAGAGTGGAATTATGGGACATGTCGTTTTCAACATGAGGCGTATGGAGAACGCCCATCATGTTCACGGACGAGCCTAATGAATTAATTTTCTTTTATGTCGTCGTAATGTATTAGCTTGCAAGAAACGTGGAATGTAATGCTACGTTAGCCCGCGACTGATATTGGACTTTGTCAATTGATTTGGTAGCGTAAAGCTACACAGTTTAACGTGAAGAAAACAGTCATACAGTCGTCATTTAAAAAGTAAATTTGAATGAACCCACAGTATTTACAAGTAACGTTACGGGCTACATATATTTGTGCGACATATAATGTATTTCATAGGGTAACTGCATTTATAACTATTCAAATAATCTGTGCACGAGTATTTTGTGTACAATAAAGAAAAAATGTTGACCTGTCTATTAAAACACATGCGACAGCGGAATTTCTGTTGAGTCTAAGTTTGCCGCGAGATCTCTCCATTTACCAAAATTCTACCATAACTTCTGGCGTCGCCCGCTGGTTTTCTCACAAATTTAATGCATTCCCAATTAAAACAAATTTTCAATTTCATGATCACATTCAAATCTCTTTCCTTTTCTCTTTTAGTCCTTATAAAATGCTTCCTTTTAGTCAGCATTCCTGTCTTACACCCAATCAACGCCTGTCCACTCTAAGCGGCAGGCAGCAAACATCAGCCACACAGACCTTCATCTTCCGGTGAGCTTTGTGGAGGGGGTGTTCGGACTAAGGAGAGGAAATACTCTTTACACAAACATTGACGCTTTGGAATGTAACACTAATTTTGTTATGTGCTGTGTGAAGCTGTGTAAAATCTGGAATGTATCTCAGATTTGTAGCATGGTAATTACAGCGCTAAATATAGCCAAACGAAAGCTGACCTATAAGAACGAGTTTGTTTAATACTGGCTGTATAGATGAAAAAAAAATGAATAAGCACATATCTTTCTCATGTGATTCTCAAGACAAGACTGATCACAGGGTACCCTGTGTGCACTGAAGAACTGGGATCACAGGATTTGTAATAATGGTTATATTCATCTTTTTGAACAGCACCAGCAGCATAACAATTAGTTGCTTTCACAAATAAAAATGGAATGCAAATATACATTTCGATCTGTTTCACATTATTCTATTATGTTTCACTTACTTTCCTATTCCTCCTTGTTATATTGCAATGTATTGCTTTCTGTTGCGTTATCTTGCCCTTATCTGTATATTCTTCTTCATTGTTTTATTTACATCATGTCAATTGTTCTGTCTATTCTGTTCCACTTTATTCTCGTCTATTCCATTTTATTCTGTTCTGTTGTGTTATCACAAGTTGCCCCTACATATATTTTTATTCTATTTATGTCACTTAATTTGATTCTGTTCTGTTCTTTTCTGTTCGACTCTAATCCACTTTATTCTATTCTATTCATTTATATTCTACATTCTATTCTATTCCATTAACTTCTATTCTACATTCTATTCTATTCCATTAACATTCTATTCTACATTCTACTCTATTCTATTCCATTAACTTCTATTCTACATTCTATTCTATTCCATTAACTTCTATTCTACATTCTACTCTATTCCATTAACATTCTACATTCTATTCTATTCTTATGTTTACCCGCATGCTGTCAGAATGTCCTTTATGCATGGACTAGGTATGTAATATAAGGTTATATAAATGTGTATCTTTACCTTGAGCTATGGCCATCGACTCAAACCTGTGCAGTTCTCGCAGCAGGCATGTGCGTTCAGTGGGATGCAGGCTGTAGATGAATTCCCTAGCGCCTTGCGGAGAGTTCAGCGGCTCCATCGGATCCTTGTGCGGATGTGTGCCCATACCGCAGCCGTGCACCCGCGGCACCGCGACAGTGACGCGCCGCAGGAGCGCGAGGCTCGGCCGCAGGGCGCTTCGCAAGCAGGGCAGCATTTGTGTGAAGTGGGCTGATGGATGTCGGTCAACCTTATTGGAAAGTTAGGGATGACAGCGCTTGAATACGTGACAGCACAGTGTCCGTTAACGTGTACGTCGCAAGTACATGATAAGTTGTAAATTACGTAAGTCACACAACAATAAAAGTGAAGCTCGCTTACCTCGACGAGATTGTTGGTGTGTCCCGTCAAAAGAAAAGAGTGTTAAATATTCTTCTGCATTGAATTAAAAGCGAAAGCACGGTTTGGGGTAGTGTAGGTTTTCATACGTCCATTATTCGTATACTCCGCTCGGGTCAAGATAAAAATAAAACAAACCGTAACATTTCTCTTGTCATGTACACTGGGTGTAAACTGACTTCTGTCTGCCGCTCTGCCCGCGTGATGTCCGCCCTCCCTGTCCTCGCCAGCTATTACTTTCCGCTGGAATACAAGCCACAGCCTGTGCGTAACGTTAGTGATGACGATCTTTTTCTGCTTCTCACAGCACAGCGGTATCGTGATTCATGTGCAGTCTCCTCACAAACTCAGCGCTGCCCTTAACGTACTATTTTTATCGGTATAAAAAACAACCAAACCACGCCCCTTGATGCAACGTCTCTTCGGGAGCTGTAGTTCTTTTCCCAGCGCGGTCGCTGTAGGGGCGGAGTCACTTCAGCCCACAGAACTACATTTCCCAAATATCAATTTACGTCATCATAAGCGACCGCTGATGCGAACTGGAACACAAGGTTATTTTACTGTAGGTAGCTTTTGCCCGTGTTTAATACGATTTTTATGCTGTAATGAGATTTTAATGCCATTTTCATTTTGTTATATGTCAAATACACCTGCAAGCGTAATGGAATGGCAAGGCCTCATCAAATGAAAAATAGAAATTAGTGTAAAACGGTGCCACCTTGTGTTCATCCTCTTATTTGTTCAAACCTCGAATATGGTGTACATCAGGACTAACATTTTTGTCACTACAGTAGATTTTCATGGGTGTTACCCACAGGAGAATCAAATATAAACTAATAAATACCTTACATAGTAACTATATAATACAAATTGTATATAAGATACAAATTTAGAATTTTTAGAATACTGAAACGGAGAGTAATAATAACATAAACCTATATATAACTATGTGGAGTAGGATACATATTTATACGACAGGTAATATTAGAAACGTACGTCGGATTATTGACTTTAAAATGGCAAGATAATAGTTGGAATCAATGGACAGCCCCACCCCTTCAAATACGACACACCTGTCTAGTACACTAGAGCATTATTGTTGCACGTTTTTTTGTTACATAACAGAGGCATAACAGGCACAGACGTAAACATGTGTCTGCCATGCCATCTAATGTACAATTATTAAAATTGTTTAAAGAAATGTGTTAATATGGGGTTCCAGTTTTGTTTATATAGCATAAAAACTGGGCATTTATTCATGCAAACTCCGAAGGTCAGAGTGTCTGCCGTTGCGTCTCCAGGCCTACAGGTGGCAGCGCCGACTCAAGCGCTCCCGTGCTCATCTGTGAGATTCCTGTGAAGGTGACACAGTGGGAAAGATGGCGACGGCCTTCCTCACCCACCAGCAGAAAGTCCTTCGACTTTACAAGAAATCGCTGAGACATCTAGAATCATGGTGTATTTTCAGGTAAGATCACGACACATACTGAATCGGGCAGATGCAGATGTCTTTGCTATATCAACATTTAACGGCGGATCAGAACAAACAAACAGCAGTGTTTTAGAGGACTGCAGAGATCGTGCTAACGTTAACTCCGGTGCTGTTGTTTGGGTGGTTTGAGATGAATAACACAGTTTATCTACATCCAAGTCAGTTGGTTTAAAGTTTTACTGGAGGCGATTTATTTATTAAGGTGTGTTTGTTTATGTACATTCATGTGTCATTGTTACTTTGCTAAGAAAACTGGGATTATTTGGTTTTGCTTGTTTTTGTAGTGATGACAACAGCGTCCTACATTTGCATTTGCTAAAAGGAAAGCATTGCCCTGTCCAAGGCAGTGTGAAATACTAGTTTTACTGTAACTCAAACTGTATAAATATAAACTATATATAAAACTTGCTTGAGGTCAGGTCAAGAGTCAGGCGTTTGATGCATCATGTTTCAAACTTGAATCCTAGTTTTCTGCTAACGTTGATTTGTTATTGTCATTATTGATTTCACTACCAGTGATTTTCATCTGACCTGTTTGAAAGCAAGTAGACTACTGTAATAGATAGTAGATGTGCAGAAAGTAAATTTGCAGTATTAAGAAAGGGTTTACGCAAAAATTGGCCTGTTTGAGTTAAACACAAGCAAACTATTTAAATGAAAATGTAATAAAATAAATAAATGTACAGATAATAAACAGATGTTCATAAAATAAAATAAAATACACACTATACATGTATTTATTTGTTGAGATATTAATTATTGCTTGGTTTTTCCGAACTAAACATAAGGGTTTACAGTTTTTCCTATTCACAATTAGGATTTAATATAAACAAATAAGATACAAATTTTGTGAACCATTAGAATTTCTGACATTTATCATTTTATTTATACTTTTACAACTGTAACACACTCGGTTACATATTTATACATAAAGTAGATCATTACTAAAAATAAATGAACATTACGACTATGCCAATTGTAGTTCAAGTTCATATATGAGCATAGAGATTTGTTTATTAGAAACCAAAGTGTGTTAAATGTGAAATGGCTCGTTTCGTACCAGTATCAGGCTCTCCGTCTTGTCTTTCAGGGATAAATATCGTTTCTATGCGTGTTTGCTGCGAGCACGCTTTGATGAGAACAAACCCGAGGTAGACATGATCAAGGCCACCCTGATGCTTAAGGCAGGTGAGGAAGAGTTCTGGGCCAATCAGCACCCACAGCCCTACCTGTTCCCAGACTCACCTGGCGGAACATCCTACGAGAGATATGAGTGCTACAAAGTAAGTGGGAAATTCTGTATATTATATACAGTATGTGACTCCGTTTCTGTCATGTCATTCAAACATAAATAATGTCCTTCGATAGAATGTCATATCTAGTTTATGCATCTCTAGGTCCCTGAATGGTGTCTGGATCACTGGCACACCCATCAGAGAAAGCCATGTACCCTGATTACTTTGCTAAGAGAGAGCAATGGAAGAAGCTGAGAGCTCAGAGCTGGGATAGAGAGGTATGTGTGCTCCTTACACAAAGTCACACTGCATGTTTCCATTCCAAGCTTAAGCTTCTAACTTTGAGACATACTTGATGTGCAAAAGATTTTCGGACTGTGGTAATAGGCAAGGGTGCACCAATCCTAAATCAACACTGAAATGTTTGCCTCGCATGAAGGTTATTCTACACATTAAAGCAGTTACTGTCTAACTGGGGGCAACAATTCCGTTATGCATAACCTTTAGATTTAAGACTGAATGGTATATATACATGCAGGGGAAAGTCTTGCTATCAGGAGAACACTGCATTCAGACTGTATTTAACTTGCCATTCTCACACTTTTCTGACACACTCACAACAGTCAGAAAGCTATGAAGAGTCTTTTAGTCAGTAAAGTGCAATAGATCAGGTTAATTGGGTGGTATCCCAGTGAACAGATATAAAACGATCATATTACTCTATTTTGTTGTGTAGGTCCAGCAACTGCAGGCTGAAACACCTGCTGATGGTCCTAAATCCGAGGCCCTGCCTCCTGCCCGCAAGGAGGGCGACCTCCCACCCTGTGGTGGCAGTTTGTAACCCGCCCCAGAGAGCGGCCCATGTAAGGCCTCGTGTCAGAATTTACTTCGGAGACGTTTGCCACCTGTACACTTGAGTTCTATGAGTTCACCACTTATAAATATATTAAAATATTATGTGAGATACAGAATATTTGTGTGTTTTTCTTGTATCTTATAGGTAACTATGTGAAGAGTGTATTAAATTAATATTAAGGAAATTTGGGGAATATTTAAAAGTGGTCCGTCTTCATCTGTTTTATGTTCTTTGTAGATTTGTCTAGGCATCATAGACTCACTAGAAGTCATCCGTTTCATTTTCATCAAGTTATTATAAAAGCAGAATAAAGCCTTGACACCAATATAAAACAAAGACCCCAGATCATTCAAGAACTATATTTTATATATGCAGCAGTAAGTATACATGAAAACATACATAAAGTTATTTTAACTTCAACTGCACATAGTTGAAATCAACTCTCAGTACAAACTACTCAAACTATGATACTGTGAACAAAAACAAAGCTAACTTGTAATAGATATCAGCCTTTAGAAAAAGAACATTTTTGTTAGCACAAAATCAACAGCCAGAATTTGGTAGCTTTAAAAATATCTCCAAATGCTCTGAAATTAAATAGCTAGATATTCATCATCTAAAATACAGGCTGTTTAGAACCGAAGATTTTTACATAGACATTTAGAAACATTTTAGTAGAGAGCGAGAGTACATACAAGATTATAGCGTCATATGCAAGGAAGCATCCGCTAATTTGTTACGAATTTCACACAATATTTTACACGTTTGTACCGAGACAACATTACTAGGCTGGTCCACTGAGAAGAAATAATTCTGATCACTGACTTGTCACATAACTGTAAATTTGTATTTGACGGATTCACACAGTATGACTACATTGCGATTGGATACTGTACATCAATATGTTGAAATGGACACGGTGAGAAATTGTGCTTCCCCTAAACAACGTGTGTCTATACAAAGTTAAGTTCTTGTCGTCGCCCTCAGTGGACCTGCTGGCCTCAACTGGGTTTGAATGAAAAATAAATTTGTAAAAAAACAATACAAACAGAATCAATGCATCTGAGGATGTGATCTTTACAAAAATGACACGCACAATAAACACAGTTTTGCTCCATTTAAAGCTGCAGAATAAAAAACTGATGGAGAAAAGGAAGGTGATGGATGTGTGAATCACACACTGGTCGGTGAAAACTAAATACACAGCGCGTGCGCCAAACAGTGGAAACATGAAATGATTTAGGACTCAGTCACACCCCTTACAATCCATCTGTCCTCTCTGATGTGTTTTTGCCGACGGTTGTTTTGTGCTCAGTTTGACCGTTTAAAGCATTCATACTTGTTGGATATAGATGGTACAATAAGACATGCTTCATAACATCATGTCCCGGTCTTCATGACATGTATACGACAAGGTCAACTGTATATTACATTTCCTCAGACTTACCCTTTGTAAATCCTAGTTTGGCATTTTAAGCACATACACAAATATACCGTGCCAGGCTTAAGCTATTTGGGCACTGCTCCACCACTGTCAACTAAGTATTGATAGTATAGCGCTTACAATTCTACAGTACTGCTTACATCTGCATTCAGCTGCACTAAGAACTTCAGAGAAGACAAGCTGTCCTAAAAACGGCTGAGAAGTGTAGGAAAGTGTGTGTGTGTGTGTGCTTGTACTGACTGATTTACCTTGTTCTGTATTAACACAATATACAAAATAATCTTGGAAAGTTTATCTGGAAAAGGATTAAAGCAGAGAGTGCTGATAAATAAATAAAATCTGTGGGTTCCTTCTTACCTCTGTCAATATTTACATTTTCATACAAACAGATAAAAGTACTTTTGTCCGCTAATGCGTAATGTATATTCGAGCAGGGAATTAATAACTGAAAGTATAATAACATGCCATTTGTGTCGTAACTAAGATCTAAACATTTCATTTTTGTAGATTACGTTTATTTCGAGTTGATCTAAATCAACTCAATTTGCAGAAATACGGCTGCATGCTTGTGTTATATATTTAAAGAATATAAATGTTTAAACTACTGCGAACTTAAAAGCGCCGGGAGGCAAATAGAATCGAACGTAAAACTCCTTTAACAGTCTTGGGACATTAGGCCACATCAAGATGTCCCACGGCGTGTGGTCTTCACTGCTTTTCTTCAGCTTGTCATCTGTTAAACTGTTGCTATGCATGATTTCCCTCAATTAAGGCTTATTAACAGTCTTTGTACAGTATTAATACACGTTACTTAACGCTCTATCATGCAATTTTCGGTGCAGAGCGATCGTTGGTCATGGTCTTCTTTAGCTTGACTCCTCTGCGGATTGCCAGAAGCATGGTGTCGCTCTGCGGGTCTTCTAAGTCCAAGTCTTCTGGGTCTTCTTCAAGTCCACCTGAACCTCCGGGTGAACCATGTGGTCCAGGTGGCAGAGGAGGGTTAGTGGACGCCTGCCCACTCCAGGATGCCACAGGCAGGATTCCCACCCGCTCCCTGTCTTCTCCCAGGTTGGGCGAATCAGGGCTTGCTGGCTCCTCTTCACTGCTGCCCCCTAGTGGGCCGGGGAACCCACCTGGAAAATCCGGCACAGTTGGCGTCTTCACTGGGATGACTGGGGTTTTGATGGGTATCGGGCCGTTGCCCATGTTTGCTCTACGGACGGAGGGTTTGGTAGAGGGTGTTCGACGGATTGTGGCTACACCGGGCGTGACAATGACCGGGCCGTGTGTGGAAGGAAGACCGGCCGTGGAAGCTGGACGCTTGGCCTGAAACATCTTGCGGTAGGACTGGCTGATGTCGCTGTTGCGTGGGATAGTCGACGATTTGTCAAAATCCTGCTGATCCACCTCTGGTTCTCCACTTACCGAAAAATAGTCGTAGTCGGAAACTGAAACAAAAGGGCACAACAAATAACGATAGGTAAGGAAGTTATGACCTCATAAAACTACAATACCATTCGAAAGTTTTGAATCAATTGACAGAAATGTAATTTGTAATCTATAATATTTGGTCTAAAGGCATTTGCTTATACTGTACATTTGAAATCCTTTTTGCAGACAAAAATATAATTGTGAAAACACAATAACTTGCGATTTTTTAAAAATTGTATTGAGACGTCCCAGTGAAATAAAATGTTACAATGTTACGATTTCTTCAAGAAATATTGCAGCGTTTATTGTAAATAGTTTATCAATGCCGGTCATTCTCTCTTTAAAAATCGTGTGCGCTCATAATCTTTAGTTAAAATCTAAAAAAGCACTTCCATCCTGTAATGACTATCCACCTTAAATGACGTATGTTGGACGGCACCTCCCCTTCAACTGTCAGTCTGCTCCCAGTTCATTTCAAAATGCAACGGCTGTTTTTATACATCCAATCAAATCGCAGAGAACGCCAAAATCCACTGCCATTACTTTTCTCATTAGAAATTCCATTTCACTCGGAAATGTGTCAAAATATGGAAGTAAACACGACAGCAACTTCCGGTTCACAGGGACTTGAAATGGATGTTTTGGACTAAATAATGAGGGAAAGGCAGCCAATAAGACCCGAACAGATGGGAACTACTTCAATACTCTTTAAAAAGCATCTCAGGCTGCAAAAATGAAAGTGTCGGAACAAAAGATGCATTCTATCTAAACGCGAATGCTCACCCAGACCTGCCTGAAAAGCCTTGTGTAACCACACCTTGTGTAACCACACCTTGTAACCTTGTGTAACAACACAATTGCTTTGGAACCTGATGTTCCAAATATGGTAAGAGGCCTTACATTTCCGTCACACGCTTGCAGTATTCGACCAATCACTACGCACTGGTTAACTGGCCAATCATAGCACACCTCGCATTTCAGAGCGATGAGCTTTGGAAAAAATCTGCTCGTTTCAGAGAGGCGGGTCAAAGAGGAGATACAAACATGCACAGTATGTGGAAAATACTGCGCTTTTGAACCTTAAATCGTGTATAGACATTGCATTACATCTAAAAAAAAACGAGAATCCGATATCTTTTCACCTCTACTCCTTGCAACCTCACTGTTTCACATCCCTCCCTTTCATTCACACACATGTGTTCTGTCTTGCTGCAGCTGACTTTCATTCCTCTTCTTTCCAGCGCATATCTCATCTCTCCAGGTTTTCCTCCACCTGCTCCCTGCTCTCACTACAGATCACAATGTCATCCGCAAACGTCACAGTCCCTTGAGATTCCCGCCTAACCTCTTCTGTCAGCCTGTCCATCTTAATTATTCTACAACCTAGAAAAATATGAATAGGAATGAATGTGATTTGTTTATGAAAGCAAGGTATCAATGGCATTTCAGTTTGGAACCCAATATCCTGCCTTTTCTAAATTGAACCTGTTTGCATCAAAACGTCTGGAGTTGACAATAAACACCTTGTGAGGGAATGGTGTCCTCGGAGCAGCAGGGTGTTGTTGTCTGAGTGCTGTAGCCACTGGAACACTGCAGGGAATCTCGACTGGAGCGCTGAGTGTCCAGCTGAAGGCCGCGGGTCAGAGCCAGGGTCAGCTCCTGGTGGACCTCCATATCATCCACCTACACAATCACCAAACAAAGAAAAACTCAACACAAATGATGGTTCAAATTTTGAGCTTGTAACCAAAAAGGTTTAAAGCCCAGTAAGTCTAAACCACTTAAATATCACCATTAATGGACACATTTGATGTGAACTTACAGCCTTTACACGATTGCACGCATCAATGTAATGTAATTCCTGTGATATCTGGAATGATATCTGATCTTAACTAAAGGTTCATGTTTGAAGCTTTGGAGATGTTAAATGTATGCAAGCATCTGTGTGTGTGACTGACCTTCGGCACGACGTTCATGCTCCTGGCACCCTGAGCGTCCCCAGGAGGAGAAATGCTTGTGATTGGTTGAGAGGAGGGGATGGTGCCGTTTGAACTGCCGTTTGTGTCCACTGCTTCCTTTGGTTCCTTTTTTCTCCTCAATGTGTTGACCATGGGCTGATCATAAGGTCCAGGTTTAGCCCAGTCCTGAAACAACAACAAGTGTATCACTGGGCTGTGGGCACATGCTATTTAAACACTGGCCACTCGGTGGAGGTAGTGGATAAACTTCACTATATACCTGACAAAATACACTGATCTGTAGGATCTCTGTTCTTCTCTTCGAAGACATTTAAAGTTTTTATAATAAATATTAGGGCTGTCAAAAGATTAATCGCATCCAGAATAAAAGTTTGTGTTTACATAATATATATCTGTGTGCCGTGCATAATGATTTTGTATTTATTAACACATACACATCCATGCATTTATTTAAGAAAAATCTAAAAATTATAAAAAATTTATATATAATTTCAATTGTTTGTAAATATAAATAAATACATGTAAATATTTCCTAAATATGCATACATGTGTATGTGTTTGTATTTATAAAAACATAATTAATATGCACAGTACATAGACATATATTATGTAAACACAAACTTTAATTCTGGATGCGATTAATTGCAATTAATCTTTTGAAAGCCCTAATAAATATATTTTTTACCAGTAAACAAAGAAGCAAACAAATATTTACTCTTGGAAAATACCATTTTATTCATCCTCATGTTATTTTAAACCTGAATGACTTCTTCCATGAAAAAAAACAAGAAATTCTGCAAAATGTTTAGGTGGAAAGTCATTAGAAGTTATTAGAAATATCTCCCACTATAGCCAATGTCAATATCACTTAGTTCAATTTCATTTGAACTTCGATTCATAAGATTCAATGCCATTCGGCATCATCATGCCAAAACATGTCATGTCCCATCTTAACGCATCATATTTGAATATATTGCCGCTGTCCTTCCAAAACCTTGTATGTCCAAATTCACAGATTTTCAGGAAATGGAAAAGCACTGTGATTTTTAATGATTAAATACCATGTTGTCAAAGGTGAAACGCACTTTTTTTTATTGGTTAGATATTTGCAAAACCCAGTGACAAACATAAAGGGTGAGTAAAACATTATGTATGACAGAATCACAAAATATGGAGATACAAGGCTTAGGCAACAGCTATATGCAAACACGAATGAGTGACTTCCTGTTCCTCAAACAATCGGAACACATGGGGTAGTGCTTTAACTATGGACTCATTTTATGCTTTTTAAATGGTACTTTTTGTTTTGACAGCTCCAGTCCCTAAAACTTTCATTGTATAGAATAAAGTACCCAAACATTCTGCTGAAATCTCTTTGTTTCCTGGAAGAAATACATGTAATGACATTAGGGCATGTAGATCGTTCATCTATTTCTAGCTCTATGTCTAGCTCTAAAAACAACCAACAAAAAATGTAACACTAAACTCGTAACCATCCATAGATTTTTTGTCATTTATATTAAATGATATATTAAATATTAAAGCAAATCTAGTGAATGTTTCACATCTGATGGACGAGGGATAAACTGGACAATAATAATGGTTTGACAGTGAAGGTGTGAATGGACAAACCTTCCAGCCGGGGATTTTGGAGGAAGGGATCATGCCTGGGCCCAGGGTGCAATAGTGAGGGAAATCGGACATGAGGGCTGAGCCCGGACGTGACCATGAACGCAGCGTGGAGGAAGAGGAGGAGGAGGAAGAGGAAATGGAGGAGGCGGGGGGAAAGTAAGGGAACGGCCCTCCCATACCCCCTCCGCTCAGGTACGTCGACTCTCCCAGGGCGTAATGATCATAGCCGTTTGATAACTGAGCACATGCAGGAGGTGAATGGGACATGGAAATAAAAACACAAAAAATGGATGAAATTCATGAATAAACACAGGATAAAGAAACATCTGTGGATTGTGGCTTGGAAACTTAAATCAACAAAATAAATGGCAGATGCATGAAAAACATTCAGAAAATAAATCAGTGACACATGGGCGTAATTGTCTGGCATAACACAAGCATGTGCAAATTCCTGAACCCGGGATATTGAAATATAGCGGCAGGTACGCGGTACAGTGGTGTTTTGCGAGACATGAGGGCCACTGGGGTTCACCTTTTCTGAACAGGCGGCGGCTCCACCTGAGCCAATGGAAGTGGGAGAACTGCACTCGCTGATTGATTGACAGGTCTCAGAGGCATCCGAGGAGGCGGAGCTGGAGGTAGTCTGAGACGTGCAAGACAAATGGAGGACAGAGACCACGACAGCACACACAAGTTCAGAAACCAGACATGGAAGAAAACACAAACACAAAACAGAGAGCGGCACACACAAAAGAGTACGAACAGCAAAAGGAGGCACAAGGTCAACACGTTTGGACACACAAAGAGAGAGAGAGACAGAGAGAGAGAGGCATATAAAGCAGGAGGTTAGAGGCTGTAAAATAAATCAAAACAACACCGAAACCACAGAGAAAGTTTCAGCAGAGTTGGGGTGCCAAATCTACAGCGCAAAAAAAAACAGCGACACCAGTTTCATTCAGCGAGAGTCAAACTGAGCCGCAAGCTTTGACTAATTCATGTTTGTCAGATTCTTGGACGGGTGAAAACTGACAAAACAACAGACAGCTGGACAGTTAGAGCGTGTGAGAGACGGGCAGCTGCCTAACCGCCAAAGCTCTTTCCAATCGAGCGGGGCAGCCACGGATGTTGGAAGCTCTGAGACCATGCTGGGACCTACTTGAGGGGGGGCCAGTCGATGACATCACTAGCAAAGCACGGCAAACCTCAAATCCCTTCGACAACTTTGCCAAGCGGAGTTGCGGTCAGTGCATTGAATGTTTCAGTTAGGGTGAACATAAAGTCTTCCCGCTGTTTGGAAACCATCGTTTCTTTGGGGAGTTCTGTCATGTTTCCTCAGGCACTCATAAGACTGCGGCAATTGGCAAGAAAGTGGCAACATTTTCCATGCTTTTAGGTGAATTTGAAGGCTTTTGTATCTATAGAAGGGCCGTTTCATTTTATTTTATTCTTGCATAACAAACTAGTCTAGGATCTGTGAGGCAGTCTTCCTGAACTCTAATATTCCTCCATTCTCTTCTATACAATGAGTATAGACAGTTTCAGCGGCAACATAAAGAAACGTTATGTATAACTTCCGGCAGATCTATGCAAAGAATCAAGAACTGTTGAGTAGTTTTACTTTATTACAGTTAATATACAATAAAATATGAATATGATATGTGCGTTCCAAAAAAACGTCTATAATGAATAGGTTTGAAAAGAGTGTGTGCGTTTCATTTCCGCACCTCTAGTTACAGCTAACAGAATTGCCGTCTGTTTGAGCGTCCGGATTTGTTTGTTGGAGGCCCACATTGTAACTCAACAGGACTTCCTTTCAATTGGCAAGTCCATTTGGTTTTCGACTGATTTCGCTTGCATGATTCAAAATGGAAGTGATGATCATACAAAATTACATTTTGATGATTTCTTGCAAAGGAATTATGAGTTTTGGCTACTGAGAGCGAGTTTTTTTAAAAGTTTTAAACCTGAGCGGTTTTACTTGGTTTTCGACGGGTTTAGATGATGACAAAACCATGACAAATCTGTGCCAATATACAGTAGATCGGGGTCACCAATTAAGCATTCATATTGTATAAAGTCGCATAATATCGAATAGACGCGAGTGGAATATTTCCCAACTCATTTGAATGCGACAGTAAAAATATGTATGCGCATGGCTCCCTATTTGCAAGCGCCTGCCGCGTGTCTACATTTAAAATAACGAACTTGATGCGCAAAAGCCACGAAATGTGAATCGCCCCTTAGACTTTCTTTTCAGTGGAACAAAAAAGAAGATATTTTGAAGAGCGTTTGTAACCACACAATATTGGCCTCCATTGACTTCCATTGTATGGACACAACCACTGAGATACATTTCTCAAAATATCTTGTGTGCTCCATATAGAGGTTTTAAATGACATAAGGTCAAAACTTTTTTTTTGTCAACTATCCTTAAACAAACCTACAACTCATTCTAACTGATATCCCCAACATTACCACCCACCCACGTTCTCAAAGGGGATTGATTTAGCAAACTCGGCGTATGTTCTTGTAGTGGCAAGTGGTCTAAAGGCACCTGTTCAGTTTGTTCTTGACGGATTGTAATTATTTACTGACTGACATGGGAATGAACCGTAGAGTTGAGCAGCGTTCCCTGCTGTGGTAATAGTTGACCGATACTAACAGAGACGTAAGCCTTAGCTGACAATCACCACAGGGCATCTTTATAGGTAGCGTGCAGCCTTAAGCAATGAAACACAACACCTTCAGCCTCTTAAACGTCAAGACGATGACACTTTGACTGATTTTTCACATCGAGGGAAACGTCAACAGTTGGGTGGAGAGGGCTACTTTATTATCAGTCGTAAAGTTTCCTGTCATCTGGATTGATGTTTACAAACAGTGCATTTGAAAATGAGAACATTGCAAAACATTGTAGGCACATTGCATCACTTCAGGCTCTTACCTGCGGGGCAGATTCGGAGGGCATCGGGGACGGAGACTTGGACTGGAAGGCGTCTTGCGAGATGAATCCCGAGTCGTGGGAGGAGATGCTGGAGAGGCGCGCCGGGGCCTGCTGGGGCAGTGTCGAGCTGCGATAGCGATAGTGTGGGGAAGGGGAGTGAGAGTGCGACCCACTGGATCTGGAGTCACTACTGTTCACACTGTTCAGACTGCTGTTAGGGACAGAACCGAAGTGGAGGGGGTGGGGCACAGGCAGGGGGAGGGGACAAACAGAGAAGGGGAGGAGACCAGGAACTATTAACACTCCACACAAACCCAATGCAGCAGGCAGACAAACATAACCAAAACGCAACAAAACTCTAAGCCAAAACCAAATTGGAGGTGTGAAAAGATCAAAATCATAGCAAACAGAATGGATCCTTCCCTTCAGGACAATCTCAGTTAGTAAACTAGATGTTTAAGAATATGTGACTGTGTGCTGCTGCATGTTTTAACGGTGTTTTGGGTGGTTACAGGCCGTTGATATATATATTTTAGTGGTTCAGTGATTTTTGGTGCACTGCAATATGGTTGCTAGGGTGTTCTGGGTGGTTAAAATAAAAAATCTTTCATAATTTACTATTCCTCATTCCAAACCTGTATGACTTTCGTTCTTCTGCAGAACACAAAAGAAAATATTTTGAGCAATGTTGGTAACCACACAACATTGGCCGCCATTGACTTTTATTGTATGGACACAAAACCACTGAGACATTTCTCAAAATATATTTTGTGTTAAAGAATAAAGATTCATATATAGATTTTGTATGACATAGGGGAGAAAAAAATCACTTTTAATTTTAAGACATTATTTTTGAGTGCATTATATTTTGAACTGTTCATCTGCCATTTTTTGTCCGTCTTATCCATCAGAGCACAAATGTGCAAGATAAAATATCGAAAGTAATAGTAATGCTTGCTTCATCAAACCTAACTAAAGTAGTAGTGATAATAATAACAATACAATTCTGGGCATAAACAAATGCACGACCACTACAACGGGTCAGTAAGACGTTATGCTATTTCAATGTGCGTGACGCTTATATAGCTTTTAAAGAAGAGCAGTAGTTTATGACCAGAGGGCTTGAAGTAAGAAAAGCTGTAGATCCAGAGCAGTCCAATGATGTGATAAAAGATAATTACAACCTGCCCTGATTGATATTTTTAGCTACTTGCTCTAAAATCAGCACCCTCGGCCAATGCTTCTCTTAAAGTGTGTGAGTATCCAGCGGGTGGGGGGCGTGTTGCCAAAGAGAAGGGTACAATGGTGGAATACATCAATATGAGAGGTGACAAAGGGGCAGAAGCCGTGCCAGCAAGCGTATTTCTCATGCTCAGAGCTCCAGCAGGCAGGACGAGTGCACTACGGTCATTAAAGAAGCATTCATTTGTCACTTAAAGCTGTGAATTCGGAGCGCTTGCCAGTTATAATGTGTGATCCGACAACTGTTGCAAAGTAAAACTTCAACACTGGGTCAGATACAATAATGCAGAATATAATGATTGTTCCACGCAGCTGGACAGATATATGGAATTTGTTGGGAATCTTGCTGAAAGGTTTCCAACAAACTCAAAAATAGAGGCACTAATTCCAGATCAGTTTTTTAAGTTGCTGAGGTTTTTACAAAAAGAAGTGATGTCATCCTACGTCATTTCCTTTGGAGGCTCTAGGTCCAAATTATTTTTGTGTTTCATAGAAAATCAACGTAAGAAATGTTGTTCTTGAATGTTTTGTACTTTTTCCATGCTCTATGTGTTTGAGTTAATGGCTGCATATTTTTTATATCTCTATCATTGTTTTTATTTCTTATTTTATATCTCATATTTGTATCATTTTAAATGTACTTTCTGCTATAATGTAATCTTAGTATTGTTAAGCACAAAAAGTAAATAAACTTCAAAAGCTAGAGGTTGGCCAATATCAGTTTGGTAATAAAGATAAAATATAAATATTTGAGCTAATGCAAATGTAAATATAGCTTAGAATAATTTAAAGGTTATGTGCGTAATGTCTGCATCGCCAGCATCATCGAATTAAATTATGTAAACATGATGACTGTTCAGCTTCCATTAGTTTGAACAACATGTCCTTTACACTTTCGTGTGAATCTACCAATGAATAGCTTACTGACAGATGTCTCTGTCTGAACATTATGATTTATCATCTAAATAGGTCTTTATAAATCAATTTATATATGTTACTGAGATAAACTGCGCATTATCCACTAATAACACTGGCATTAGATTTTGGAATCGATTTGTTTATTGGGCCTTTACTTATAGATACAAGACAACATTTTTATCGAGCTTTATAACGTTCCCCCACAGTGAACTCCCTAGCAACTCATGCTCATCGACATCATTCTCAGAAAATATCATTAAGTATGTTTACAGCAAACTGGAACAGACTCTTTGACCCCTATTAATAAACAAATGTTCACACGTCATGCAGGCTGTAGCATTCCAACACACAGACACACATTAGTAAACATCTCATGTGCAGAGACCTCGAACCCTCAACTCTGAACCCTAAATCAACCCGTTCAAATGGGTAATTCAACAGTAATCACAATGAGAAACATGCTCATTTAAAAATATTTATACGCTGTGTTTACATTTTCAAGAGTGTAGAGGTGCCACTAGAGGGCGCTGCCTTTTCACTGTAGTTATAGTTATGAGGTTTAATCCGCTACGTTTAGTGCTTCTGTCATCGATACATCAGCTTACCTGCACATGCTAGACTTCCTGGACATAGTGGTACTGGGAGAAGATGGAGGGGTTTGATACGACCAGCTGTAGTCTGAGCCTTTCAGATCATGAATGACCTACAGGATACAAACATATAAACATGAAGCAGTTTATATTTCAATGCATTATCAAAAGGTGTCCAATAGCAGTCAAGCTTGTCACAAGATAATTACATTTTAGGAAACATCCTCGAGACAAACAAAAAACATGAGAAACTGCTTCTAATATTGTGCGTTTCAGCAACAGATGTCAATCTAAGAGCTCGAATGCCTCTGGGCTTTCAGTATGCACTGGGAACGCGATGCAAATAACCTGTCTCTCTTCCAACTATAATACAAAGAGCGGACTGCTCATAAAATCACCTTTTTTTCTGACACATGAGATGTTTGGTGGCAATGAAGTGTATTCAACCATGCTAAAGAAGACAGCATTAGTACAACATCGCAGAATATAAGCCAAATACAATAAACAGTTGTCTAATGGTTGATCTGATATAACTGGAATGTTTCACTGAACTAGGGTTGCCAAGTCCATGGTGTTCCGCAGAACTTTGGGCCTTTAAGCAGTATTTTTATTCAATTTCAAGAAATTCTGTGTATAACGCAAAGCAGCGATTGTAATATATATATATATTTTGGGGTGACATGTTTAACTTTGTGGTATTTGGGTATTTTGGGACAGTAGGTTAGTTTTGACAGGGCCGGTTTTGTTACGCAGACCTGGCAACCCTGCACTATAAACCGTTCATATATTTTTTAATCTACTACCAGATTCCTGAAACTAAAACAGTCTATCTATAATCCACCGTTACCGACTAGGCTTGATGTGACTTATTTTTTGTGACTTTTATGCAAAGACGTCAGTAAATAATGACAGGGAAATCCTGCAGGCATAACCAGGGGTTACGTGCCATGCCCAAGTCCGCAATGCTGATGACTCGTGACCTGCTCCTTGTCTTAAAGAGCTAGTTCACCCAACAATTCTGTCATCATTTACTCACCCTCTTGTCATTTCAAACCTGTACTGTATGACTTTCTTTCTATTTGATATTTTTAAAAAAGGGGGTAACTGAACAGCGCCGGCACCTATTCATTGTATGGACACAAAACCAATGCAAGTGAATTGGTGCCAGTCAACAACATTCTTCAAAATATCATCTTTTGTGTTCTGTGGAAGAAAGATAGTCAGGCAGGTTTGAAATGACAAGAGTAAATGAGTAAATGATGACAGAATTTAAATTTTTAGGTGAACCATCACATTAACCACTAACAGGCTCATTAAAATGTTTTTCATTTGAGTTATTTCAACTCATACTTCAGCTATGTAGATAACATGTTTAATTATGATAAAATGCTTCATCTATTTGGCTCAGAGTTACGGCAAACGTCCACAGACCTGCTCACTGGCAGGTGGCAGTTTGTGGGGGTCCATGGTCAAAGCCTTCAGGTCATCAGCAATGGTCTGCAGGTGAATGATCTCTCCCAGCATAGACATTTCTTCATCCTGAACGATGACAAGATATAAAACATATTTCATAATGTAAGCAGTTGTCATGTGTAATTTAATCATGTTAACTAAACAAAGAAATGCCAAACTTGCTTATCACAAAATCAATTTCAGGCATGAAAACAGCTTCAAATGAGACTTTAATTTCCCCCATGTCAGTAATGTTGTAGAAGAAAAAATCCGCTCACCACCACAGGTTTAAGCATAAATACGAAGGCACAGAATCGGCCCCTCTCCTCGATCAGCGCCTTCCTGACCGCCTGCTTCTCCGTCTCCTCCAGCCAGATGTATTTATCACTCACGTCCTGCATGGCGCTGTCCAGCTGCGGCTGAATATCTCCTCTCCCTGCGACACAGAGCAGAACAAATCACCAAACACGTCTGGATTATGTCAGACTATTTCGGCCCTTTTACCCCGTTTCAACTCTGATGTCAACAATTAGCCTAGCAAGTGTTTTGTACATCACTGAAACGCGCACAATATAATTTTGCAGAATTTACAGAGCAGTATCTTGCATATCCGTGTCTATATCCTCCTGTATGTCAAATGTGTCCTGTCTCTTCTCACAGTCCAAAATTCTTCAATAAAACTCCACCCAGCGTGCAAAGCCGGCAGACACGTTGGCAGCAGCCCATGTGCCCGGTGCGTCCTGAGGACACGACCTGGGAGTGTCAGCTGTACTGGACCCACAGCACCCCATGACCTTCAACCCCCCCCCATCAGGATCTAAGATAAGAGTATTTAAGCGGAGGAGCTGGGTAACGTCCAGCTTGAGTTCACCTGTGGTATTTTAGGTAAGGGATCTGAGCTACGGGTAATAAGGACTCTTATGTTCCGGTCAATTGAAGACGATATGAAAACAAGTGATCCACTTGAAAGAGATGCTATTTATTTGTAGATACACTTAAAAGCAAATCTATTTGCTTTTTTCTGTCAGCTGGAGCGACATATATATATATATATATATATATACTGTAAAATAATATTTTTTTCCTGTAAAATTACAGGATATAAAGAGATATATTATCAATTGATTGTTGATATCTAAATGTGATATATTATCAATTGTTTTTTATCAAAATGTGTGGTCTTTTGCTGTAATGTCACAGTTTTTGACCGTATTTCAAAAATAAACTGTAAAAAATGAAAATCTTGTTAAAAAAAACAGACACTGGCAGCTGGGGCGCCAGAAAAAAAGTTTTTCCCCCTGGTAAAATAAGTTTTCACGTTTTCTTGTAAATGTGCGGTCTTTCTGTCATTTTACGTTTGTTGACCTTATTTCTAAAATACATAAAAATCTGTAAAACAACAGAAAAATTCTCTGGGTTTTTACATTTTACTTGGAAATAACCCTCAGTAATCCTTAATGTGCAATTAATGTGAATCCGGTGAGCACATTTTGGTTTTCCACCGCCTATAAATCAGAGCAGTAGGAACCTCTTTGCATATCTACATTTTGGATTTCTTAAAGCTGTATTTTGTCAGGAGATAACTGTTCACCTACAAAACTGTAAACAAGTAATTTCCTCTGCTTTAGGGTGTTAAAGTATTGCAAAATGTAGAGACGATAAGCAAAACTAGATTTGTGAGTTGTGGCCACCCATGCAAAACTTGCCACAATGTCAGGGGCGTTGTGGTTGCTCGCCAGGGCGTAAGTATGCCATCGCCGGGTGGTTGCTATGACATTGCCAAGGAGGTTTATGTGCTTGCTAGGTGGCTATTTATTGACTCAGGACGAAAGGACCGACCCTATGATATTCCGTTTTTCTCTAGTCATTTGAGATTACGTCTAATGGTTTATTAACATCACACCTTGCACCAACTGTTGTATAATTGTATAAATGTCTTTAAAACAATTTTCGGTCACATATTAAATACTTGTGGTTAAGAGCTTAATCCCAAGCATGAGCAACACTTATAGTCATACTAGCCTTGACAAACAAACAGTAGTAATAAAGCAAGACGGAATAAAGTTTCCTACCGGGTGAAACACAAGACAAGAAAACATGGCACTATGCACATAATGTCCAAAAACAACCACCTCAGATGTGCCGTTTATGTCACCGAGGCACAGATCGGCACATCCCCGTGCATGTGCTGAGAACATTTAATAAGGTTTAGATCCAGATGCAAGAGATGCTAGATCCACATGCATGTGCGGACCAGAGCAAAGCTAAAACGAAGCGTCTGTCCTGAAAACAACAGCACATGCACACAGAAGAGACAACTGGCCCAATACAAGACTAGCTATTACCCGCCAGTGTACATTTGCTTACATGGAGACGTATGGAAAGCACTGGACACGGGTTTGAAACAAACAAGACTGAGGAGGTGGTGAGATGAAAGAGAGGGCAGGGGAGGGGTTGACCAGGGATATTATAAACTTCGACTGAAGTTTATAATAGGTTCGACTGAAAAAACCCATTACACAGGAGTCATGATGGATCACTAGACATCTCTCTCTTTCTCTCTCTCTCTATCTCTCTCTCTCTGAGAATGTGACGTTGCCGTGCTGTCAGTATTTCTGCTGTTCATGCACTTGTTTGGCATTTCAGTGGAAGCAGACTGTGTGTACATGGCTTTTCAAATGTGGGTCAGACAACACAGATTGGATTTCCACTATAGTCTTGTCTGCTGATTCCTAATTTAGCGCAATGACAGAATAGAAACAAACTTGACATTACAGAGATGAATGAATTTATTTTAGATACTTTATCTTTTTTTCTAATGTTTGGAGCTACATGATGCTTTCTACCCAATTAAATGGGAATCTTTCTAGAATTGATGCATTTTACAGTGACATATTGAAGGTCTATGCTTTATTTAACAGCCCAAAGTCTTAATTTACAACACAACAAATACTAAATCGGAAATTTCCATCTAGCCCTGAAACGAAAAGTCATCAATACTATTGGTCCACTTTTCCAGGAAACTAAATACTTCAGATCTGCTAAAAGTGCATTTCTTTTTATAGGAGTTTAATACGTAAAATGTTAACAGTAGTAATAGCTAACATGAACGGACAATGAGCAATATCGTTTTTCAACATTTATTAATCTTTGTTAATGTCAATACAATCGTTCACTTTAGTTCACTGTGCATTAACTAATGTTAACGGTTACTTACTGCTTTTGATTTAAAAAATGCATTAGTAAATGCTGAAAATAATATGAACTAAGATGAATAAATGCTGTACAATGATTGTTCAGTGTTAGTTCATGTTAGCAAATGCATTAACTCATGTTAACAAATCCAACCCTATTGTAAAGTGTTACCCATTTAACATGACTTCAAAGCTAATACATACAGACTAAAACCCACAAAACTCCAATTCTGATTTAAAAAGCTTTTCAAAGAAGAGGATCAGCCGTAGACATTCTCAAGATGAATGTGCACGTGTCCCACAATCGCAGTCCTCCGTCAACCTGACCCTAGGTCATACAAACACATTCACGGCATTTAACAAGACTTTCAAGTTCTTTCAGTCAAACAGAGAATCTGGCATGAACAAATCATGACTTGAGAGAAAGACAGCTTTGTGCTAAACTGACATTTGACCCCTGAACATATTCACGCATCGCGCACAACACCCATCTTGCTCTCCGACAGGACGACGCGGAAGTTAAAGGAAACCCTCTGAAAACCCTCAGCGGAGATTAAAAATGTAGTTTACTAACAACGTATTTACCCCCGAAAGTGGCCTTTTCATTACACAGCGGTCACCAATTAGAGGAAACTGCACTACATCCATATTCATTAGTGTAAACACACACAGAGCTCTGGTAATTGGGCTCCTCTGGGGTACGGAGTGGAAAATCTTCACTTTGTCTCATTCGAAATGGCTGTTTTTGTGGTTCAGTAAAGCTAAGGAACAGGAAAACAGAACTCTGCCTTTTAGGGCGAAGGGGTAAAACCGGACCACACACACGGGGGGAATGTGGAAACTGACCAGTCAGTGAGCATAAGGGGCAAAATGAGAAATTGGCATTCGAGCTGGGTCTTCGGACACACACACACACAGGTCAATGAGGACACACACACACTTACCCAGAGCATCAGCTGCTTACAACAGGTGCAAAAGATGGCATAGAAAAGAAAAAGGGGTAGAGGTGCACAAAGGAAATGTTTTTGTCAGTCTCGTGACTATAATCACATGGCCTTACAGAAATTCTACCCGTCTTCCTCATGAACAAACCGAGCTAAAGAGCATGAAGAATGTGACCTGAGACAATAGAGAACACCTGTGAAATTCTAACACTGATCCGTTTCATGTCACATACTGTACGCTGGTACAGAGTCATATTACTGTCTTTGATGTGACCCAATATTCACTCTAAAGGACACTGAGAGGTTTTGTCACAGTTGGAAGTTGAAAATGTGCCGTCTGTTTCTCATATGCCCCTGAGCTCAGTGTCGAGAGCGCCTTCCTGTTCAGGGTGAGGCTTGAGACGAACGCTTTGTTGCGTACACAGAGCGCATTGTAGTCTGGAAATACTGGATTTCTGTTTGACGTCGGGTTTGCGTTAATTATGTGTTACGTGAGAAAGCACCTTTCTCTGATTGGAGGACGCGATTTCAGAAATGCGTTTCCACAAACCGACAGCAAAACAACTGGGAGTGCGCGTCTTTTGACGACATTGAAATGACTGTATACGATTACAGAAACGTCTGTTATTTTTGCGGTACACCTCAAAAATGTTGTACAGGTAACAATATAAACTAAGAAACAAGAAGGCCTGTATCCTGTAACCAAGTGATACAACATTCTTTCTCAAGACCACATGACCAATCATCAGAAAACAGAATGCGGTTTTAATTTACCCCAAACTTTAAAGAATATAAAGGCTGTGTTTTAAGCATTTTTAGGGCCGTATGATCTTTTCCTCAGTTAGACATCATATGATGCTAATTTCTCATTGAAGCAAAATTGTTACAGAAATCTGCATTACCAAGATATATTTAAGCTACTATTAGGATCGTTAAGGGGATTGTTCGCCAATCATCATTTATTCACCCTAAGTTTGTTCCAAACCTGTATACATTTCTTTGTATTTCTTTCCTGTATAAAGGAAGATATTTGGAAGAATGTCAGTAACCGAACAGATCTTATCCCCCATTTACTGCCATAGTAGAGAAAAGAAATACTATGAGAGTCAATTGGGGATGGGATCTGTTTGGTAACAGACATTCTTCCAAATATCTTTCAATGTGTTCAACAGAAAAAAGACATTTTATTCAGATTTGGAACAACTACAGGCCGAGTAATTCATGACAGAATTTTCATTTTCTGTTTCACTTTAACGATGGTATTATTCTAGCAACAATATCCCACCAAAACATTTCCCTCTAAATTCTCCGTAGAGTAATTTGTAATAAAAAAAAATCATGACATTTAAATATCTAAAATACCTATATTGTAGATTATGGTAGAATTTGTATTCAATTAAATATAATTAAATGACTCTAATTAGAATTATTTTATGTACACAATAATGCAGAATGTTATCAACTGAGAACTGAAAAAGAGATTACATCATCGTTACATCATAGCAGGCAGGTGCAGCGTCATAAGAGGATTCCATTAAGAATTCTACAATACAAGTCAGTAAGTCATAGGCTGTTTTTAATAATTCGTGTAATTCCCATTCTGTTTTATATACAGTATATTTTGTGCTTCTAACAAAGTCTTTTTTTTGCTAGTGTCATTTGCAGAAAGACGCTGTAGCGTTTCCAATCATCACTGACAGCACCTGTTACTGTGACCTTATGACAGATAAGAACTGTCCGGCAAATTTAACTGGACTCATTACGTAACGTTCTGTGTGCAGCGCCCAGATAAGGTTATCCCGCAAGAAGTGATGTCATTAGAGATATGCTTACCTTTCTTTGCTTTCTTCTGGAGTTTGAGGGTATCTGAAGATTTCTTCTTGATCTCCTGTCGAGCTCGCTTGTATTCTGTGAAGATAAAGATACAACGGTGACCTTATATGTAGGTGGCAAACCCCAATGAGAAGCACATCTGTGAGAAACACAGCTGTATCGGTTCTATAACAGTTTTGCACTGGTTTGACTGATCCTGCCGGAAACTAATTATTTCATAGAGAAAGAGATACATTATAAGTAAGATAAAGTTGGTGTGAATGATTCTCTTACCTTTAGCATGATCTTTATCCAGCGTGTTTGCCCCTCGCTTCCATTCCTCCATCTGCTCCTGGAGTGGGTTTATCAGACATTCGATAAATGCCCTGCAAAACAATAAGGAAGAAATTGGTGGAACAGAAATGCACATTTATGTCATAGTCCCATAACTAAACAAAAGCAAAAAAAAAAATCTGATGTTTGCTTAGGCGTATTATAAAATCTCATTTTAAAGTGTACTTTAGTTGTGGTCGATCAATGTGTTTTATTAAGTTCAAAAGTTGTACAAGTCTATAGGAACTGTTACATTTTCACCTAATCTTTTTTATTTATTTAAGACCACCACAAAAGCCTTAGTCTTGAGATGAGAATGCCGCTTTCCAGCAATCTTTATTTGTTTGCCTACTGTATGCTTGGGTTAATCATTGGCAACTTGTCACTATTTCTCATGGCATGCTGGGAGCTGGAAGGAAGGGGAGGAACTTGAAAACTCCAGCAATCCCTGTTTTTGGTGCCGTTGTCAGGAATCTAACAGCCTGACCACAAATGTCTGAATTATAGCATAGCCATGGAGACGCATAAAGAATTTCTCCCAAATTAGAGCTCGGACTTTGTATGCCACATGGAATTCTGGGAGAGTTGAACTGGGGTTCCCTGCGACTTTACCACCACAATAACAACCGTGCTTGTTCCCTACGAATAAAACTAACACAAAATGCCAGTAAGACTGCTGGTTTATGGTAATCCTTATTATGGAAGATCATAAATCTTGTCTTGATGATCTATTAATTGCCTGCGGGTGTAACATCAAATGTCTGGGCTCTGTAATGTAGGAAAAGTAAATATTTAATGGGATCTCTACATAAATACTCCTATAGATACACAGAAGATTTTGCTAAATAGTTGCACTACTTCTGTGTTTTAGAACAAAACTTCATATTCACTAAATCGTACTTTAATGGGATAGTTGTGTACATTTCAAGTGATCACAACAGAAGTCATTCATAAAAAGTGCTCCATTGGCCTGTATTGTGCAACTTGAGATATTAGTGGATATTTACGTTGAGAAGTGCCGTAGTTTGGCTTCAATGCTTCTGTGTCTCATGCACATCCTGGTGAGCGCTGAGCCGATGTCTCTGGTGCCACCTGAAAGACAGAAACACAACAACATATCAGAAAAGCACCACACAATGAGTCGCAGAGCTCATAAGCTTACAAAGATGTTAGGGAGAGACAGAGAGAGCAGATCCTTCACATTCTGACCCTAACATTGACAAAAGGGTCACACTGAGGTAACAGGAGTGACCCACAAGCTTAACACCTCATTGCCACCGTTACAGCCCTGTGATAAACACAGTGCATGACCTCATCCTTTCAACAAAAGCCTTTGCCTTTTGTTAAGAGTTCTTTTTCAATGTTCTTGACAAATTCTCCTGAAAGCAGACACCCCAAAAGGACCTGGGTCTCTTGAGAGTGGACAAAAATGACCATACTGAGCAGCTGGGTGACCCTCAAGCACACAGACGGAGACATTGTCCCTATGACAGGGACTATCCTCCTGTGGCTTTGTCCACATGTTTCATTGACTAATAAATGGGCAGCGACAACCTTCATTGATATCAGAAAACTATAAAACAGAAGAGTTATGTATATAAACACTATAAATGCTTGGTCATTTTCAAAGCGTTGGGTCAGGGGACGAAGAATTCGTTGAGCCATTCATAAACAAGTTATTTTAACCTAGCGGCTGGGTACCTTTTTGAACCAACACTTTGTTAAAAAATCTAAACATTTTTTTAAAGGGGCGGTCTGATGGAATTTCACTTCTTTAAATTTAGTTAGGGAGTAGAATAGCTGTTTGAGCATAAACATCATCGGCCAAGTCGCAATGCCTCAAGTTCAAAGAAAAGGAATACATTTTAACATTTAAACTGTTGCTTTAAGAGTGAATGGATGGTTAACTTAAAGGGGTCACACGCTTGCAGTATTCGACCAATCACTATGCACTGGTTAACTGGCCAATCATAGCACACCTCGCTTTTCAGAGCAATGAGGTTTGTAAAAAATCTGCACGTTTCAGAGAAGAGGGGCAAAGAGGAGATACAAACATGCACGGTGTGTGAGAAATACAGTGTTTTTTAACCTTAAATCGTGTATACACATTGTATTACATCTAAAACAAATGATAATATTCGTTTTAGCCGTGTCATATGACCCCTTTAACACAAAAATATTGTCATCATTTACTCATCCTCGTGCCATGCCAAACCAGTATAGAAGTACAGAAGCCTTCAGAAGGTTGACACTGCTATTTAAATGAACATGTATATTTAAATATATAGTTAAAAGAAACTATCAATATCCACAATATCCTGCCTGTCCTCCCACTGCCACAATAGTGTGTGATTGACAGTTCTGCCCTTCGGCTACTGGGGTCATATACCGAAGCTCTTGAATACAAGTCCTCATCATTAACAACCTTCTTAAAATCCCTTGAGTCCTCCTAAACACACACACACACCAAGAGTGACCACACAAAGCAAAAAACGTCTGCTCTCTAAACCACTTTCACCAGTGTCAAGTAATTTCCAATGTACTGAGATTAGAATGATTCCACAGGAGATTATTATGAAACACAGAGCCTCTTTTATTCATGACTTCCTGAATTTGGAGGGTCTTTAAAAGAGCGGAATCTCACTCGGGGGTTCGACAGCAGGGGATGAGGATCGAGCAGGTGTAATGAGGATGTGCGAGTGATTCCTGTCACCCGGTTACCAGAGAGAGAGAGAGAGAGTGAGGGAGGCGGACCAGCCATGCCCCAGACGGGGAGGCCAATGCCAGGTTGTTGTGCTCCAGAAGGGCCCCTCATGAGAAAAGCATTGGGCATTGTGAAGCGCTGCTTTTGTCTGGCCCTATAGAGAGCCACTTGGCTCTGAGCGGCCCAAAGCACCAGTCACCAGAGAATAAATGAGCAGCCCTGTTGGAAGTGACTTTTAATCTTGCTCAGAAATGACAAACTGCCTTTGTGCTTTCGCTTGTCAGGGAGCAAAAAAAAGATGGAGAGGTTCATTTGGACCTAGACACCCTTCCCCCAACATCAAAACCTACGAGCGTGCTGTAGGAATTATGCTTTAACTTCACCTCAGCCTGCTGCCCAGGGGTGACCTGCGCTCTGCTCTTGGCCCCTGGAAACAATACGTGCTTCCTTCAATGGTGCATGTGAGTTTGTGTGTGTAAGAGACACAGTTCAGACGTCTTGAAGGGTCCAGTGATCTCGTAAACAAAATCAGTCGGTTTTAACCACAAGCCTCTTTGGCATGTCACACCAAACCCCTTATTACAAACCCGCACCGTGAAATATTGCGGTCAGGTGAAGAAATGTGGTCCGAAAGGCCAGAGTTTTCAATAAAATGATCTAACTTGGACCGTCAAGCGAGGAATAAATCAACAGCGGTGCATGAATTAGCCTGAATAGTGGCCAAATTGAAGAAAAAGAATGCACTGCTCTTCTTTATACATACTAAAAGAACATTCCAGATCCAAAATAAGTAAGTTTGAACTGAAGATGCTCTCGATAAACTGCAGTCACAGAATAATTTTGACTTGACTTGTGACTTGTTGACTTACAGTGATACACTTAAAATACAAGTTGAAGTTAAGGAAATCTTTAAGGAGGATCTATTAACAGAAATGCAATATAATATACATAACTATGTGTTCAGAGGTGTGTAAAGACCTCACATAATGAAGCGTTATATCTTTAAGACCTTAGAATGAGCTATTTCTATACATACACCGCGGGTCCCCTTACATGGAATCCACCATGTTGTCTCTACAGTAGCCCTAAACCGACAAACTGCTCTACAGAGTGTTTTTCGTAAATGTTATCTCCTTCGGTAAAGAAGCGAGAACGTGATGACATGTTTGTCCTGTGTCAGTTGCCATGGTTGCAATTCGCAACTTCACCGCTAGATGCCATTCAAATCTCCACATTGCTCCTTTACTTTTATTAAAGTAACTTTTGCCTCTTTATCGCCATCTCTGTTTTAAACATAAAAGTGCAGGTTATTTTAAATTCTTATCTTTATGAGCGTTGCAGTGAAATGGCGTTTAACTGACAATTCCCATGAAAACGTACCTTGCACATTATGAGAACGTTACTGGGTGGAAATGGAAAAGTAGAAAAACGTTTGCTTTGCACAGACAAGGTTAGAAAGCCATTATAGCTGTGTGGCTATACTTTCTAAACATTGTTTACTTTAACATTTATCCCACTTATGTCTTGGCCTATAGACTTCTATTCTACGTGTATTAATGTAAACATGCGAACTGAAGGATAAAACTATTGCCTGTGGTAATACAGTCAGTGAAACAGCACACATGCCAATAGAGCTTAACTTGCTTTGAATCTGGAACATTCCTTTACTAGAGTCTTTAACCTGAATAAAGACATGAGTGGTAACATGAAGCACCAGCACCATTCATTTATTTACATTCACTTCACAGTTCCTGCAAATCTGAAAAGAGTCCAGTGATCCCTGTAAGAAAACATGGCTTTAATAGGACTTATGAATCACATTTGTTCTCTATTCACATCTCTATTCCCATAGCCTGACGCTCTTGAAGCAACAGCGCACGCTCCACGCTGTCAAGAACAGTCCACTGCTTATTTCCCAGTTAAATAAACTAATTCATCCGGATTTCATCCTACCCGCTACATAAAGCCCTATTTTAACCTTAAAAATCAGCTCTCTGTCTCTGTAAAAAGTGAGACGTTTTGGTTACAGCGTTGGTTATGATTTGTCGTTTTTGTATACGGCGAATGAGACTCAGAAAAGGCCAAGAAAGGGGCACATTCGGAGATAGCACAAGCCTCCTTTTCATATTACCCAGAGACAAATGACAATGCAGTCACAGTAATATTTCCACCCCGACCCCTCCTTAGAGGTAGTCTGTCGCTGAAAGCCAGGCAGAAAAATGAAGCTTTCCACTATCGCATGGATTCTGTTCCACGAAAGCATCATTGTATTTAATTCACTCCATTTACCAAAAGCAAAGGATTTCTAATGGATGATGGTTTGTTAAAAAAAGATGCAAAATTATTTTATTACATTACTCACCCTCATGCCATTTTAAACCTGTCTGACTTTCTTTACTCAGCAGAACACAAAATAAGATATTTTGAAGAGCGTTGGTAACCGGACAACATTGTCCCCCTTTGACTTCCATTGTATGGAATCACTGAGAAACGTTTCACAATTTCAACTGGTTTTGGGGTTCACCTGACCATCCTCAGATGTTTTTTATAAGAAGTTTTTGCATGCATTTAAAAACAGCTAGTTAGTGCACAATGAAACAAGACTAAAGAATCGGCTGAAAACACATCTCTTCCGTCAACACCTTACCGATTAGTTCTGACTTCTGACTTCTGTTTCTTTTCTACTCTTTCTATCCTTAAAGAAATAAAAAAATATATTTGTTTGCATACTGTGGTAGGCTATATCAGACCATTTTTTACATCACATTTATTTTTGTTGTCCTTATGTTGTTCCAATTGCTTCTATTGTTTACCTCATTTCTAAGTCGCTTTGGATAAATCGTCTGCTAAATGACTAAATGTAAATATAATGTAAATAAATTCAAGGGTCTTTGATTTTAAGACATCAGTTTACTCAAGTTACCTACAGCAATAGTGATGTGTTAATACACAAATGATAGTATTCTACATAAAATACACACAATAAAAATGTAGATAAATGGACCTAACAAACCAACCAGATTCTTATTGGATGACAGTTGTGATCGACTTTTAGTTGGTAGCCCCTTCTTCAAACAGATGTAGGTGTTACAGCTCTGAAATCAGCTCCAAAGAAACTCCAGGAAAAACTAACAAGTCCAGACACAGCTTGTGACATAACTGCTAACAAATCACTTATCAGCCTGAAATTAGATTACAAGTGCTGTTGAAGGCCATGTGTTTACATAAGACCCATGAAAAGACCCAATGTGAGGTAGTATGTTTCTTGTCTCTGCTGTTAATGACACAAATCAGATTCCCTCAGTTCTGCTGACGTATTGCAGACAAAGTTTTAGAGTTTTAGTAAGAAAACCGTCTGTTTGAGGTTCAGTGCGGATCGACTTCACTGAGGGACGACCTCACATAAGTCACTTGTCAGTTTGTCAGGGGCCCTCATTTCCCGCTCGGCCACAACACATCAAGAAATCTCATATATCAACAAGATCTGAGGCTGTACTGAAGCCTCCTGTCTGTAGCAACAACAAAACGGAGACGAAAAAAAGAAAAAAAAACGACCCCTGTTGCTCTGGAAAATCTAAGACATTAGTGGCTGTAGTTGATAGAAAAATATGTTTTCAATAGCCTCTTTAGTGTCTCCTGAATGTGGTCATCATGGTGGCGATGGCGGCGGGAGGGCGCTCCATCATTACTAGTGTCTGAGGAGATGGGCATCACCTGTATTCCCTTCATCGCTGCTGAGTTTGGCCCAAACATACAAACACATATGGCCATCGGAAACCCACATAATTGTCGACCACTAGCTACTACTTGACTGTAAAAAGGTGATAATGACAAAGACGTGCTAGGGTCTGCACTTAGCACAGGGCTGGGTAATGATGCGTCTCTCTCTTTGACATGAAAGACTGCTTAAAAAAACACTGGAGAGCCAAAACGTGATGCGGAGGGTTGTTTTCCTTCCTATTTAACCTGCTCAGCCCCGGTCGCAGTGGGAATGGTATTTAAAAGCTGCTTTCTAGAGTGATTCAGATCCTGTGACCTCTGAGTGTATTTTTAGCACAGCTGCGGCGCTGCGCTCCAAATGTTTCATCTCCTCCCAGAATGCCTGATGTGTAGATTGGCGGCCATTATAAATAGCCTTGACATGACTGGCCTGAATGACTGGTGCATTGCAGTCCCGCCCATCTGTGTCTCTGCTTTTTGTCCTACTTTAGTCACATTTTGATGTTATGATAAACAGATATTCATAACAATTGTTTTCTCTCTGTGTGCCTGTTATTTAGTAATAGCAGATATTTTATCTGTTTGTGTCCCTTGATGTTATCTAATAACCATACAATGTAAAATAAATCAGCAAAATATATTATATTATGAAGGAATTTTCTGCATTATTTTTTTAGGGCAGTTAAACGATGTATAGTGATTAATCGCATCCAAAATAAATGTTTGTGTTGACATAATATTTGTTTGTGTACTATGCATATTCATTTTGTATTTATAAAACCATGCACATACATGCATATATTTAAGAAAATTATAACATATAAAAATAATAAGTGATGTTTTAATTTCTCTGCAGAAGGAATGTAAAACATATGTTGCAACTATATGTAGGCCATCCAATTTTTTTTTTAAAGTATATTATAATATAATTTATCAAATTATGTAATTGATTTCACAAAGCATTATCGTAATGCATATTAATTATTTAATAAGTTATCGCATATCACATTTTTCTTCAATACCAAGCAGGTTTCCATAACTTAAAAAAACAAAGCCACATACGAATTTGCAAAGCAACTTTATATCACCATTTCCTTGAAATCATGTTAACCAAGATCAAGTAAGGGCTAGCAATCATTTTTGCCCTTTCACAATGATCTGGGACAAGTTCCCCACCCCAGAGCCAAAATACAGCCCGCATTAGAAAGGCAGCAGATCTAAGATCTGTGTAAAATGGCAGCCCCCTTCAACGCAGAGAGAGAGCGCATGTGAGAGACAGTTCACCACAGGGGCATTCAAGAGTGAGGTGATGATACACAGACTGTCCTTTACTCCAGATTCCCTCTGAAAGACAGCGAGAGGAGTCGGTATGTGGCACTTCCCTGCCAACACAAGCGTAAAGGACACCAGGGGTGGAGGAGGAGCCCTTAAGGGGCAGAGCCCTCAGACGACGCTGCCTCAGCGACAGCTGTGGAGAAACGCTGTCAAAGGAGCTTACAGAAAAAGCTTTACGGTCATAAGCATTTACAGCGGCCCCAAAAAGTATTTGGATACACTTAAGCCACACCTGAAGTATAAATATTGTTGCATAGAAAAGGATAAAACAATGTTAAACTATGTGGCATCTGTAAATCATGAACGCTTGACCTTTTTTCCGAAAAAACTTTACTTAGTCTTAGTCTATGTTTGCTTTTAATTAAATGCATTAAATGCAATGATAATTCATCCACAAATGCGTGTCATTCAAAACCTGTATATGAGTCTTTCTTCTGTAAGACACAAAAGAAGATATTTTGAGAAATGTAGTTTTGTGTTGATACAATAGAACCAGCGTTCTTCAAAATACTGTCTCTTCTTTCGTGTCTTGCAGAAGAAAGTCATACACGTTTGAATGACATGAGGATGATCAAATGATGAAAGAATTTTTTAACAAAACTGTTGAGCATCTCAACAGTAAGCATTACCATTACCATACCATTATATGCAGTACACTGCCAGTTCATATCTGAAAGGCTATCACCCGATTCTGGAAAATCCCAGAGGTCACACTCAATACATCTGTTCTTCCCAATTCTGATTTCATGCTGGCGGACTGAAACCCCCTTATATTTGAGCTTCTACAACAGATGCATTTGCATAATGTCTATCTGACTGCAGTCCCTCTGTTCACAGCTGGACAGAATGTTCTGGAAGAAAGAGGCACCCGAGTATAAAGATCCGCTTCAAGAACTGTACTTGTTTTTGATGTTTTCATTTTCTGAAGAAACCTTGCCGTAAGACATCTCAAAATTGTGTTTAAATCTTAGGGACAATTGGCCCCACCCATTTTTCCCAATACAAGATCAAAGACCAGCCTTCGACTGGAAAAAGGTATTGGATACTCCAAGACTTCAATTTTGCATGCCTTCTGCATAACAGCTGGTATGTAACTCATCTACAATAGTGAGTCTCTCAGGGAAAAGGGAAGTCCATTTATACATACCATTGGATGTCCTCTCTGACAGATGCTTTCTCATTCTTTGTAGGCATTACATAACACTTGGTAGCTCGTATGGAGGAAAGGGTCAGTGAATGGTTCCCCAGCGAGGTTGCTATGAAAGGAATGCACTAGAGATTTAGAAAAAAAACTGGCCAACCGATACAGGGTGTGTCAAGGGATGTACAAATAATGTCCTATGAGCGCTTTTAAATAAACTGTCTCCCGTGACTCAGCATACTATAACAACATGGCCAGTGTGCCTTGGGTATAAGAGAATATTCTGTAATCCTGTGGTAATGACGTTTCTATCATTAAAACAGGTTAGATGCCTTGAGCGAATATGTGATGTTTCGTGTCAACACCTGCTGTAAAGCATATGGGTGACGTCAACAGATCAAAGCGACAATATTGTCATTTGAAACAGGTAACATTAAGCCATTAGGCAGAAAGAGAAATGTCACATGACCTCACGAAAGCAAACGTAAGCGGGTCATGTATCAATTGTGTGTTTCAATTAGCTTCACAGTTCATTCGCGCTGTACAGTACATCTCAGTCTAGTGTTGTTTGTTGTGGTTTCTGTGTGAAAATCCAATCGTGCACGCTAAGGATTAACCATCTCATCTGAGACACGGGAAAAAGATGGCGGATTTCACTCATTACACATTACACAAGCATTGCATTACGCAAGCTTTCTCTGATACTAGGGGAAACGAAATTAGTGAAGAAGAAATAGAAACGCAAACATTGGCAAATGTAATTGGGCTGAATTACAGCAACAAAAAAAATTGGCTTTTCGTCCCTGAGGGTGCAGGTAGGGTGGAGAGAATGTTCTGAACAGAGTTTCAAGTTTCCCTTAAAGAGAAAGTTTACATAATGAGGGATAATAGCAACTGTTTTACGTCAGTTTGCGGCCAAATAATCCTGGGAGTATTGTTTTAAAGTATCAACATGTACGAATAAGTATCCTCAATTTGTGCCAGCGGTCCTAAACAAGATTAAGCAAATTTAATGCAGAATATATATCATGCGCAATGTTGTCTAACTGGTCCTTCCCAGCTTTTTCTTACAGCTCCTTTTTTAATATGCTTTCTGAGAAAAATGTGGGTTATTGCCAAGGCCCAGAGCCATTAAAAGAGAGAGAGTCGTGACAACGGAATAGAGATGTAACGGTATGACGATTACAGTGAACAAAATTATCACGGTTATCAGTATTACAGTTATTTTTTTACAATGTGCTGGAAATATCCAAAAAGTACTGATACCAACTTTTATATTGATGTGACTTGCTAAAAGCACTTTTTGTTCTCATAAACATCAAATAAATAACATTAATATGAATTCTGGCACAATGGGGTCATTAGGTAAAAGTTTCTCTTGTTGAACACAAACTGGAGTAAGTCAATCGGACATTCATTTAAACGCAACACAAATCTGCATGCGTCGTGAGTAATCGGGTGTACTATAGGACCCAGGAGACACCTGCAGTCGTAAGAGCGAACGCGAAAGAAACAGATAGAGTTGAACGGAGCTTCAAAATCATCAGTCTGTCTAAAGAAATATGAAGTAAACTTTCAAAATTTCCGCACTGTCACATGATTCATGGAGCCTACAGATATTTCCAGAAAGTTATGTTTATAAATGCTTTATTTCTTTCATTTTTATGAATAATTTAATGACTTGCGTCTTTAAACGGGTTAAAAGTTCATCGCAATAGGTCTGTTTTCCTGCAGTTCCATGCGTTACTGGTAACTTCCGGAAACTATTGATAGGCTCCATGAACCATCATTGCTGTGAAAAAAATGTTCCCTTGGAGTCAACGGAGTTGACGCAACTCTCTCTCTCAATGGCTCTGCTAGGGCCTTGCTACGGGTTTGCTCCGAGTGTTCCGATTGGTTTTAGAACGTTGCTATGAAGTTGCTGGGGTGTTTTGATTGGTTGCTGCATGGTTGCTTCTTGACCCAATTTTTCGCCAACTGTTTAATTGTGCACCAGGAGAAAATATTATATCATATCGCCTAAAATAAATAATACCACATCTATCCTCAACATGCCGCATGATTTGAAGTCTCATTTATGTTTATGCAGACCTTGCATTATATGACAAATATTACAAAGCTCTAACCCCACAGATGAGTAAAAGTGTCTCAGCAAGCAGCACTAATGATAACGTACAGTATGAAGAGAAATCCACATCCCGAGAATATGGATAGAGGCCTAATTACCAACAGATTGACACCACTCACTGTTTCTTGTTATGTAACTTAAGGGAGCTTATTAGTGAAACACTAAAGATTATTTGCCGTCCAGATGTTCTTGTTTCCCACCGGCCAGACGCATGAGATAAGAACCAACAAGTGGCTTGTTGATTCCTAATTAGAGGCAGTGAGGAAGGAGATCCCGGACCGGCCCCTGACTGATCGAGATGATTGCTGCTTTGCTGCAGCTGGGGATGAAACCGCTCCAGAGGGTTCGGCTAACCATGGAGACCAAAGGCATGGCATTTCCGAAATGCAGGGCTTTGAAAAGCCACCAGCATGAAGCTGCTATTTATGTTCTCCAAGAATGTACCACAGTGCCGAAGGTGCACAGTACTACAAATGTTGCTCTCAAAGGTAAAAAAAAAATTGAAGATTAATCTGAAGCACGGTTTCATTAAAACAAACAAAACTGTCCATATTTTTAATTTTAGGTGTTCTAAAACTTTAGCTCAGAGCTTTTAAGCAAAGCTGCTGGAGATTTGCCGTTCACATTGTTGTCTGAGACCCTGACAGTGGGGATATGATCGCTCTGACAGCCGTGACAAATTCGATTACATTTACCCTACAGGCAGCCACTTTCATTGACTTCTGTCGAAGCCACACCGAGACCCCTGACATCCCCCACTTCCCACTCACCCCATGGTCTGCTTTAAAGGGATACTCCACCCAAATGAAAATTCTGTCTGAAATGACTCCCTCCCCCTGCAGGTTGTTGCAATACATTTCTTTGTCCTGCTGAACACAGAGAAAGATATTTGGAAACTGACGTTTCTGGGACATCATTGACTATCATAGTAGGAAAAATGTAAATGGCAGTCAAAGGTGCCCTAGAACTGTTAGCCTCAATGAAATCTCATTTTGTGTTCAACATAACAAAAAACGAAAATGTTCCCAAATATATTTCTTTGTGTTTATCAGAACAAAGAAATGTATACAGGTTTAGAACAACTAGAGGGTGGGTAAATGATGATAGATCTTTTATTTTTGGGTGGAGTATCCCTTTAAATGATACAGAACAAATCACAGCATGATAGTCTAGGATTCAAACATACTGCGATTGACACAAAATAAATATATCTGTTTACTAGTAGCAAAAGTATGGGTAATGTGAAATACTTCATCTTCTTCAAATAGTTCATCTTCTCAGTATTGAAAAGAATCTTCAAAACATTCATTTTGTAAATTTTTAGAGCACACTAGCATATAAATGCCCCTAAAGCGAAAAGATGTAACTCTTATATTTATTGTTTTTTATCTTAATTCTTTCTAAAAACTAAGCCATCATTATAGGACTGGTTTACCTGAAGCAAAGCAAACAATCCTAAAAGCATTTTCTAGACCATAACAATCAAACACCTTCTTACGGCTCTTTGCTACAATAAGCGTGAATGCCTTGAAGTGCCCCAAACTTTACCAAATGCACAGATATACATCATGCGTAGGACTGCACGATTAATTACGATTTCATGAATTTCGCGAAAATATCGCGTAAATCGACCCATCGATGCATTTGTGATATCGCAACGGTTACGATTATGTGTTTATGTGCAGCTTGTCCGTGAAGCACGACTCTCTGATCAGTAGTAAGTGCTACCCCATCTGAAAGAGTTTTAGGCGAAAACGACATCCATTTGAAAAAGCAACACCTGTCAAACATCATCATTATAAATATAAGCATTTTCTGGAACTACATGTGGTGTTGTACTTCTTCTGCGCGAGAGCACCCTCTGGCTTTCAGACACAGCAGAATTTAACCGTCCTTCACTGAAGAACTGCGCAAAAACAACCATAGTAAATCGCCTAATAGCGTGCGGTAATTTAAGATTTATCGTGCAGCCCTAATCACTAGGGTTGGGTACCGGACTCGGTAGTACTGAATTACGTCGGTACTACCGAGTATCGATTCACATTAAATCAATCGGTGCCAAATTTCGGTACCTGAGAATGCATTGGGTGCTGCGCAAGAGCAGGTACGTTAGAGAGAGATCATTTTACTTCACGCAAAGCGAAAATAAAACTAATAAAGCAGGATGTCCTTTTAAACGTACAAAATGACAATAAACACTCGACTCTACATATGGTTATCATATTTATCCTTGTTCAGAAAATTAAGCATACACTCTTGTTAAGGAAATGTGCATTCATACGAAGCCGGCACGCACACACATAACACTGCGCTGAACATTTAAGTTTGTTAAGGCGCTTTGTGTTTTTTGTCCACCAATGAATAAAATCATCTCATGAAGTCCTGAAACAAAGTTATTAGTGACAGATTAGAGCAGTCGATGGAAAGAGGTGAGTGAGGCTGTCAAGGTACAGTTTGATGCTGCGAAGAGAGCAGCAGGAGACTGATGCACATTATGTATTATTGTATGATCAACATTATATATATATATACTGTATGTAATTCTTTCAGTATCTCTGTTAAAAATGTTTATTAAAAATCAATCTGATATTTTTTACAGTAATGAAGCTGATAGATGTCGACTTTTCAAGTTTTGTTTTTCTATATTATCTATTGGTCTCTTAATGGTGGAGGCCTCATGGTTTAGGTAAATTATCAAAATAATAAATTATTATGTGTGTGATGAGGAAATAGAATAAGCTGGTAGTAATAATAATGCTGTAGTTATTTCAATAGTCTATATTTCTGTTGTGTAAAATTTCAACAAAATGTTGAAATTGAGAGGTTTGGGCGTTTTTCCACAGAAATAAATGTTTTTATTACACATTGAGTAAAGCACCGAAAAAAGCCCAACCCTACTAATCACGCGTGTTATAGACGTGTACTAACAAAACACCTGAGAATGAGATTATCAGATTTCCCTCTGATACTGACTGTGATAAAATATGGCTAAATGCGGTATCCCTCTAATCGAGGCCGGGAGGCAAAATCATGCTACAACATGTAGGGCGGAAAACACAAGCAGCACGAAGGAGTGGCAGCCGCACGCTCCCAACGGCCTCCTTGCCGTGAGCTTGCGCAAAAAGCAGCGTGAGGTTAACAGAGGGTGTCGTTCGCAGAGGTGGCCTACATATGTGCCTTTTAATTAGCCACCATCCGAACCACACCACTGCATCTATCAGCAACAGCTGATGGACTACATGACTACGCCCACCCAGAGCAGGATGGACAGGTGGTGAGTGAGCGCCGCACAGGCCTGTGGGAGGAGAAGGGCTGGGTGATGTGTGCATTAGGAAAACCGCAAGACTCGGCTGGTACGTCGATACACGCACGCATGCAAACTTGCTGAGCCTGCCGACTGGTCCCAGGGAGGCACACTTGCCAGCTGCCGGCATACCAGAAGTATTCAGGGAAACAGGGGGTTTGGGGGGAAAAAGTGCTGTGGACAAAAGATGCACACAAATGTTGGTTACCAAGATTCTTGGTTTCTATGGTCTGGTAAACGGGGCTACGTGACTAATGGAAAATAGGACACGTGGTATAATACATTATGTATACATAAATATGCTAGTCAAAATCAGTGGATTGGCTTCAGTTCAGGACAGGGGCCGCAGCGCATCTGGCACGAGCCCACAGAAAAGCCTCACTGTATATTTCGAAACCTACTTGGCTGCTATATTCCTGTCTCTCCTATTCACGGTCAGACCACCACACGTTTCCTTTGCATTTATACTATATAATTTCCCTTTCATAGAACATAAAGAAAAAAGTTGAGATGCGCACAACCTCCCTAAAAGGCATTCTTTTTATTCCGGAGTCTTAAATGTAGGCATTTTTAAACTGGTCGTATGTACACAATCTATTGATTAATGTGCAAAAATGTTATTGAGGAAATCCCAAATAGGTTTTAGATATTCTGATTCTGAAAATCACACACGAAGCTGTTGTAAAATGACAAGCTAAAATCCACAGGCAACCACAGCCTACACAGTTATTGCCATATTGCGTGTTGCTTTCAGATGATGCATTATACTACTGGGTCAAGCTGAACTGTACCTAACATACGTAAATAGACTTTTGACTTTCAACATAGAGTCCACATTTGAGCGGTCAGCCGATCAGATTGGAACCTGCCATTTTATGAAAAATCTTGCTGGATGAACAATTAAGGGGTTTTCTGCATCCATGATCACAAACCAACTTTTAACAACACAAATTAGTCTTGGGTGAAATGTTGCTGAAAAGAAGACTGTGTGTGTCGTGTGAAACTATGCCAAGCAGCAGAAATAGCCACAGATGCTAGCATAGATTCCATATAGGCCAGATCTAAATTTAGGTGAAGGGCTTTAAAAATGATTATTCAAGAGAGTACATGACTTTAAGGCAATTAGAAATACACACAACCTCGATCGATTAACCTGATAAAATGAAATGATCAGTAAATTGAGCGTTTTGTATGATTAATAGGGGTGCAACTTTATATCTTTGTATGATTTATAGGGGTGAATCTATATATTGATGTGTTGCATTTTATGGTACAAAACGATTAAGATATGTGAACCTGCATCAACTTATGTTTAATGCTAAATTTTTTACTTCAACTAATTTAAGAGGTCCTCTCTTCGGGTTTAGCTTTCTTAAAGGACCATTGTGTATTTTTTATCAGCATCAAGTGGTGAGGTTGCGAATTGCAACCAACGGCTTACTCCACCTCCCCTTCTATTCAAAGCACTACGGTGGCTGACATAGGACTAAGATGTCATCACGTTTTCGCTTCTTTCACGGATGAGATAACTGTCAGGACTCTGTCCTTCCGTCACGAGTTTTCTAACTCCCTGGACAGAGTTGTGACAGTACCACGTCTTTTGGGTTTCTGTTGTGTTATGTGTGGAGACACGTGGCTTTTATCACTTTGTGCCACGTGTCCTACTGTCGCGTCTCTTAGACCCCGCCCTCCTGTCTCCCGTAATCATGCCCTTAGCGTTAATCCCCGTCACCTGCCTGTCACCTCCCTTATGTAATTATCCTTCATTAGTTTTCCCTACTTAATGCCCCTTTGTTCTCTGTCTCTTGTCGGTTTGTTGTCGTTCACTTCATGTATTCTACGTGTCGTTGTTCCGCTTTGCATGATCCTGAAGTTTATTATTTGCTCTAGTTTATTGTTTGCTGCAGTTTATTTGTATTTAGGCATTTGGCAGACGCTTTTATCCAAAGCGACTTACATTGCTTTATCCTATACATTTTACATAGGTATTTGCAATCCCCTAGGATCGAACCCACAACCTTGCGCTGTTAACGCAATGCTCTTACCACTGAGCTATAGGAGAGCTTTGGAGGATTTGTTTGCTAAGTTTGTTCCCCTCGTGGGAAAGTGTTTGGTTTTGTTTAGTCATATTATTTACAGTTTTTTCCCCATCGTGAGTTTTGTTTTTGTGTTTATATTTAAATAAAATATTTTTGTTAACCCTTACCTGCCTGCGCTTGGGTTCTGTCATTTCGTACCGTGACAACAACGTATTTACGAAGCGTGCTCTGTAGAGCAGTTTGTCTGTTTAGTATGGGTGTGACGAGACCCTTATCCCACGAGACGAGACTGAGTTCACAAGAACGAGACGAGATTTTTAGACTTTTTTTAAGAAATCCTAAATGATGAAATATATGGGAAAGTCTTTTATTCACATTAAAAACACAAAATGCAAAAGAAGTAGGCATTATAAAATCCTCTTGTACTTTATGAAACAAATTCAAATTCAACTTCTATTTTAATTGAATTATATTACCATTCAATTAAACCATTTGGAGTCCATTGAAGTCCACTATATGGAGAAAAATCCTGCAATGTTTTCATCAAAAACCTTAATTTCTTCTCGACTAAAGAAACAAATACATAAACATCTTGGATGACACGGCGGTTAGTAAAGTATCATGAACATTTATTTTGAAAGTGAACTACTCCTTTCACATCATGTTTTATGCTAACATTGCACATATGTAAGAGACAGATGATCCGTTTTTAAAGAGGTTTGCCTGTGAATGTATTTAAAATAATGTAATGTGAACTTGCAATTGCTTTACTCTACTCGTGGTACAGTCCACTGATGTTCAGCAGCACGCTCCCAAAGTGCTGCTGGCAGCGCGATCCGGCGTGAACACTAGGTGCTTTCAGATGCGAGAGATATGCGCGAAGGTTGAAACCCAAACGTCAAGTGCGTGTTTACATAGAGAAACGGTGGGGAAAGCGCAGCGGGATGGAAAATCACGTTGTCTATATGAATGACAGGTGTTCTGTAGCTCACAGCACGCACATACTTTTTGCAGTTATTAGCGTGTTCTGCACAGTAATGAAAACAGGTCGCACAACAACAAAATATGCACTCACATAAATGCTCCCAAAAATATTTTGAGGTCGCACAGGTTAAATTTAAGGAGTATTTGCGACAAAAAATGGTCGCAATTTCGAGCCCAGCACTCCATCATGAAACATGTGTGAGGATATTGTGCCACGAGATCTCGTCAAACCTCTTCTGTTTAGGGATACTGAAAAAACAACATGGCGAATTCCATGCAAGGGGACTCGCGGTGTTTGTAGATAGAAATAGCTCATTCTAAGGTAATAAAACATAACGCACATTATGTAACGTCTTTAAACACCTCAATATAATATAGCATTTCTGTCAATAGAGCCTCCAAAAAACTACATACAGCACCTTTAATTTTACTCTTAATTTTAAGTTTGTTGTAAAATTCAGCTTTATTTTTTAGTGGGAGATCTATAGATGTTTTGGTAATTTACATCCAATACGTTCTATTAAACCTTGAATATTGTCAATTCTTTAACAAATTTCTGTCAGTTGAATTTCAGTTCCATTTTTTTACTTTTTGTTTTTGTGAGTCGAGAATCAGGTATGGAGTAATTGCAGATAATGTCATTTGCGGCATTGATGAATTAGCTTTCTTATGAATTCTACTTCAAGTATTTTGTAGTCATTCATAATGTTGCCAAGTTTGAGCAATATATCGTGTAGAAGCGAAACCCCCCATGTGAGAAGATATATTCTGTTCTGCTTATCTACACATTCCAACAGTTCCACTGAGGATATCCACACGTATTTAAGACCTGAAGTATGCGTGGGTTTCACCTGTGATAACAACTCACTGTAAGAAGATACCTGGAGAGGAGCATGATGGGAAAGGAGAAGAGATGACTACATTCCCCTGGACTGCATCTCCCTCGCAGGCCAAGCTACTGGATTCGAAGGGTTTGAATTTCATTTCTCAAGTGTCCCGTGAGCAAACCCGTGTCTTGTTCTTCGCTAAAGCCCAGAGGTCTATTCTCTGTGCTGCGGTGTTAGTTTATCATGCTATCCACTACCATCAATCAATCCAACAGCTCTGTAAACCCCTCAAACCTTCCAAAGCCCTCTTCTTTTCTGGGCAAAAGCAGGCATCTACCTCTAATCTTGCTACGCCTGACACACATTCCTGTGACAGGATTATTTGGGTCGCGTATCAGTCTGTCAGAGTTGAATCCCAAAGCGGGACAAGCATCACAGCTCGTCTGGAAACAGAGAGCAAGTGATGATCACAAATATTGAATGGGGAATTGTGGGTTAAGGAAAAGAGACGCTCACAGCAGAACACTTGCGTTTTGTTTTGCTGAAAAGCATCTAGTCGCAACCACAAATTAACTTCTGATGGATCCTTCAGGGGAACAAAATAGAAATGTTCATTTAAACTGTCGGGTGGATGAGCCCATACTACCAAGACATGCGGATCATGACCTGAATAATTGACCAGAGAAAATCTCCAATATTTTGAGGATCAGCCTGTGGCTTCTCGAAATACAACTTCAACATACAGTAGGTGTAAATGTGGAAAACAAAATACTTAAACATGTCTTATCCTCAAGCTGGCTTCTCGTCAGTTTACGTTGGTCCTAATGCACTGGTGAAAAGACTGAACCAAAGAGAACGATAACCGGTTAGCCAGTTTCAGCAAAACCGGAGCAGCTTGTACAGATAAAAACCATCTACTGACTGTCGTGACTGATGTCGTTGGCAAATCAGATCAGGACAGATAACGGGACAAAGTCAAGCCTCCTGTAAAAGCATGACCAGTATTTACTTCATTGCCTCATCTGTCTAACTCTATAGGAACAGCACACGAGGAAATGACAATGTGTTGATTTCGTAAGGTTACAGATGACATTGTACGCAGTGAGAAAATTTAGCCATAAACCCACTGTATTTCCTGAATGTGACATTATGTTATTTTCACGCCACAAAGCTTATTCTGGAAAAGCTGAATTTATGATCCCTTCAATCTGAGGTGACTGACAGATTCATCAAATATGATGTTGGTGACATGATACATGACTGCTACTACCATGGCAACAACCACCAACTGTCACTCTTTAGCACAACAGAGCTGTTTTTCATACAGTTAAATTCAACATGCAAAGTAATGGAAGCGAATGGGGCTTCAAAAATCACTGCACCTTGCTAAGAAAGCCCTATACCTTATGTATTCTTAAATAATTTTTCACTTGCATGTAAAGATGAGTATGCACCATGTCTGTATTAGTTTGTCAGTTAGTGTAGATAAGCTTAACTAACAATGTATTATGAAGGTATGTAGTTGAAATAACAAGCTGTGCTGGTGAGAGAATGAGGTCTTGTTTTCATTATATTAGCCATTTGGCTGTTTCTGGCCAAACTATAAATCAAGGGCAAATAGCTTGTGAACTACAAGCCAATATTTTGATGTTTGAGTTTATAGGTCTCAATACTATTTACATGGCAAATTACTCATATGCGAAGCTTTCAACTTTGCACCCAGTTCCCTTGCTTTAACTTTTAAAGTTTTTGGCATTAAAAAAAAAAACTACCCACTTCGGCAGGAGGAAGGATTGCTTAAATCTCAGTAGATACTAGATAGACTGCATCGGTAATGTTTCCAGACTGTATGACTGCAGCAAAAGTGCCCCAGGGTTGTGTTCTAGGACCAGTCTTAATGCCAACTCAACATACTGAGTTGCTTTGAATAAGCTGTTCTCAGATCGGTCTATTGAAGGGCATCTTCATCCAAAAAGCCACTGAACGGCCTGTTCCCATGGCAGATGGTCGACCCAGGTAGGAAATAGACAGATGAGCCTCCCCCTGTTTTGCAGAAAGCAGAAATCTGTTCCTGTCCTCAACGCTTCCGACACAAAATACTTTTGTATATTTGTTGTACATTGTGTCCTTGAAACAACCTTTCCAAAACATATCCAAACTGAAGAAAAGGAAAACAGAACATGGACATTTCCCTCACATATAAAAACACTGAGTTCAGCCACAACTTATGAAGAAAACAGACTTGCACCCTGGAGGATGTTTTACGATACAACATGTTGCCAGGGAAAAACAACCCCTCAAACACTGTCACATTTTAATTACTTGTTCGACCGTGGGTGAGCACTCACCCAAAGTTGATATGCGAGTGCACTACATTCGCAGTTATGAGTTATGTTTTGTCACATTTTTATGCACATCATATTTAGAGTTATTTTTCATCACTTTAGCCATCGATGCTAAATTCCAGGAAAACCTACAAAGAATACATTCAAAGACCCACAGAAACACTAAAGGGCAAATTGACCAAACAGTTGTTGACAGTTGCTCATTGCAGTGTCCAAACTGCATTCAGCACTGAATTCTTGGACGTCTTGCTGCCATTACTTAATTTGCATAATGCCTTTTGTAAATTGGGTGCTAAAACCACAGTTATGTGTGAAAATAAACAATGCTGTCAGCATGTGCGTTTCCATCCAAAATGTACAGTCCAAACAGAGAAGGTGGTTTAAGCAAATCAAGTCAAGCATTATGCCAGATGAAGCTCCACCAAACTGAAGCGATTCACAAACTTGCTTTCTCGAGTTGTGGATTTAAAAATCAGGCAGGACAAAAGCTATACATGCATAAATGTAAAGCAAAGATGCACAGATTCAGGCCATGTCGTAAATCAGGGCTGGGACATCTCTTTGCGTCTGGCCTATTAAACACTTAATTGCTTGTCCCAGCAGTCCACACATTCACACAATGAACACATCGAACCGACTGGAAAATCTATTCAACTTATGGAGAAATAGGATTCTCTATGGGGCTATGTGGGGGGGTTCTTTAGATGCATAGCGGAGACTGCATGCGGACCCACGGAAGATGTTGCAACAAAGCCTCTTTACCGATCACTTAAAAATAAAATTTTGCCAGCCAAGCAAAAAAACAACAACACATACATGCATAAATACACATATACACAGTGTTTTCCATTTGTGTGTTTCGAAAACTGAACAGGAAGTTCTTCTGGACCAGTGTTGTTTAAGTCTTGCAAAATCGTCTGGTTTCAGGTGTCACTTTAGGTCGCTAAAATGGATTAGCCATTCAGCTAAATTGAGTTCACAGTTAACTCTTGTACACAGAGGTACTTGAACTTTATATCCCCCATAATGCACGAGACTACAACTGCAATTACCTTTTATACTACAGTAAATCGGAAAATGATGCATGTAGTGCTCACTAATGGTCCATTTTTCACTATCGACAAAATTTATTGACGTGCTTATTAAAGCCTTCGGATTCATCTAAACGTTCAAAGTCTGTAGTGCTACTGAGCACCCTGACCCCCCCCACCACCACCCCACCAAGTGAACCTTAACCTCAGAAATGAAATCAGAGCATTTCTGGCCACGGTTCATTTGGCTTCGTTCTAAACACACACAATGCTGATTTACAAGATAATTTCTAAATCATATTCTGACGCAGGAACTGCGGGACAATCACCACGTGCTGAAAAACGGTCGCAGTCGGACAGGGGTCAGAGTCTGAGGGGGGTTATTCAGAGGACGCTGTGTGTAATTGGTCCAGTGTAACTGCGAACACATGCACGGTGTAACTGAAAATAAAGTCGATACAAATGGCAGCGTATGTCTAGCCAGCAACATTAAAACATGGTCATTACCTTCACACCCACCCAGCTACTGTTAACAACCCTGCAAGACCGACGCAGGGGTCAGTAACGGGCCGCTAACCGCCTCATTACCAGATTAAGAATGCTTTGCCAGCCATGTGTATTGTTAAATGACAGCAAATGGTTTTCGATTAGAGGTACCCTCAGAGGGGCTGAAGACCCGTGTCACATCTCCCCTCTTTCCAACTAACACCACATAGCTTTTTGGCTATTCCCCAGTTTTCCAATTTCCCGCAAACAAAGGTCATAGTAAAAATAAAGGTTTATAGTCACTTTCCCGATGTATTCTTGAACATACGTCCCTAATATCCCTCATGTTGGTATCAAGATACTAAACAAATTATCTAGGGATTCCATTTGACCATGATTAGAACATTTAAATACAGCCGTCCATTTACACATCCCAAATTTCTAAAACGTTGTGCATTATTTTCTTTCCCTCAGAGATATGCTGTTTTAACTTTTATGGAGACAGCTGAGAGCCTCGCCTGTCACTGAGAGGCCTCTCTAGACTTCTGCTATGTCTGACTATGATTCAGGAATGCAAGATACTCTGAAAATGAACCCACACACTTTTACCACAGCCTTAGGTTCGAGCTCACACTCCCATCTGACCCTCTCTGCTGCCTCTGCACCGCCCTCGTGGGATATTCCCGTGAGGGTTCTTCTGGAGTTGCCATTAGACTTTCATAGTAACATTGTTTTAGGGGTAATAACATAGTCCTCTTGGGTTTTGCGATGGAAGGTGCCACAAGGTTCTCTGTACTACAGCCCACTCAGACAACCGAAGTGTGAGGAACCCCATGAAATTTTGTCCCCATCCCCAGTGAATTTCAGTGATGGCTCTGTGACTTCAAATAATAAAGGATTTGAATTGGGAACAGGATGAGAGAGATTCAAAAATAAAGGCAGAGACTTCAACCACAACAAGAGGTTTGGTTTCACTCATTTCTTCCCAATGAGTCACTATGTCAAACCATTTTTGAAAAACCGGCTGGGTGGAAAAAAGCTGGGTTCCAAGGAAAACATTTGCATTTATGCATTTATGCCTTTGGCAAACATTTTAACCAACCTGCATTCCAGCTTGACTTTTTACCCATTCATGCATTCCCTGGGAATCAAACCCATGGCCTTTGGTTTGGTAGCATGAGCGTTTGGTAGAGAAGGACGGCTGTAAAATGAGGCAGGAGATGGTTTTTGGGACAGCGCCCATCAAATCAGGAGAGAATCTTGGATAGTGTGCCCACTCAAATACAGCATTAACATACATTCAGGATCATCCTACATTTTACACACAACCACAGCCATCGGTGCAGGGAATTCTGGATATTTATTTAATCTCATCTGACTTGAATATGATGAAACTGCGTTGAGATGGCATACTTGAGTAATGGCCTCTTCATCAGCAAAATCTTGTTTACGGTAAGCACGTTATCTCTCATATGAAGTCAATTATGACAACAGATTAGACAGCGACAGCCATGCGGTCTGCCGCGTGTTCCTTAAAACTAGTCTAAAACACACTGCCATAGCTCAAGCGAAGGATTTCGCCTTTGTTCATCGACCACGACAAAAGCAAACAATACTGATTTAGAAACACAGCGAGAATGCTTTTTATTTGTACTGGAACAACACAATGAGAAGATTTCCTGATCAAAACACAAAGCTTAAAAAACAGTGTTGTTTTTCACAGTACACCATCATGTTTTCGCGGCAAGTACATCTGAAGAACAATGCAACTTGTTCAAACTGCACATCAGATGTTGAGGAAACAAACCGAATATATAATTAAAGCCACAAATCAGAAAAAAACAACACTGAAAAGTCTCCAAGAACACGTAGAGCTTGCACAAATCCACACAGATGAATCGCTTTCCAAAGACTTTAAAAGATACGGAGAGGAACAGGTTTTCCTTGAAATGTGATCGTCTTGGACGAGTCTGAGCTCATCGTAGGTGCTGACAGAAGTGCAGCGGCTGCGCGAACAACAACACACACTCTTTTGGCTGAATTCGCTCACCCTGGTGCTTGTGAAGCTATTTATATGCACTATGACTTAACTGTGAAGACCATGTGAATAGAGATGTGAGAATTAACTTTTGGGATGTTTGGGACAAGCGGCAAGCCAAAACAAAAACCTCCTTTAGCCAAAATTATTTTGGTAACCAAACAATTGCGGTACTCAGTGACTTTGCATTAGTTTTGTGTCTGTACAATAGAAGTGAATGGGAAAATTGTTAAGGATTTGTCAAGTGTAAATGGAAAATTGCCTTCAGTTGTTTCTTGTTTTTGCGTATTACAATAGGAAAAACATAATTTAGTAACACTTGACGTTCCGGCAGCGATTTTTGAAACTGTACGCTGTGCACGTACACAAAATACCATGTATACCCAGTACACGTCATGAATGATAAAAACATGAGAAAATCGTCCCTTTTTCTAACATTACTCCACCTTCATACATGTGTGTGTCATGTTCACGCCTAGAGGAGTCAAATCGTGACACTGACCCGCATTTTCGAGAGGACCGGCGTGTAACACGCTTTGGCGTGATACTGGGTTGCATTTTATTCATACGAAAAAAAGATGTCCCAATATTTGAGAACTTTTTGACAATCGCACTTAGGAACATGCTTACGAACATTCTATAATGTATCTTAAGAACAATCCTATATTTGGTCTAAAGAACAGTTTTGTGAATCCGGCCCCAGAATAGCGAAGCATCATTCGGATTGTCTGAGGACATCTTAAAACATTGTTATACTAAGTTATTCTACTACATGTCAAACCGATTTAGACATAATTACATTTGTGGCTAGATAACAATGTGAGCGCAGCAAAGAAGCGATCACTCACTACTGTGATGACAGCTCTGAGGTCAGAGGTTAAGCCCCATGATACCATCATCCGGCGCTACAGCAGTCAATATGTGAGGGACTGTATTCTGGGTCTGTATTGCAATAGGCAGTTTCTATAAATGTCATAAACCTAGTTGGCAATTTGCTAGACATCGCCCAACCCAAGCCCATTCCACCCTGTGAAATGGGCTACATGTGAAACTGAACTCGGCATGGAGGCGACTGCAGATAAGCCCCAATTAATTTCGGGCCAAAACCAGGCCTCACTTTGGATCACATTTATCTCAAAGCCATGACTTCATGCCCATTTGTTCACAAGCTCTATCATTTGGCATTAGCAGGGGTGAAGACTTGACCCCACAAAGCTCACAATGGACCCACTGTTGGGCCGTACAGTAGCCTGAATGGGCGGCCCAGTTCGAGCCTCCGACTTCACAATGGAACAGAATAAAGTCGAAGCATTTACACAGACCCGCACACAAAGCCGCTTCAATCTGCCCACGGGGAGCATTTAGACATTCAGAGGAAAATGATCTGAGGGTAATCAGTATAGATGGAAAAATGAATTGGCTTCAGTGTTCACGCAAATACTGAACAGACGGGCGACTTTGAATTTTACTTATGATCTGCTGAGTGTTTAAGCGTCTGCCTTTGTGATTTTCGAGTTTAAGGTTCACTATAAAAACCTCAAGGCATTCTACTTGGAAGGGAGGTCACTGGTTTCATGTTTTGACGGTAAGACTTTGCCCGGCTTGAGAAAGATGATTTTATCTCCATGCCTCTGTTTAATTATTTAATCAAATCTGTGAAAATTGAGTTTAATAATTAATGGCCTTGTGGTAAACAAGTCATGAAGCATTAAGAGACGGGGAGAGAAAATCTGGACATCTTTTACAGGTTATGAATAAAAATGAAGCATGATGACGTCGTTGAGATACGTTTCAAGACGTTAAATCTGATAAAAGAGAGATAAAACTTGAACAAAGAAAAAGATTCCTAAACAATGAGAGGATTGTTTTTTTCACAAAGGATTCCTCACTGGATTCCTAAAAAAACCAAAAGAACAACATCAAGCACTTCAAACTTTAAATCACCGCTTGGACAGCGAAGATTAGAATAAGTTGATACTGTAAATCTCCACAAATCCTTTGTTTCAAAAACATACTCATTCGATGACAAGCAAAGCCTTGATCGGTGCCAAAGAAAACACGTCAATGTTGAAACTCTCTTCTGAGCATGTCAGCACATCACCAACACGCTTCACGTGTGACAGATTTTAAATCTCAGGGTTGTGCACAGGCATGCAGGCTCTTTACACGTAAGACACTGCACTATTTCTTTCAAGAGATGACAGCTTAACATCTCTGTAGATCAGACTGTAAGTAACATGTGAACATGAATTATTCATGTGACCTATAAATAAAGAATATATAGAATATAAGATATTTATATGACCCAAAACAGCCAGCCCAAGCTGTATATTGCATATTCCAAATATATAAGTGCATACATAGGACAAGCAACAAAAAATCCCTTTCGAAATGATTTTCAGTTTTTCTGAGTTGACTATTTATGTGTTTAGGTAAAATTATAATTTTTGTTTAATTCTGTGAACTACTAACAATATTTCTTCCAAATTTATATTTGCAACTATTTGCAGAAAATGAAAACCGGCGAAACAGGTCAAAATAACAGAATTTCTTTAAAATAGCATATTTTTTCATACCTCAAATACTGCAAAGAAAACAAGTTCATATTGAACACAAGAACATGTATTTAGGAAAAGTTCAAAAAAAAAAATCATGAAATAACCTCGGTTTTTATGACAGTTTGTTTTGATTCTTGTCAAGCTGTCTTTCACATTCCTGTTGGATGACTTTGTCACTCCCGAGGTGTGATTTTGTTAATATTAAACAGACACTGCTTGAAATGGCCACGACACATCTAGAAATGCTTATTAAATAAAAAGTTGGAAAGGTCTCACTAAGATGCCCTATTCTGTTATTAAGTTTAATCAGTAACCAAATCGAATGAACCAGTCTATTAAACGTGTCCCATCAAAAACATGTTTATATTGCCTTATATTTCACTTTTTATGTGCTACAACAAAAGCACCGACAACACTGCAACGGGACACTTATTTATAACCTGAAAGTGAAACGGGAGTGTAATGCTGCTCGAGCACGTACATCTCAAACTCCAGAGGTCAGATTCCACTTCCAGCATTTCTAACCGACATGAAACATGTGTATAAACAGACTAGTGCATTATGGGTAAACATACACACAAATACATTTCACAGTCTCAAAGTCTGTGCAGTGGAAAAACAAAAAGGTGTAAAAAAACTGCTTTTACAGGTAATAACTGCGGACCATAGATCAGACGCCACTCAAGGTGTCATTACCACACATTCCCACAATCCACTGCTGTGTGGCTTAATATAATCCTGCTTTAATAACCCCAGCGGGAGGACATTTTTATATAACTTTTAACACCGTATCATCAGATTGAAATGAGATGGCATGTCATTTTCTGTAATTATTCGTCTAATATGAATGCTGTGATGTTTAAAGCGGATGGGCTAAGTGTATGAAATAAATAAAGCTGATGAAATAAAGAGACCTCATCCCCCAATTCCAAACCCCCACCGTCCCATTTCCAAACCTCTTAAACATCCAAATATGTTGTCATGGTGACAGCCCCTCACCCCCAATCTGTTTTTCAAGTGCCGAATATAAAAGCAAGCTCAGAGATATGAAAGACAAAAATGGCAGCCATGATTGAGGCACTGTCAGCTCCACCCATGCTCATTCAGACAAATCAGTACCGGCGACAATATCCCCTGAATTTCCATTCAGACGGAGGCCGTTCACGATCATGAGAATTGTGGGAAATTGGTTCATGCTCTGACATGCATGTACGATACATATCTGTGCATCTGTCACTCCCACAGGCTTAGCAAAACCAACAGTCATTAACCCATTGAAAGAAACGCTGATGGGGGAGATGGGGGGGTGCATGTGTGTGGTGAATAAATCATCAAGCGCTCTTCCCTCCAAACGGATCCGAGATGTGAGCTGATAACACGCATAAAGGCTTGAAGATTTAATTAAACGTGTACGTTCTACATTCAGCGGAAATGAGCAATTCGGCAGTGCAAATGTTAGGCAGACGTGACATCACCGAGGCAACAGCTGAGTTATAAAAGTGAATCGAACAGGGTGTGATCCTGGCCACACACACAATTTCCATTCGGTTGCTATGGAGACTGCTGCATGCCTCTGAGATTCGATGCCGCGAGGAGGTCACACCACCTTGTTGCTGTACCTTGCAGAAAACCGAGACGGTGTTTATGAATGCGTAACACATTCAATGAATACGAAAAGAGTAGAATAAAGAGAAGGGAAAAAGGTCAGTGTTATGTGACTAATGACCTGTATCTAGAGACAACATGTGGTCTAACCCGAGACTCCTGGTATTCGTATGCTATGGGTGAACACCCAGTGACATTCAATAAAACCCACATACAGTGTACTGTATATAGTTGAGCGTGACCCTTGGAGAGCATCACTGCTATTGTGGCTCTTTTTAGTTTTGGCATCTCCACCCAAAAAACATAATAAACGTATTGCCACACCTGCAAACAGCAAGTAAACTGAAAAAATAAGTTTGGCCTTCACACATGTTCACATGGTGGTAATGTGTGATGACACCTGTGCAGCCGTAGTTGAAAAATGTCCTAAAAGCTGATTTGTACTTCTTTGTTTTTCCACTGCACCAACTTAGAAGCTGTTAAATTAATGTTTTAATTCAATGTCTGTGTTTAATGTTCAAGTCATTGGCATTTTGTCTTGCTCAATTACTATGGTGCAAAACTGAAATACATTCTTACGTGTTTTCAAGTCTAACTTGGATGAGTGAGTGCTGAAACCAATGAAGAATGACATGGATGGCAGCCAACAATACTGTCAATGTGACCATCTGAGTTTACACTGCAGACCTGTTTCCCCAGTTTACATCAGTCAGAGAAGAGGCAATATGATGAGAGACAGAGAAAGAGATGACAGGGAGCTCCAGAGCTCTGCAGGCCAGTGATGAATGAAAGCGCTTTATAGGTGACTATTAATAGGATTGTGTGGAGAGCTGGGTGTGGAGATCAAGACTGAGGCTACTTCAGACGCTGCCCTTTTACCGTAGTAGGTACCTCTCCTTTCTCAATTCTTTTTCATATTCTGTGACATTGAAAGTTTGCCTATTTCATGTTTGACCTGCAAAAATCCCCAGTTGATTGTAAATAGATTTTGCAGCTACTTACTAAAGAAATAAAGTTGTCGTGAAATATTGATTGGAGTTTGTTACATTAAAACATGAGAAGAAAAAGACTACAACATGACACAGCTACGTGGAAATTGGTTGCCCAGAAGAGTAATACAGACTAGCGGATATCAAGCAAAAATCAGGGAACTTTTGATCAAATAAAATTAAGTAGTCCAAAGATCCACTTAAAACAGTAGCTAACAAAAGACATTCTTAAAGGGAACTTTGAGCCAAATATACAAATTCTGTCATTACTTATTCACCCTCAAGTTGTTTAAAACCTGTATATGTGAAACACAGAAGGAATGCCTCGGTGGTTTTTAGGGATGATTCACCATGAACCAGTTGAAAATTGATTATAATATGTGATGATTCAAGCCGGTTGAGATGTTGTTTGATCGCAATACATGTTTTGAACACTAGGGGTGTTTACTGCAAACTTGGAAAACGTAAATATGCTGTTATTTCTTAAATGTAAAAAATCCAAGAAAAGCCCTCAGTCTTAGTTTGTTTATATTAAAGAGACTTTAGCATGTATGGCTTTTTTCTTCTGTAGAAGAAAGAAACCCATACAGGTTTGGAATGACATAAAGGTGAATAAATGATGAAAGCGTTTTTGTGTGAACTACACCTTTAAGAGGAGACTAACAAGTCATCATCTTCCTTTCCTTGAAATCTTAACCTCATTAGGACATCTATGGTGCTACGTCTTATACTTGATTTACCGATAAGATGCATTTGCACACAGATTGTGAAGGAAACAGACTTTAAAAGCCACTAAAAGCATATCACTCCTAGCAAAGGGCCCAATAAAGCTGTAATCTTATTTTAGCTCCTCCCTCTCTCCCTCAAGCATCTCTGCATCTCCTCCATCTGCTCACCTCGTGTGCTGGTGGCAAGGTCAGCCACTTTCTGAAACGCGTCCAGGAACGCTGCCACTGCAACCACAGTTGTCCTGAAAAAGAAAAATCACACACACCTGGTCAACATTTCACCCTTATCTAAGACGTTCAAACTCTTGTGTACCAGGGGCACCTGGTTGTTAACTTCACTCGTATGATGGTATCAAAGGTTATTTCATTGTTGGAGGTGAACGGATGTTGATGGGGGTTAATGGCTTCATAAAGAGACATTCACTCATGTGCTGGTTGCTAGACTTCTGTGTTTGTCTGCCAGCTGCGTACAGACTCAAAGACCCATATCATGTGCTGATAATGCACGAACCTCAAACGTAACATGACCGGGAATGCTAGGCCATTCCAGAGGCTGAATGGAAAACGAGACGGAGTGAAAATGGAAAGTCAACGCTTGCCTCGGTACTACAAGAATTCCTCCACCGCGGGTGGAGCGCCTGACACGAGCAGACAACTGTGAAATCTGATCGCGCGTTTCCACGGCAGCATGCAAAGGTTTGACTGGGAGGTCATGTGACAGACCTCATGAACGGCCGTACAACCGTGTGGGATCAGATCTGGTTTTAGAATGCGTGACGCAAATGGCAAAACAGATACTAGGCAGGGAGTGCCGCAGGCAGTCTACACTACTCAATGGCCTACGTAACACGATGTTTTGATAAGTTGGAATAAACCAACGGTGCGATCAAACAGAAACATGTGACAGGGAGGGGTTTGATGACATAACCTGCATCGTTCAGCAAAACACTGTTAGTGTTTGTGTTACTGAACAGTGAATTATCTTTATAGGCAAGGGCATACAAAACTACAAAGATCATAAGTACTGAAATATTGCAGATCTGCTTATCACAATGATTTGCAATAGTTGAATGATTTTAATATTTAAAGGAGTAGTTCACCTTTGAAATGAAAACTCTGTCATCATTTACACACCCTTTTGTCATTTCAAACCTGTATGACTTTCTTTTTTCTGCAGAACACCAAAGAAGATATTTTGAACAATGTTGGTAACAGAACAGCACAGCCCCCCATTCACTTCTATTGTTACCAGTGCAAGTGAATGGGGGACTGTTAACAACATTCTTCAAAATATCTTCTTTTGTGTTCTGCGAAAGAAAGACTGTCATACAGGTTTGAGGGCGAGTAAATAATGACAGAATTTTCATTTTAGGGTGAACTGTCCCTTTTAGTAAGCTTTTTGAGTTTGTTATTGTTTCATTTCACCTTTGCTTGTAAACATTTCCAATCATCTCTGGCATTCAGGGGAGTTGCTGAGAGATGCTCTTTCTTTTTACAAGAGAATCACAACCCTCGTGAATTCCCACACCAATAAAAACAACACCCCTCACATGATGACCAAAAGAAGCAATAATCCAACACACTCCTTCATAATGCTTGACAGAAGTGAAGACTCAATTTATTCTGTAACATCAAGGTATGAGTGTAACAACGCAAGTACCAGAAGCAATTAAAACATTAGCCGTATGACACGAGTTAATATCTTATAGGCCGGAACGTAAACAGACCCACACAAACCGCTGGAGGGCATCGGGTTCGCAAGTGAACGTGTCAAAAGTTAAAGTGGCTATAAAAGCTGGAAGAAATATGGAGAAAGAAGCAGCTGCTTTACGAATCAGAGCAGGAACGGGGAAAAAGGCACGTCTCGGATCATGTGCATGTTGGATTTTCAGAACTGTCGCTGCGGTCAGATCAGACAGGAAAAGAGACGCGATATTTAGCCACAAACTAAACGAACGACCCAGAAAACAAAACTGTAATTTTGGAGCCTCTTTGAAAGAGATGTGATTATAGAGCACGTGAGACTTGGATTTCATTAGGTACTTCCCAACAGACAACAGTGCCCTAGCATTACAGAGACTGATCACAGAACAGCATCGGATGCCTGAGATGAACTTTAACCATCAACTCTTAAAGGAGAAGTTCAGTTTTTGCTAAATTTCAAAGAAGTGTACCTGGGAGTATCCTACGCATGGGGACTTTAAATACTGGTCTTTACTTGAAAGCAACGTTCTCTCACGCTAACCGCTAACCAAAATGTGAATATGCTCTACCCCAAACCCAAATTAAATGGTCTTTTAAAAATGAAGGGCATGACATTTTAAAACACTTTCTCTTTCTGCACGATCAAACCACATATTGTAAGACTTGGAGTTTAAAGATAACCAAGGTTAGTTGCACGATCAAGTTTGAGCCATTGAACATGCTGTCGGTCTGAACATGCGTAATGTCGCTCTTGACCTTTCTATTGCCTGGCCTGACCAAACAGACGTGTTGTTTGCAGATGAAATTTCCCCATATTTTCAACTGCCTGTGTAAACAGAGTCGCTGAGGTACTGAATAGGTATGACTCACCAACAAATGAGGACGCACAGTTAAACGGGTGCCTCGTGTATCTGCCTTTAAAGATCTTCAAAAGCACATCTGGAGTATCTCTTTAATGCATACTATTGAATATCACGTTGAAACTTTAGCATGTTGGCAATATCACAGAGAATAAAGACTGCTTAAAGTGGATATTTAGCCAAGACACATCAGAGGTTCTCCGTGTGTTTGTTATAGTTGAAATGAAAGATATTTCATGGCTTGATGGAAACTCTCCATTTACCAACACACATGAAGTAAACCAATGCTGGCGATGTGATTGACTCGATCAGTGGTGCTTAAACCGCAGCAACCTTTAAATTTCAGGGAACTAATGTAACTACATTAACCCTTATGTGGACTTTAAAGCAAAGCTGTGAACCTATGATGTCGTGATGAATAGTATTATGTTGACAAACACAGGTCTGTTCGTCTTTAAATATTATCTGTTAAGGCTGCATCTTAAAACTTTTACATCTATATATCAAACTGCAGTTGGTTTGTTTTGATTCACGCCACAATAACTATTAAAATACAGCTAACTAACACAATAAAAACATGCTTACATAATAATAAACATGATTTTTGAAAATAAAAAAATCTCATTTTGGAACCAAACTCTTATGTTTAAAACATACAATTGAAGGTTAGTTTGTAAATAATACTTAGTTGACAAATGACAACAATTTTGCAAGGTCCAATGTGTAATTTTTAGGAGGATCTATTGACAGAAATGCAATATAATATACACAACTATGTCTTAAGTGTATAAAGACCTTACATAATGAAGTGTTGTGTTTTTATTACCTACACACACACACCGCAGGTCCCCTAACATGGAATTCACCATGTTGTTTCTACAGTAGCCCTTAACGGACAAACTGAGTCTACAGAGCACATATCGTAAATACGTTATCTCCTTCGGCAAAGAAGCGAAAATGTGACGATATCTTAGTCCTGTGTCAGCCACCGTAATGCTTCAAAAGGGATGAGTGGAGTGAGCCGTTGGTTGAAATTCGCAACCTCATCACTAGATGCCGCTACATTTCACACACAATGCATCGTATCCGACCGTTCAAATTATTAATCATTATTATAACTCATAATAATGATTTATAATTTGAACTGTTAGATACGATTTAATATATGACAATATAAAGCTAATTTAATACGACATAATTTATTTATAAATTAACGCTTACCTTCCCCCCCAAAAAATGTATTTTTTAAAGTTCAATACAATTTCTACAGGTGCAGAAACGACTACATCTTGCAAACATGGCTCTCACGTCTGCATTACACAGAGGAGGGTCATGCATTCTTCACAGCTTAAGTAGAAACACAAGATCGGGCTCTAATGACAACTGCAGATCTTCACAGGCTACAAATTATAGCCAAAAGCTCTAAGGGAGGGCCGCATGTTTCCCCTTAACACTGCACAGGTGAGTGCCACCGTTTAATAAAGATCTATTAATGGTCTGCTGAACTCAGGGCTTTACTCCGTTAAATATATAAAAATATGACAAATAACCCCAAACAGCATCGTTCCTTTTCACAACCAGAGCATTGGTGATGGTAAACATGCGAGCCGAAATGAAACTTACCTGAGCTGAGACTGCAGCTTCACAGCTTTGGTGATGAAGTCCTCCCAGATGGGATAACTGCTCTGTAGACGTAAAAGACAAATATAGATTAATACATTTATTAATAAATTAATAAATAAGTCAGCTTGCATTCTCAGTGGGTTTCGGAATGCACAAATATGGAACTTAATCCACATAGGGGGATCCAGATAAGCAGCATACCCTTTGGCTCTCTTTTTTTTAAGAACTGATCCATAATTTGATGTGCACCTGAGACCACTGAAATTATACTTGTGTGAGATTATTCTGGTCTATACTACCAGGTATATGGAAACCAATTCTTGAGCATATTCAAAACTCGGAAAGGAAATACCTGTAGCACATTTGACTGTTTCGCTTCATGAGCAGACAACACAGATGGTCAAAAGGTCAAGAGCAGACCGTTTCTATAGAGCCTGAACCACCTGATCAGATCTTATTGAGCACAATGGGCAGAAAAAGATGAAATATATAAACCAGCTCAAGTTATAACACATACAATGCAATTGCGTGCTGGCAAAGTTCTCAAAACACTAGATAAATATTTCAGAGACCTGGAAACTGACCCCATCACCAAGTAACAACAAAGCAGCACATACAATAGACTCCGTCCTATACTGCTATACAAATGGGTTGCCAGGGTGAGATACTTTGGATCATTTTTCCATCCAGTCTTTGTTGATTATAGATGTTAGCCTGAAATAAATTACCTACAAACAAAGCTAGACACTGGACAGAGATACAGATTTATCAAATGTAATGTTTTTCTTGTGAGATGAGCTTACTCATGCCTGTCTACGTGTAAACAAAGCCATCTCAAACACCCCTTACTGCACTGTATGGGATCCCAGACAAGCTATTTCAAAAGCGTGCATACAAAATGTGATGATGCACCGTTCAATAAGACAGGGCTCGTGATTTCCTTATAATGACATGGACCGCAGACGCCAGCTGTCATTCCTCCACATTTAGCTCTTCCCACCTGAGACCTCCTAGGTCAACAGAAATCCAACATTCCTTGGACTCGGAACAGGTGTGCTACACAACCATTAAACATGTGCCAATAAACCCTAGATTTACCACTGACACTTAATCCCAGACTTCAGATATGATTTGTACATTATTAATGAACGGATTGATGGACACCCGAAGTGCATTAAGGCGGACAGGACACAACGGAGTAAAGCCATTCAACCCATATACACTAAAAATAGGTCAGTATGACCAATGCATCTCAAGCATGCAAGAATTCATTTGCATCCGTGAGCCACAAATGCAGCGTCAAGCGGCTGCAATGAAAAGATGCGATGCATGTATGAAATGTGATGTCAAAAACATACTGCATCAGGGTGACGTATGACTTCTGTAAAGCAACTGGTTTTCCAGCGCAGCTGACTTTGTTGACACAGCCTAGACTAGTACACAGTCAAAACTGTTTAGGAGAGAACAAACCAAAAATCGTTACCTTCATGTCTGTGATGATGTTCTGAAAGAGTCCGCCAAGAGCACTGCACTCTTTTTCTATCACAGCCTCCATCATCCGAATTTACACAGTAATCTACTTACTCGTCTTTTTTATTAGACTCAGTTCCCTTTAAATGTAAATGAGATCAGCTTGAAATCCGGAGTAATAAAAACAGGTTTGAAATCAGATCCAGTCTCGGTATAGGCATGTGGTGAGGATCAATCGATGCAGTGGGGCAAAGGCAGATTTAATGCCCCCTTTCTACCCCACCATAACACACACTCCATGACTCTGAGCTCAAACACATAGTAATAAGAGTCCAACTAGAGAGCAAACGCGTAGAAAAACAAACAAGGAAGACCATCCAATGTCGACCCAAACTCTGAAAACACAACAAATACCGACGCGACTATTTGAAGCTTAACCGCAGCGCAGTCACTTTGTAGCTGCAGCTGACTGACTGTGTACATACACATAAGCGCGCCCTCGTGTCGCCCAGCCTCTTCTCCGCTGCACCTTCAAGCGCGCCCTCGTGACGGCCCGCCTCTTCTTCCCTGCACCTCCAGGCGCGCCCTCGCATCGCAACGCCCATAGATAACGCCTCTTAAATATTGGTGATTGTTTCATTTTTAACGATTGTTGTTGTCAAAACCTCATATCTAGCCTATGGTCAAAACAACATAATATATTAACAACGAAGACATGTAGGTTGCAAAAAAATATGATTTTTTTTTTATTTGACGTAATCAATATTCTTTGCTTTCTTTTTATCCTAATTATGTCGGAACAAAATCTCAAGCATTTATTCGAGAGCTCCAAATATCGTTGTTTTTCTACTTAAGGGCTTTACTTGCTAACTTCTGGACGCAATGTGTTACAAAGAACCTCTCTCGCCATCTAGTGACAGTCAACTGAAACTACTTGAAAGAATTATACTGATAACGAAAAAGATCTCAACCTCTTGACCTGGCATTAGCTTTTGTAACTTGTAAAGTGAATGGATCGTAAGTATTAAACAATAAAAAAGATAAAAAAGGAAAACTATGAAATATTGTTACACTGTGTAACAAGCCTTTGCTGATATGTAACAATGGCCACTGTGTTTTTTTACCTGGCTTTAGCTTCCATTGCAAAAATAAACGAGTAAAACAACTATAAAATATTATTGTAGTTATAGTTCTCGTATTAGTGTAAATTCATCTTTTCATTTAAATTTTTTAAGATTTCTACATTTTTGCTCCAAGAACATTTCCACAGTTTTTAGAAGTAAAATCAGCTTCTGTGAAAATGTTAGGGGTAGTCGAGGACCCATAACTCACTAATGGCTGGAATTCACTACAAGACTTTGAAAATCTGGACAGATTTTTTTTAACTATCATACAAGTGCATGCTTTTTGAAAGTTTCAGATAGAAACACACTAACTGATCAAATCTGCAGACTGGCAAAGACTTTCTGCAACAAGTCTGAATATCTGGGCCTTAAAGCCTTAAGACCAAATCACAACAGATTGATCATAACATAACTCAGAATGTTGCCTATGTTTAATGTGTAAAAAATTTGTTCACAATCAGTTATTCTAATATGCATTTACAGCAATAGAGGAGTGAGTGAATTGCTAATAAGTTCGAAAACTTGTTCTCACACACAGATATGGCCTTTTCAAGGTGATACAATTGAAACGTATGTATTCATTTGTCCTAAACAGCTGTAAACGGAGAAAAAAGAAGCTGGGTGGATTTATATCCTGCCTCCCCCCTCTAGTGGACAGCATAAGGGGTTCACTGCTCAGATAGGCATACCTTTACTCTTCAACCATAGGGATTTTCTTGTTACACTCTAAAAGATGTTGGGTTAGTTTAACCCAGCATCTGGTCAAAAATGGACAAACTCAACCTTTGAGTTATAAATAAACCAATGGTTTGTTTCAACCCAAAAGCTAAATTGTTTTAACCCATTGTTGGGTCAAAAATGTTCTGGGGTTTTAACCCAACAGTTGGATTTGTCTATTTTTGACCCAACAATGGTGTATCAGATGTATTAATTCAATTTATATATATGATTTTACTACAGTTTAACTATGACGGCATAACGGGCAGTAAGTAGTTAACAATGGTATTTGTACAATCATAGTAACCATACAATGAAGAACCCTCAGACTTTAAGCAGCGTTTTTTCCAGGCCCAAACAGAAAGAAAATTCAACCTTTATCATTGTATAAAACAGTAGCCTACTGTAGCTGGTGCTACAGTACATTTCATTTTATTTAACAAGCTCAACACAAAACCGTCCTCATTTATTCAGTGCGTAGACTATATGGCCACCCCCTTAGTTGCCAAACCATAAATCATTTTCTAGACCAACTCCTGCACTGGTGGGATCTCTGGATAGTGTAAGTAGGCCTGAGGGAAAATGTACAGGCAGCTGGTTGTTATCGCAGAAATAAACCCCGACAGTGTGATCAGGAGGACCCGACGCGAAGCGAAAGGGGTTTATTTCGCGATAACAGCTGGCTGCTTGTACATTATCCCGCTTATTACACGGCTACTTGCCACATGAATGTAAATATAATGTCATAGATTAACTAAAAACTTTGTCAAAAAACCCTGCCAGAATGATTTGCTGCACCCGGGTTGCCGTGTGTTATTAGTTTTGAGAGGTTGTCATCTGTGAATAACGAACCTGCAAATGTCGCGACTGGCCAATCAGAATCAAGCATTCAAACAACCCGTGTAAGAAGCATTTTTAATCTGCAACCCTCTAACCTGATACCTTGACTATAATAATGGCACAGACTATATTACATAAAATGGTTACCACTTATTAGAGAGTTTTAGAAATTATTACTTTGTCCCTTATGTTTTTATTTATTTATATAATTTAGTTTCTTGATTTTAAAATGTTGGCTTTAGCACAAGTCGATTTAAGAGTTTAGAATCGATTATCATTCTTACCAGCAGAGGTCATCAGAGAATAAACATTGTGCAATAAAGTCTTAAATTATCACAATTTGTCTTTGTGATAATTCTCACATTAATGTAATAAAGTGAAATAAACGCTGGATCTGAAAAATGCTTTACGTCCCTTCGCATTGCATCGCATTAAAGCTCAAATTGAATGTTGAACTCACGTCTATCTTCTCCTAGAGAAGTGTAACTGGACATCAAACACTGTGTTCACAACTCAGCAGGCCTCTCTGGACAGAAGCATTATTTTATAATCACCTCCTCATTGAGGGAAGCACGTGCTGAAAAGCAATGTGTTTATTAACCGCAGTGGACAGACTCATTTATTAACACACATGGGACATTGTGACAAGGCAACAGGATTTCTAATGTCCTTCATTATATTATAGTTATACGGATGGAGTGGGCTGCATACTCCTATATTTAGATTATCCATGGTTAACATTTTGAAAATGAAAGAAAATCAATTTTTGTATGCCTTTATATGCTTGTTTTTGAGACTGAATATTATCAAAAGTGAACCTTAAGTTACAAAATTATCTTTTTTTCTAAATATAATGCATACATTCAACAATACATACAATAATGTTTAAATACAACAATTTACCTTTTAGCATACTGTTTAACTTTCGCTTACAACACAACAAACTGAAAGATGTGTAATTGAGCGTTAAATTCACAGCACACAGCACAAACACACTATGAATTAGTAATGCAACTTTCACTAGTTTATCACTGTTTAATGAATAATCTTGACACCTGTTGTGCTAAATAAGAACACATCCTCCCCCCAATATTCATAACCATAACAAACACACGCACGCACGCACGCACGTACACACACACACACACACGCGCACGAACGCACACACACACACACAGATCTCATTATTGCCTATAGGCCTATAAGTAGAAGCCTCATTTATTACATTTCAATAAAATTAGTAAAATATCTGGATTATAGACAATTTTCAGATTTTGTTCTTCAAACATCCCTCTTTGATCTTTTATTTCGAGATGAATTGCACATGAATTGCTCATGTTTTCATGAGCTTGCTTCACCCAGGTGCACACTGGCGCTTATTTAAAATGTAAACGTGTTTGTGGAGTAAACAGGTGTTTGATGCACAGTGAAAGTACATAAACACGTTTACATTTTAAATAAGCGCCACTGTGCACCTGGGTTTCGTTGAATACCATCTCCCAGAGTCATTTTAACCTTTATTGCTCTGTCCAATAGATACAGGAAACATCTCACACAATTGATTTTGTTTTGCACCTCAGGTAACTGCATCACTCCCTGGTTCACCTGCTGCCCACTTCAATTAGACTGTAAATCCATCCACCCTGATGGCTGTGGGTTTCTATGGAGACGAGCTCTGACAAAAATTTAAGCTTCTCCCACAGTGTCTCGAAAATGTCCTTTCTTCTGTACCCCTGTAGGTCACTGGCCATTGTGTCACATAAGAGGGTTTTTAAATGTATTATTAGTCAGCTTCTATTTATAAAGTAGTGAATGATGTCTATCAAAGAAAAGTACTGTTTTTGTATTGGGTCGTATGCTCAAATTTTTATAGATTTAATGGCATAACATAAATGTAAGAAACTACCATACTGTGTGGTAAACAATTTCCTAACAAAACAACTAAACACATGAGTTGAGCATCTGTTTGCCAAAGGCAGGACTGTAACAGAATAGCAGCAATGAATAGAACTGATCCAGCGTCACAAGGACACACTGTAAACCTCTGACACACTGACAGCTGCTGAACATTCGCTTTATAAAAACAAGTTGGAATAGCAATTTGCTGTTTCCTTCAAATAAAAGTGTAAATCATCTGAAGACAAAAGGGCTTATTACAAATGAACCATGAAGTAAAAGATTCCAATACAACAGCTCCATTTGAATTACTGTATGTCTGAGGTAAATTCATGACAATTAACCAAGTCGAAGTTTGTTTCTATGCTTTAATTCTTAACATAAAACCAGTTAAAATTCCTTATACGTGCAGATAATTCTAAAGTATTACATCACCTTAAATAACTGTTTTCACAACAACATAATGAAACAGACACAGTAATCTTGCTTACAGTTTTCAAAATGTAGTCATTTGTAGTAAAAGTCATGGGAGAGGTTTAGTTCGCCCTATGTAGACTATTGTTTCAGCTTCAGCCCCAGACACAAGGCCAGCTCAGTCTTCTGGATCTTTCCATCTTGATTAACATCACAGTGACGCAGCAGGACTTCACGAAATTTGTCCAGATCTACTCCACTGATGCTGGGCTGAGATATTCAAAGACAGAAACTGATTTATAGCTACAATGCTTTAAAGTGTTTTACGTTTTTCTGAAAAAAAGGCGAGTGGTACTGTTCATGCCCAAACCAAACTGTTGAAACGTTGCCAGGACGTTGTTTTTGCCCCAACGCTTGGTTGAAAGTAACCCCGCATTTTTTAGAATGCATGCTATTATAATACTGTAGAATGCTACGTGTGTTAATGTACAGGTCATCAATATAAGGCCATGAACACACTTGACGTCTTTTTCGACAAGAAAAAGTTGACAAAAGCGCTTTTTTAGTGAAAGAAACGCTGGCAGAGTTTGCTTACAAACAGCAGACAACGCCATGACTTCGTCATCAGCGTCTGTGCACGAAGGCAGCCTAGAGAAACAGATAGGCAGCGTGACGGAAGTCTTTTTGAAAACATGATTTACTCTATAGGAATATAATGTAAAACAGACGCTAGCAGCTTCGAAAAAGAAGTCAAGTCTGAACAGGGCCTAAATGTTAAATTACATTCTAACTCTTGATCTATTTACTCACCTTGACAAGCTCCATCATGTCTTTGACAAAGCCATCTACCTCTGGTCCTTCAAGAGCCCCAGTCTTACTCTAGAAAACAAGATTCATCTTCATTTGCATTCTTATAAGTCATCTTTATTCGATTTCTTTGTTGTTACTGATAAATATAAGATTCTGTTGCACTCGTTTACAATGGCACAACCTCACAACATGTGTGACTTAATCACTAAATCTAACAACAGAAAGAGCTCTTACAACATCATAGTGGGAAAAGATCTTCTCAAAGTCTCTCTTTCTCTCCCCTTGACTGCTGGCCTGAGAGAGGAGAGGAAATAGACATAGTCTGCAATATATGCACTGGTCTGAAGATGATTATTGCATTTAGGAGTAACAAACAAGGAAACAAAATAGATTTAACACTAACGTCCATTTTGAACTGCAACAGGAAGTTCTCTTGAAGAGCCAAGATCCTGAAGAGTAGATACATATCAACATTCTGTTCAGAAATGACTGCATTTTAAATGTAAAGACCCCTGTGGTGAAATGCACTTTTAGACAAACCATGTGCAAATTTATCATTTTAAGTCATTGCTGAGTATTTTTTCCATAAAACTGCAGTTTACCAAAGGTTTGAAATTGCTCCGGTTAATGACGTCATAAACCTGTAACCAATCACATCAACTCGTTTGACCCCTGTGGATCACCAGTTTAAGCCATAAATATGAAAAGAAGTGGCATAGATTCGGGCTAAAATCATCGCTGCATTGCTGTGTCAGCTCTCAGTTTCAATTTCAGTTTTAGCAGTGTCCAGTGTGATTGACTGAAGGCGGGGCACATTTGCATATTCATGTATATGCGTATACTTAATGAAGCTGGGGTGTGGCGATACATTCAAGCTATTTTAAGGCAGGGAATTTTTCTTTCGCAGGAAAAAACGTTCAAATACGGTCATTTTGATGGTCAAAGATGAGCTTTCATGGAAAAAAATATTGACCACAGGGGGACTTTAAGACTTTAGGATTCAGAAAGTGAGTTTCTTTCTGAAGATTCTCAATTTAAACGAAGTACTGCCATGTGTTTGTGGTAACTCAATATGTTAACACTGTACCACTGTTTTAATTTCTTATAAAAAAACATTTAAAAAAACACACCCTCTCAAGGTCTAAGCAGCTCTACATGCACAAAACAAGTGTTCTCAATAGAATTAGTCATCACCTTGCCAGGTCATTCAGATCCAATCTGCCATCTTTGTTTTTGTCAAAAATGTTCATCTTCGAGAGAGAAAACAATCAATTAAAATATGTTTAACTTTTGAATGTGTCAAGCCTGAAGTATTTAAAGTCAATAATAACATACGCGCCCTTATGAATCCTACACTGTAGCAATAAGCGTCCCTACAGTATGAATAAGCATGCATACTAATAAGTAATGTTACTAATAAGTCATATTAAAGTGATAGTTCACCCAAAAATAGAATTCTGTCATCATTTACTTACTCACGTCATTTAAACCTGTATTACCTTCTTACTTCTGCAGAACACAAAGATATTTTGAAGAATGTTGGTAACCAAGCAACAGCGGTACCCATTTTGTGTCCATAATAAAAGTGAATGGCTACCGCTGCTGTTTTCTTTAAAATATCTTCTTTTGTGTTCTGCAGAAGAAAGAAAGTCTGACAGGTTTGAAATGACAGGAGCACAGGTAAACCATTACATCATTTTCTATTTTGGGTAAACTATCCCTCATTCTCTGCACAGTTGTCACTCTCTGAAATAATAAAAAGACCCGGCCTGTTGAGATCCGACACAGGCAGCATGCTTTCTTTCAATCTCCTGATTCACTGTCTGGCATGCATGAGTTATAACAAAGATGTCATTTACTAAATGGGTAACCAATACAGTATTTTACAGATCTCTGAAAGGATAAACACAAAGGATCATGTACGGTTGAAGTACAAGAACACGTATTTCTATTGAGCTGTTTGGATTTGAGCGATTGGGGATGACATAGAAAGAGAAATGTGGTACAAAAACTGTAGATGATTCTTCTGTAGTACAAATTTACTGTACAGTTGCGAGACATTCAGAATGCATTGATCATGTACTCGATTTGCATTGCCGTAGTAAAAACTAAAGGGAATGAATGTGTCAAGCTGTGTGTTTGAAATGTTAATGGCCTGCAATCAATATGCATAAATGTCACTCAACAAACCACACCACGCTGAGAATCCTTGCGGTATCACAAATGGCTGTTTTGACAGCGAGCGTAATGAACTGTAGTTGTAGAAACAAGTGTTCATATATTCCGACAATAGGAACCAGGAACACAACATAAAAAAGTACACATGTACTGTAGTACAACTTCAACGATCATGAACGGGACTGAGCAACAATAGGCATGCTGGAGAAGATCATTCTGGTGTACTTCATTTTATTAAAAAAAAATCTAAAATAATTAAATGAACAAGATAAAAGACAGTTACCATAGTATCTGTGTATTCGTCCAGCTTGCTGGAGGGAATATTCGTTGTGTGCTGAAAAAACAGGTCCTTCAAGAAACCCTGGTATAGAAATAAAAGCGTTTTATATTTTGATTTCTATTTAAAAGCCACAATAAGACAGAAAAGGTATTTCATTTCGAATTCTTAAATATAAAACTGGGATCTGCGATACTCTCCGATGTGTGTGAATATACAGGTGTAAATGTGTTTGCCACTTTAACAAATTGCTGTTAGTGAGCTGTGCTAAATGGATGGTTCGTATCTCCCAGGGCTGTGTGTAAGTGTATTGACACAGTAATGAAGGTCATTGGAAGCAGACAGCCGCCTCTGTGCTTTCCATTGAAACTTTGGAAAGGAGCATGAGGCGGCATAACATTATCAACTTCAAGTGAGCTCAGTTAAACACACTTTCAGATTTTGTAAGATTAATGATTGTTTAAGTCGAGACAGTGTTCATCTACCCATGAATCGTGTGTGCATTAACCTTTAGCTCCGCAGCTGATATGTAACCACTGCTGTCAGCGTCATATTTCCTCCAGATCTATCATGAGAAACGTCAAAGCACTTTTAACACCCAGACAGCATTAGTTGAGCTGTTTTGATGAATTACTTGTCATCACAATCTAGACAGTTTATTAACCTAGAGACAATGTATTTATTTTCAATATTATGAACAAAATTTAGACAATATACAGATCTTTTTCATTTTAGTGTGCAGATGTATTGATGATATACTGTATTAACAGTAATATTAAAGGAACAGTTCACCCAAAAATTAAATTTACCCCATAGTTTACTCAACCTCATGCCATCCTACTGTAGGTGTATATGTCTTCCTTTCTATAGCCGATAACAATTGGAGTAATATGAAATAAAATCCTGGCTGTTGAATTTGACAATATGATGTGGAGCCGGCATGCTGCCATTACAGAATTAGTTTTCTCATCCACATGTTCAAATTCTAACGTAACCTTTCTTGGCTAAATAAACTCAAAATATGAATAATTTTTACTCTAGTGTTTTGTGATGTAGCGTTATGTTATTTAAAAAAAAGGTTGTCGATATATACAAACTGTATGATTTCTATGGTACATTACCTTATTACGATAACGTTTTCGTGCAACAACAAGTTTTTACGTTTTATTTTTCTAGGTGAACTTTCCCTTTAAATATTAGTATATGTATTTTGTGTTACACGGAAAGAATCTAATAGGTAAGACAAGAGTCTGACGATGTAAAGTGAAAGTTTACCTTCATAAACTCCACACTGTTATCTAGCGGCGCCTCTCTGCGGAAGATAAGGAGGAAGTTCTCATCCTCCGGCAGGATCATATTGGCTAGCTAAAAAACACACAAAGACAAACACACACCATTGACATGTTGTTATACAGGAATGGGTTCTGTCTCAACTCATAAAAGGAAAATGCTTCCTTAATGCAATGTGGTTTTCCTAATGTTTTTGCTGACCCATATGCTGCATATTGATATTGAAAGGGTTCTAAATGCTTTTATCTGCTTTTATCTCCTTTAAGGATCAAATCATACAAACCAAAGCGTACAATGAACGCAGAATGATGTCATGCAAACAAATGTTGATGTCTGTAGGGTGGAAATTACGCCTGGAGAGAAGAGAAGTACGTTTTCTTTTATAAATGCCAGCTACAGTGCTAGGGTCTTGTGGGTTGCCGTGGTTGAAAGGGCGTTGCTATCTTGTTTCTAAAAGTGGTTTTTAGTTTGTCCTTTAAAATGGCTGGAGTATTCTTAGTGGTTGCTTAATAGCATGACAAAAACACCCAATGCCATATTCTGGTCAATTGTTATAGCACACCCTATCAATGTACTTTAGTGTAATGCTTTTCTGCTATTTTTACTTTGCCATGTCCTTCAGTTTATTTGGTATTCCACTGCATGAGCCTCTTTTCTAATATGAGCATCATCCTTCTGTCAAGGTTAATGTATAAGTTAAGAATTGCCTGGCATCTTGGCAGGGAGAATCAAGAGCAAAGTCACAACCCAAACATACACAGAGTAATAGGCACACACAAACCCATAAGTGCCTGTCTATCCAAGTGTAGTGTCCTTATTTCTTAATTGTGTTTGCTGTTCAGCTCATTTCTCTAATGTATAGCAATCGCAGCATGTTTCAAAACAGGGGCAACCCAAGCGGGCCATAACTCACAGCTGGAGCTAAAAAAAAACACTGCTCTATCAACGCTGGAGTGCTATCCACACGAACCAAAAATTGATTCATGATTCATAAGAATGAGCTATTATGCATTACAACTTTAGTAGATTAATATCATGAGCGTTGGGTTGATCATATATAATGTGTCAATTATTTGACGATATTTTATTCAATTAAGCCATTTCTCATATGGCTTTCTTTCTCCTGCACAAACATAAGAGTGTTAAGAGTTTTCATTTTTTGATCCCTATTAACTTCATTGTATGGAACTTTTTTTTTTTTTAAAGGTTTGCTTCAACCCGTAGGGCCGATTATACAACGATATAAGTTATATAAGTGCTTACATTAAGGGGATAGTTTACCCAAAATGGAAAATTCTGTCATCCTTTACTCACCCTCTTGTCATTTCAAACCTGTATGACGTATTATTTTGTTTGACATGTGTGACCAATATTTGTAAGAATGTTGGTAACCGAACAATGGCGGCACCCATTTACTTCTAATGTGTAGACACAGTAAATGGGTACCACCGTCGGTTACAAACATTCTTCAAAATATATTTAGTGTTTTGCGGAAGAAAGTCACACAGGTTTAAAATGACAAAAGGGTGAGTAAATGATGACAGAATTTTCACTTTTGTGCTAACTAATTACTTTAAAGGCTTATTTTCGCACACAAAATTTAAACGTCCCCTAAGTGATTCGTACAGGGCATAGTAATAAAACATTCGGGCCTAACTTAATCCGGGCCCCCTACCCACCCCTGACACCACACCTGGCTACAACTACAACTATATCTGTACTTTAGAAAAAGCACAAATTATTATATGCTCCTTCAGCAAACTATGACAGAATTGCTGCACAATGAACAAATGTTCAGTCAAATACCTCCAATAAAAATCCAAACCAAAAACTGTGATTGTGACTCAAGTAAAAAAAAAAATAATATAGTTATGATTGTAATCTGGCAAAGTATCCCACCTCTTATCGATGACGGCCACTATAAAACATCAGAAAATGAATGATCAACAAATCTACACTAAAAAGCACTTACTGCACCCATAGATATACTGTTTATAACTGCAAGTCATCTACAATATGGCTCTTTCAAGTCAACGCCATTTAGTCTGCTAGCAAAGCATTTTGATAAAAGGTGAGTGGCTCATAATGTCCATGTTGTTGTTCTAACTCAGTTAACATATGTGTAATGAGCTTTCAGATGCATGAATAGAGTTCTCTTGTCACAGAATGGGATCAGGTCATGAGGTTACCGCACTGATAATGTGTGCATAGCCTGGAGGCCTAAAGGCAAAACCAGTTAAAAGCTTGATCAATATTAAGTCAATGCTTATTTCCTCTAAAATGTGATTTGGGAATGATAAATCAATACTGAAATAAAATCTAAAAAACATGTTACGCAAGAAACCCACCTAATACACCACCAAAGCTGTAAACTGCATTTAGTTATTCAAGCCTATGGGGTGTTAAAAATGAGTGCATATTTCTTTAAAAGTTGTGAAATGGCAGAAGCCCCACAAAGAGCTTTTGCACAGTGTAAAAAAAACACACATGCAGGAAATGTAATACCCTTCACTTCAATTCCCTAACTGAGGTTCACCGTGAACAGACTGCAGACACACCATCATACAGTAAAATAAGCTTTCAGTCCTGCTGACGTAAAGGGACGGTTTACCCAAAAATACAAATTCTGTCATAATTTTTTCAGCCTTACGCTTTTTAAAAAAAAGAAGAAATTATGAGAAATGTCTTAGCGGTTTTGGGCCCTATTTTAACGATGTGTGTCATAAGCAGAAAGTACAAGCGCTGTGCGCCCGGCAATATGCGCACATTACTAACGCGCTCTTTAAATAACCAAAACCATTTTGCGCCATTGACTTTATGTTTAAGTTGGTCAGTGGCGCAGTCTACTGTCGCCTCAAAGGGGCAACGCGCCAACAACGCGCCTGAACACACCTCGTTTTCAGACAAATGTACTTAAAAAACGTGGCGCAGGACGCGAAAACGATAACTTCGTCAGACTGAAACTAGCAAATTACACTCGCATCGCGCCTGGCGCCGGGTGTATGATAGGGCCCTGTGTGTTCACACAATGGATGTCAATGGGGGCCAATGTTGTTTGGTTATTAACCTTCTTCAAAATATCTTATTTTGTGTTCTGCAGAAGAAAGCATGTCACAAAGGTTTGAAATGACACGAGGGCTAGTACATGTTGACAGATTGTTTCCTTTTGGATAAAGTCTGCCTTCACTTCTAGCCTTAAATTGTACACATTGGGTCTCCATGTTGTGACTCATTTAGATTGAAGGTTGTGGACTTGGAGAAACAAGAAGTTGGAGCAGGACATATTGTGGGGCTGTTCTGATTTCAGCCTTTAGTTTTTATAATGCATATTTGCAAAACCATAATTTGCTACTTGCTCTTGCTTGCAGTCAGTGGCGTTATTGATCATTATCAATCTCGAGAGCATTTTCTTCAGATCAATATGATAACATCCTCTGCAAACAAGGTTTTTGATGTAAACTGTTGGCAGTTAGGGAAGCCAAAGAACCCTTTTAACATGAGAAGTCAAATAACACTTCCTTTAACATCTTAAAAGTGGTTGATGTATCTGATGCAGCAGTGCAGACAGAAGGAAACCACACAGCCACTTATATTTCACACCGAATTAGTAAACGCCAACAGAATAGCTTGCAGTAGTAAGGTCGGAGTAATGAAAAAGCACCACAAAATGACTATAGCATTGCCAAATTTTGGGGGCATGTACTATATAACACCATTTTATTTCTTTAAGTTTCCCCGATTAAAGTTTTAAGCTGTAACTTGTTTTATAAATGCCAAAGGATTGCATTTTGAAGCATTTTATCCTACAATGATCCTTCTGAAAGTATACAACATACCTCCTGGATCTGCAAGCGTCCATCAGCTGAGAGGTCATATGCGGACATAAACCTCTTCTTTATCTCCTGCACCCTCTCCTCTGTTATTTTATCCTGAGGAGAGAAAACAAACCTGTTACCTTGACCACCCTTCCATCATTTACCTCTCATTAAACAACCCATCATCATTCAGCAAAGCCATTGGACCGGGAACACCTGTGCATCAATAGAGCATCTGGCACCGTCTTTATTTATACTGTATAAACCTGCTCAATGCTCATCCACATTAAACATGCAATAACAATTCTGCGCGACCTATTTGGATTATAAACACCACTGTTTAGGTCTGAACTGCAGATTTGGTGTTATGATCAGTAATGCAAAGAACACGACGAACCACAGTTTCCTGAAAATCATGTGTCAACTAAGCAGTTGCATGGGTTTCTGAGTCCTAGTTTCTGAGTTTGTGATCGTAACTTATGAGACTCGCAACAAATATTTACCATAGCAAGCAGTTTCTGCAAAAAAGAAGTTTCTGTTTCAACCAAACTGTGGTAACTTTGTATTAAATGACAGACAGTTTCATTCTTTAAATAAGAACTTTCATTCTGTGTGAACGTTCACATCCAGCGATACGAAAACTATCATTGTGTACTCTATAGGCCGACTTACAAGTGTACTTTACATTTCAACACATCACTAGTTATTCAATCAAAAGCAATAAGCAAAGATCTTTTTAGCATTTTAGTATGCTACTTTGTGGGAAGGGGTGATTTAATGTCAGAAAAAAATATGAATTGTGCAAATAATGGAAATATGTATTCTTTGCTAGACAAGGAAACCGACCCTAGTTGTACTAAATAAGCCTGTAAACAGCCAACACACCTTTTCAATTACATTCAAACTAAATCAGAACAGAACAGAAGGCATTGACTGTCACTTTAAACCAAAAGCAATCAAGATTAAAAAATCTATAAACAAAAGACTTCCTATTATTCCAATTCATAAGGTTGTTAGCTGTTATGTTTCAATAAGCGTAAATCTATCTATGTCACTCAACTAAAGTATTACCTGAAATGAAGGTTCAAGGTTAAGCAAAGATCGATAATGTTTGATTAGCCCTGCAGGTTTAAATGTAATCCAGCATGTGTTACTTAGGAGCACATATATTAGGACGTTTATAAATGAATCCATTCCAATCCAAACAGTCTTGTTTTACCCTGAGATTTAACAGAGCTCTGTAATTGTATAAACCAGTTACACACGGTGGTAAAAACAAACAGATGTTAAACGGTCTTCATGTGTATCACGTGAAACTGGTTCTCAGGTGAAGAGAGGGGACAGTGCCCAGTGTGTAAACAGTCTGAAACGACGACTTCACTCACTTTAAAGTTCAACAAATACATGTATGACGGACCCTGGTTTTATGAGTAATAATACCTGCATTTGCAATTGCTATAATTATGTCATGACAAAGTGATATAATACTTTATTATAATTAAATGTTGTGATAATTAAAATCATTAAATGTTACTAAGTTACAAAGTATTGTTTTTAAGCTTCATAATGACTCATTGATGACATTTGTATGTCTTACAATTATTATGAACTATTATGAAAACAAACATATGGATTTACCTGATAAAGCCCACATAATCTGTTGTGTGTATATACGATCTCTTTACTACTTTGTTAAACCCATAGTTTTAACTTTACACTATGTTTAAATACAACACAAAAGTTTAACTCAAGGCTTTTTAATTTTCTTCACATACCTCTGGCCCAAATTTTTTCAGCATGTGTCGGAAAAAGTCATCCAGCTCTTCCCCTTCGATGTAGCCATTATCTGTCGAAAAGTATTTGTTAAGTTCACAAACAGGTATTTACCGATTCCATTGTTAAAACAATATTGAAATCGAAACATATGTAGTAAAACTGTTAATAACTGTAAGCAGAATGGAAATATTTCGTTCTCACCGTCAGCATCAAAGTGTTGCCAGATCTGTAGAAAACCAGCTGCATCTAGATTGTCAAAAGCGCAGTTCATGTTGGAAAATAAAAGAAGGTACAGTGATACGGAGAGAGGACAACTGCTGCACCTGCTCAGGGAGAGAGACAGAGAGAGACTGCAGATGTGTCCTCTTTCCACTGACTCAATATTAGAGAAACTCCTCCTCTTTCACACCTCTAATGTCAGTGATATGCTCAAACAATGTAAATGTTGTGATGCAAACCTATATATTCAAATAACGTGGAAATGGTGTGCTATTTTAATCTGTAACTTTACATTCATTCATTAAAAAAAAAGAAAAAAACACAGGAACAAGCACATAACTATATTAAAGTACCAAAACCTTTGTTTCAGGATACATTAGACCCAACTTCAGCAGTTAAAAGTTGAGTTAGGGGTTAAAAGTGAATAATAGATATCCCAGAATACATACGGTTATATAGGCTATTTATATATGACCACTTGTGCAACAACAGCATTGGCCTTAGCGCCATCTGCTGGCATGATAATGTTGCTCTATTACCTTGATTTAAATTCATATTTTGGTACATACTCCTGTCGAACACTGTAGTAGAGAGAATAGAAATTGTTAAGTTGTTTGTGAGTCCACAATTCGTAATGCAACCATTATGTCATTAAAACATAAGTATTTGATTCCGCTTTGCTTTTTTGAAAGAAAATAGCGCCGACTGGTGGTAAAACAACAGTATGCAGATTAAACTGTAGATTTTTGGACGCAGTTCATTACGTTTTAATAATAAAAGAACATACAATTCCTCCTCCTGTTGAGTTCTTGTATCTTTTATCTTTAGACAGCAGAGATTCAACAAAGCATTTTGCTTTGATACAAATATTATTTTATATGCATAAGCAATAATACAACTTTGAGAACAGTTGATAGGAAAATAAAAAGAGATTAACTCTTGTAATATACATCAAATGTTGTATTTTGCAGGTCTGGTAGATATGCCCTCCCCAAAGGATTCTTTCCATGGTGAGCTTCTAAATTGAGCTATTAAATGTGATGTGTCCCAGGGATGTTTCATAATGTAGTTTAATTAAAATGTGCTTTTATTTTGATATTTTTATTCTTATGTAAATTCTAGTTCATTTCTTTTTTATTTTGTAATGTGCTTTTGCCATTTTTTAATTTATGTAACTTTTTTATATCGCTATAAAGGTCTATTTTATTTCATGTCAGTTTGAGTTTTTTCTTATTTACAGTTCATTTTAGTGCCTAAAAATTAATAAATTATTTCAGTCTACGGCTTAGACAGTATAAAATAATAATTTTATTATTATTTTTTTGTTAAAATATCCCTGATGGGTACCAGTCCACAAAACATAAAATAATGGTTAAGAATTAACGGTTACATTAATTTTGCTGTATGTGTTAGGTCAGTGCAAGGTTTAAAAGCAGACCAGTTACAATTCTGAAGAATTGTTCAGTTTACCATTCAGTATATTAAGTGGTCACAGTATGCAAAATAATAAACTCTTTACAAAATAAATCCAAACAGGCAAGTTAAATGTAGTAAAATCAGTTTTAATTGAACTGACATAAATAGAAACAATAATAAAATGTCCACGACCAATAGAACATGTAAGTGGAAAACATTAGAGAGTTAACCCTCATGGTTAACCCCCAAAACCAGCTAATGAAAATACTGCATGACGAACAAAGAAAGAGTCGAACACTGCTGCCCAGGGGAAGACACACTATTAAAGAAATACAAGATTTAATCGCATCAACACTGATTACTTACATTTATCTTTTGATCACAGTTGCCCATTCCCATAAAGAAAATATGAATTCAAAGTGCCCAGCAGTGTGCATTAACAAAATGATTTAGAAACAAACTGCCAAGCATCATACTGTATCAACAAAATTTACATTCCAATTTAGGAGCAGCCATGTGTCGAAAAAAATAGCATCCCAATTCAGAATGAGACTTATTGTCGATTAGTATATATCGATGCACATACACACTAGCAATGTACAAGAAGCACCTTACAGAACGACCAAGCAACAGTGCTTTCATACATTTTATGGTGTCCACTTTTACCACTATATAATTGTAGTTTTTACAGTGACACAGATTGTCAGGGGAACTGTTTTTTAGAGACGAAAAAAATAGACACACTGGAAAACAAAGCAACTCGCATATACGATAATGCACATCACAGAAAACCACAGACAAAGACGCACAAACGCAAACACATTAAAAAAATGGCTCTCAGCAAGTGTAATGCGTATCTTCTTTAAGAAGAGAGAGAGAAAAATATAAGCAGCAACATGGATTTCAAGCCAGCCCCCCGAGAGGAGAGCATGCAAGGTTAAAGGAAGGCGAGAGAGAGAGGTTTGTAAGAAAGAAGAGAGCAGAGGCGCGGTGAAAGGCGGGTCTTTAATTCTCATTTAAAATAAAGTCTTTATCGGCCTCTTCCCCAGATTCGACAGATTTGCCGCTCTTACTGGAGTCTTGGCCGTTGGCTGCGTTGGTGGCGGATCTTACGCCAGATTCGGAGCAGCCGACTGGGTTTCTGGGAGGGGTCGGTCGCCGTGGACGTCCTGACTGAAGAGTGGAGATACGTAGAACAATGGATAGAAAGACCAAATCAAATTCTGGTTACACTTAAGGTATATACATAAATGTGTTCATTAATGATTAATAAGTCATTTACAAATGCATTATGAAGCAGTCATAACTGCATGAATAAAAAGGGATTCTAACGAAATAGCCATTTTTAACTCACTTGTTATAAATGCTTAATAAATGTATTTATTTGACTCGAAAGCGGAGTCATTGTTATCTTGATGTTGTTTGCAAAATAGGCTGTCAGACTGGACACTGTAGGGTATGTTGGTTTTCTTACACCTGCTCACTATTTGGTAGGTATTTCGTTAGAATCCCCCTTTTTATTCATGCAGTTATAACTGCTTTATAATGCATTTGTAAATGACTTATTAATCATTAATGAACACATTTACAATGCTCCATAAAGTGTACCTTAATGTAAAGTGTTACCCAAATTCTTTACATCTCATACATAATTCATACATCTTCAAATAGAAGCCTTTTATAAAACCAGATATTTGGGTTAAAATTGGTAAAGCCAACTTAGACCACCATCCCTATTCAAAAAGGAAGTATACGGGTCACTACTACTGGACAGTCATGTTTTAAAGTGATCTGCTTGCTGTCTAAGCTGCAAACTAGTCGTAGGAATCATGAATCTGATATGAGAGCATTTTTCCTAATGGATGAACCGATGGGAACGCCAAGACACAAAGAAGAACACAAATAGTGCACACAACACACACAAGGGATAGTTCATCCGAAAATGGCAACCGATAAAATCGAAAAATAATTTTCAGAACCAAAGCTCTCCAATGTCATTTGTACGATTCTCTATCATTAATTTGCCTTTAGGATGAACTATTCCTTTTAAAAATAAGACACTGGAACAAAGTAGCCTTTTTTGTTCTAAATGACACCAGAATTTCTCATCATCCCGGGTTACACCCGTCTGACTCTTACAACTCTTGAGTCATATGTGTCATTCAGGTGCCATTTAGTAAAAAAAATTGCATGAGATTCACAGTATGCGACATGCACCAAAATAAAGACATGTGATGAGGTGAGAGGTCTGACCGGGCCTGGCGAGAGGTGTGCTGTGCTCCTCGTGACTCTCGTCCTCTGAACGCTGCTGCGCCGATCGAGCTCTGGAGGCTGATATGCTTTTGTCCAGCTCAGAGTCGGTTTCAAACACGCTTATGTCTGCGAGGGGTCAGAGATGGGTGGGCCGTCTTTAGCAATGAATGTGAGCAATGGAAGTTACAGACAGCTCTTGGTGAACTATTAAAGGGATACACCACCCAAAAACGGTCATGAATTGCCCTCAAGTTGTTCCAAACCTCTAAAAATGGTGGTCAAAGGTACCCCAGAACTCTCCCAAATATCTTTCTTTGTGTTCAACAGAACAAAAAATGTGTACAGGTTTGGAACAACTTGGTGAGTAAATGATGACAGAATTTTCATTTTTGGGTGAACTGTCCTTTAAGGACTGAATTTGCTCACAGGCCTTGAGATCTTGACCAGTGAGCTTAAATATGAATATCCCCTTGAATTTATCAAAGAGCAAATGCTGCAAATTATCATGTCAGGTCACAATGTGCGAACAAAATGAAATCAGTGACGGCTGAAGGACAAAGACAGGTGGATAGTGACTAATGCAAAGTGCAGAGACAAACGAGAGATATGACAAACATTTACTCCAAGCAAACATTTGAAATTGGTTTCATGAACTCGGTGAATATTACCAAAGATATTAATATCAACAAGATGCACCACTGCCGTTACAATGAATGGGAAGGAAAGCAACGTTCAATATGGCCGCTCTAGTGAAGGAAGTCCCGCCTTCTAGTAAAACGAGCCAATCGTCAATCAGTAAGGACTGACGACTCTCTGGGGGCGGGGGCTCTCGTGAGCAGCTTGCTAGAAGTAGTTGAGACGACTTCGAAAAATGTAATTTTTAAGCTTAACAAATCAAAGTTATGATCCAGTTAATGTCACGTTTAATAACTGATTGGAAATATGCTGTTTAATTGTGACTTTAGAAATATACAGTATGCCTTCCCCCATTCAAGTAGATCGGATTGTGGACTTGCTATGACGTTAATATACTCATATGCTCATGCTCCCATGTTTTACGCAAGGATGAGGAAATTATGACTGACAGAAAGATATAAGAATATGCCAATGAATACTTCAATAGTGAATTGTAATAGTAAATGTACAAAGTACATTTTCTGAAGAACTTATTTAACTGTTTTTTTCCCAGCTGAGAATAACGTTGGTTCGCAAATGTTGCCGTTTGTGCAAGTTTGGCTAATTGGAATACTGTGAGAGAAATAAATGTAAGTTGATTTGCACATATTGTGGTATAAGATCTACCTTCCTGAGCAGAGTTTTTGCTGGTTCCCTCTTTGTCTGAGGGCATCCTCCTCAGTCCTGGGCCTTTAGGGGCTCCAGTAGGAGAATCAGAGCTCTCATCTGAGAAACAGACAGAAAAGATGACAATATACAACAACACAGAAAGTTCTACAAAAATAAAACTGCAAAATATAACTTAAATTTATTTTCTGGTTTCCTACCTATGCTTCTGACGCTGCTGGTTCGTGGTTTCTGGGGAATGGCAGGATCGTGCGGCTAAAGCTGGTTTGGTGCCTTGCGGTAGAGGTTTGGGGCTTGTGGGGGTTGTGGTGGATGTAGAAGCCCTGGGTCTCTGTGCTGTCTCAGGCTTGCCTTCCCCAGAACAACGAGAGACGCTCCCCTCAGTTTTGGTTATTGCTGAAGAGCGGCTCTCAGGACTATGTCCCTTTCCTGATACAGACACAGAGTTAGAGAGAAAGGTTACGGCGTGTAAGTATGTACTGTAATGTACCATAACACACCACACCACAACATAATACAAGGCGTAACACAATGGCCTGTAAAATGAATGTAACCTAGCAGTAGTGTACATAACTATTAATATAAAAATCAATCAATAAAAAATCTATAAAAACGGTAATTTTTGGTCATGGTAAGATAACATATGTTGCTGTAACACACACACACACGCACACACACATTTTACTTTTAAATTTACATTAGTCATTTAGTAGACACACACACACTGTATGTCAGTGTATGTCAAATAATCACAAAAGCATTTTGAAATAATTTCTTAATGTAAACAGTGAATGGTTTGTGCAGCACCAAACACACACCTCTTGTTCCTTTTTAGTGGATCAAATTGGTACTGTATGTGTATGGTGTTGGGGGTCTGACTGAGTGTGAGTGACAGATTCTTTGTTGAAATAATGTCTCGAAACGCAACATCAGAGATCTTTGTTATTATTAAGAAGTGCAAGTGCATTATTTGCATTATTACAAAAATATATGATTTTGATTCAATCACATTATTCACATGCGGTAATGTTAACAGCCCTTATATAAACACATATACACAAACATGTATGTAGAACCTGCAATTGTAAATGTATAATGTATTGCACTTTGGATGTACAGTATACAGCAATTCAATCATAATATAGAACTTAAAAACATATAACTACAGTACATGTATTCATGCAAAAATAGTCCAACACCTAATTTAACTCCCAAATACCACTGTGTTTGAACATCTAGACTGATGTTGCATCTCAATTCGCCTACTTATGCTATGCACTAAAGGTATGTACTGTTTTTGTTATGAAAAAGTATACGCATTTAAGTGCGTAGCAAAACAATATGCACGCACTGGGACATAGTAACGGGAAACGGAAGTGGCCGTTGTTGGCTAGACAACATTGTGGACGGCTGTCACACACATCAAAATACAGCTTTTCATTTATGTATTTATTCATTGTTTCATATGTAATGTTAACTCTATCGTTATACTGTATTTATTAATTTAGTGACACATCAGTTATTTAAATGTATTAATGCAGTGTAGCGTCAACATACTACGATTTTGGACATACTAATTCTATTTTCGAATACTATTTAGGACGGATATTATGCAAACCGCAGTATTTGACCAGATCACTTAGATTTGAGGATCTGCACACTTCATTTACCTGAGGAGGGTCCTTCTGTCTTGTCTGAGCTAGATGATAAATCTGACACCTGGGAAAAACATCAAAATTGATCAATTAGTCAAACATTTATAAAAAAGAAACAACTATGAAAACAAACAAACAGGCCTTCAATATCACTTACACTCCAGAATCTGGAAACTTAAAGCCAATTTATATCATTTGAATCTTTACAAAGAAAGAACAATTCAGACCCTAGCCCATAAACAAGCGTTGCAAGCTTCAGGTCTTTTGGAGCTTATCATGTTTTATTGAATAGGAACAGGACAGCCACATTCAGGGTCTGATAAAAAGGACGAACTGTCATTAGAAGGCACATTAAGCTTTTACTCTATTCAGAATGATCCGTTATGCTGTAAGAATCACTCTCAAAGGGGCATTTTGTCAGATTAAGCTCACTTTGAAGCGCAGATAAGCATGTACACACGGTTCAAATTCATTATATAAGTGCTGGCTTAGTAAGTGCAGTGTGTGCAGCTAAAAGTTCTGCTAATATCATCGCTGGCATTTAACCTGGAAATATATAGCTGAGTGTTGATTTTTCTAACGGGCGGGTTTTGAAATCGTTATGAATGAGATATGAGATCATGCATTTATGAGCAGACTGCATTTTCACTCTTGCTTGTTCAGTGAATCTGTTTAAATGTTTTGGCAAGGGTTAGTGAAGCATTAAATCGGCTGTGCATCTAGTGTGCCAGAGGACCACAAGCCGGTAATGACCACTTGGTGGTGCTGTTTTAACATGCATGAATGGCAACAAAGACATTGCAACATGAAACAGAATTTACAACCTTTTAATCCAGTAATGTGATATAAATTCGGAGTAAAACCAAACATATTGAATTAATGATTTAGTTTCAATATAAATTTAACATAATTCATATAAATAATGATTTTAATTTCCGTCTCTTCATTGTGCAAAGGGAATGTACTGCTTGTAACACTCAGGTCATACAGTATGTATTTGTTTTATAGTAACTTTGTTTCAATTTTTGAGAAACTTGGTCTATATTTTATCGATTTTTTGTGTAAAACTGTTGTTCTCCAGATAAATGACGTTTAGAAGGGCAGCTTGAGAGAGTTATCCCTTTAGCAAAATATAACGTTTCACCCAGACTGAGATCAAAGTGTTCACAGGTACTCAAAAGGGTTTACACAAGCGGTACACACACCTTATGAGAGCTGAAGGGGCTTCTTTTCTCCTGTTTGGCCTTCATTTCTGCCAGCAGTCCACTGCCCATAACCTGCACGCCGTATCTGCGGCTGCCCTGAGGACTTCCCTCTGACAGCTCAGAGTCCACGGAGTCCGGTGTTTTCGGCTCCTCAGATCCGCTGCTGTGGTTTGTGGGTGGGGTCTGGGATTTGGCTTTAGTGTCGGGCGGTGGGCTCCGGACAGGGCCCTTGGGGGACGAAGGCTCCTCTGCAGCTAAAGGAGCCGTCTGACTCGGGGCTGGGGATGGAGATGGGGAGGGAGCTGCAGCGGAGGCCTGGTGCTTATCTTTGTCTTTTTCTTTTTCTTTATCCTTGTCTTTATCTTTACTAGAACGGGACTTGATAAGGTTGAGAAAGCCACCCTTGCGAGATTCTCGTTTCTTGTCACCGTCCTGAGACTCAGAACTCTTTAGGGACGACCGTCTAAGGGGAAACAGATGAGAGTACATTTCAATTATTGAAATTGAATCAACTCACCAATGTCAAACAAACTAATAAAGGACAAAGAGCAAACATATGTATTGGTTTTGTTGGTTTTGTTTGGACGCAGTTTGTTGTTGTTCTAGTACTCACTTGTGATCGTTTACTTTGGTGACTTTTTTAGAGAAAAACTCGTCTATTCCTTCATCCACTCTTCCCATGAGGCCATTCTGCTCTCCTTCCTGAGGTGGAGTGCTGCTGACTGACTGCAAGATTAGAAACCAAAAGACCATTAATGAAAATAACGATTGAACTTCTGAAATTTAAGACCCCGATGAGTAAAAAAAATAAATGGCAGACTGCAATCTTTCCTGAAGGCTTAACTAAACATACATACCCTACATATTTGAATAAAACGATTTAGCGTACGATGACACAATATTTTTAAGAAATATTTTGTTTGTTGTGCATTAATGTTTAATGTAAACAGTTAAAACACTTTTGATTTTAAAAATGAATTTGTAAATGCTAAAATTAACATGAACTAGGATGAATAAATGCTGTAAAAGTGAAGAGTTTGGTTCCAAAATGAGAAAACTGTTTTCAAAAATCATGTTTTTTTATTTTGCATTCCAATTAATATCAATCAAACTGCAGTTGGTTTGTTTTGATTTAAGGCATAATAACTCGAAAAATACATCTAACTAACATTATAAATTAACGAAATTATCTCATTTTGGAACCAAACTCTTCAAAGTATTGTTCATTGTTAGTCTATATTTATGCCTTAACTTCTGTTAACAAATACAACTCTATTATAAAATGTTATTGAAAATTCATTATAATAAAGGTTTAAAATATATTTTACAAAATTACAAAAAAGGTGCCACTTTAGACAAACAAACCTTGTCACTGAATGTTTTAACTATGACTGCATTACTAAAGAATTAATGCTATTAACAGGCTAAGGCTGCTTTTGTAGTTATTGTATTGTATTTTTTTGCAGAGCTGCATTAAGTTGTACACATCTATGATTTCTAGGGCAGTTAAAGCAAAACCAAAAATAACCTGGAAATGACGTGATGAGGAGGAACGTTACACTGGTTAAAAATAAGAATTTGGAAATGGAAACATTTGGGATAGTCCGAGTACACAGCTGAACAAATATATAATACTATGCTAGTGGTTTTGGGATATTTTAATAAAATGGTACAGACTGTGCATTTCAATTTTTTCATAACAAGATTACAAGTTTACTTTAAGGAGGTTAGATTCCAGAAAAGCAGTCACCTCACTAGTTTTCCTGTGAGTTTGTGTTGTTTCACTGGAGTGGCATGACCACATCATCAAGTAATGTCACGTAAGAACCTTTAAAACACAACTATAGCCCAAAGCTATTTGTCGAGCTGAAATACATCTTTAATGATTAAGATAATTTCAATAAATGTCAATACTGTGAGAGCTCTACAGAGAGACTACCACACTTCACCATAACAACATCTATACATTTGTACGTTAATGGTTTTTATACAAGCACTTACAAAAGCTTGGCATCCGAAAAAAACCTGAGTGAAATATAAAATGAACTGCGTGGAATAAGACTTACAGGAATTTTACTGGAATTGGTCTTTTTATTTCTCTTGGGCCGCAGTTTGGTGTAGTGTTGTAGTTTCTTGCATTCCTCAGATGGGAGTTCTGCCATAGTTGAAGATGTCTTTTTCTCCAGCTTGGGAGGTGGGGAGGGGTCTTCTATGTGTATGGGCACATGTTCAAGAGCCTTGTCCAAGTCAAACTCCATCTCTGATGAACACAAAGCCACGGAGCAATGTAGACAGGCACAACCCACTTATCATTTTAAGTCACATTTTATTTTTAAATGGTCAACAACAGTCAACAAATAAAGGGAATAGCAGCAGAAAGCAATCATTAATTATTTACATGACAGTTTTAGTCACATAACATAAACAGATCATTCTGTACCATTGGCAAAAGTAAAACTTAAACATTCATAGAAATATAAGGTTTATGAATGTAGTAGAAGACCTTCTCCAAAGTATCCTAGAGGGTTCTTGTACAGTCCCTGTATTAACTATTGACCAGTGCATATAGAAATAGAAAGTAAAAAAAAAAAAATAATACATTTGATCTGATCAGTGTGAGAACCATCTAATGTCTGATTCACATTTCGCGTCTTTTGCACGCAAGTTTGTTATTTTAAATGTAGACCAGAGGCAGGCGCACACAAATGGGAGCGATGCGGTGCGGTGAAACGCTCCTGTTTTTCTAGGTACGTCGGCGTTGCATCGAGATGAAAATAGTTCCAAATTTTCTCGCGTTTTCTGTGCGGTTTTAGAGGCGAAATGTGAATCGCCTCTAATGAAGTCACATATTTCAATAGAATAGTACATCATGCATGACAAAGGATCTACAGTCATATCCGAAGTGAAACATTACATTGCTGTACTACTGAGACACAATTCAACTCACCAAACGCTCTGGAGACCGGCCTCAACATTCGACTGTGAATGCTCTTCCTCTTGGACTTGGGTGTCATCTGTAACACACAGATAAAAGCATTGAGATACAGCACATACTGTGCCAAACAGTGCAGCCCTAACAGTTCTGACAGGCTCCACGACGGGAAACAACAAAAATGTGTTCGAATACGAACGAGACCCTTACAATTACTGGTATTACAGGAAAGGAAGGTGTTATCAGCGTTTGCAGTAACCGGACACAAACCTCAAGCATTTACCACAGAGTGGCTTTAGAGCGCTGAGTTTCATACTGTTTTTTCCAACAATTTTAACCCGAAAGAGAACAAAAATGAACGTCCACCACACTTTAATTCTTTTTATTTTAAAGTTGCCAGCCAGTGCCAGGGGTTTTTAACATTTTCACTAAATTTTGATGGCTCACAGAACATTTTCTGTAATGCACATATGACTATTACTGACAAATCAAATTTAGACGAGAAAATTCAATTCGTTTTTATTTTGACACATGACAGGTATTATTTTGAATATTTTTTTTTACAATTACTTTTACATTGACACATAACCTTCCTTTTGAAAATGATCTTAAAAGGGATTGTGTTCGCTCCAGTCATGAACAAACACTCCTGCCTGTGGCTGTCCAGTCTTTGTGCTGTGAGCCATGTGCCAGAGGTGTTGAAACAAGGCTTGAAACAAATAACGGTGGCATGACAGATTTCTGGAGAAACAGTTAGTTGCGTCTATTCCTAAAAGGATGGAATATATATTTGTACAGCTGAAGTCCTGTCATGATCTGTTGGATGTGTCTATTACATCTCTCCGTTTTGATGAATTGTGATATAAAGCATACACAGAAGAGGGTGTAGAAACATCAAACAGTATTAGTTGGATTCATCACAGGTGGATAAAGGCATTACATGACCCTTCTCAAAGGTGTCATGTATTTTTATTTTTTTCTCAGTGGTCATCTTATATTGTTAGTCAAGGTCTTTCAGTCGTAATTTAGTTCAAGACTATTTTAATGTGCCGCAATGTACAGCATCTGCTAAATGTAACTATTTTCTCATTTTTCCATTTCTCTCTGCTGTAAGTCTCCCCAACCGGAAACTGCCTATAGGGTTCTTCCCGTGAAACGCGGAAGTCACGCGTGCATAGAGCCCATTCCTCTTCCTGATCCTTAGAGGAAAATAAAGTCTGTTTTTGCTGCTGTAACATAAAAGGGATAATTCACCCAAAAATGAATATTCTGTCATCGTCTGTCAATAGCAGTGAATGGGTACCGCTGTTGTTCGGTTACAACATTCTTCAAAATATCTTCTTTTGGGTTCTGTAGAGGAAAAAAGTCACCCAGGTTTGAAATGACAACAGAGCGAGTAAACGATGACATTGCATTTTTGGGTGAACTATCCCTTTAAGACATATCCAAATGCCCTCATGTGAAATAAGCATGGACTTACACATGGGTTTCGAAAAAGTTGAATCTGCCCCATCCTTCATTTATAACACCAATTTATGTTTATAAGCGAACATGCTCAGCCGAGCTCAGTTTTAATAAATGCTTTTAAAGATAAACATTTGGTCACCACAGTGTCCTGCATCCGGCTCGCAAAATATATTGAGGAATACAAAAAATCTTCTGATGGGAAGCGAAATTGTTTTGCAACAGAAAAGGGTTCGGTTTTGCATTAACACAGGTGGGAAAAAGTGATTGTGTTATATAACCAAGCTCAGTAATTGCCTAGCTGAGAGAGAGAGAGAGAGAGAGAGAGAGAGAGAGGGGAGAGAGAAAGAGGTGCTGAGGGAAGCTGTTTGTCTGCAAACACAATAATAAAAACAGGTGAAAACAGCAGGGTTCTTTTTCTTTGTGTGTGTTTTTAACAGAGCGGCAGGGAAACACAGAGGAGAAAGAGGCCAAAACAGACAAATACTTACACTCGTGCAGCACAGAGTCTCCATGAGGCAAAGGATGAAAGAAAGAGGGGCAGAAGAAAGAAAGAGCAGAAGGAAGAAAGTGATAAGACTGAAGTAAAGCCGAATGCTCGTTTAGAAAAAGAAAGAATTTGAAAGAGAATTTATTGAAAGGAAGTTTTCAAGAAATTGACTACTCTCCGTTTTTTGTCTCCTGTTTTTGGTATTTTGAAGCAGTACTTATAACCTGGTTACGATCCACCAGCGATTAATGCGAATACTTGTAGTCTTAAGATTTCGTTCAGGAGTGTAAAAGGTATGTTTTGTGTTGTTTTTTGAAAGCTGTGAAGGATGCTGCAGTTCGGGTGGAGGCTGGCAGTTCACTCCACCACAAGGGAACCGAATGAGTAAAGGTTTTTGCAAGCGATTTGGTGCCTCGCTGTGACGGAACAACCAGGCGTCGCTCATATTCAGAACGAAGATGACGGGTGGGGATGTAGACCTGGAGCAGTGAGTTAAGGTAAAGGGGTGAAATTGCCGTTACCGTTCTGAAGGCCAGTGTCAGCGATTTGTACTTGATGCTGGTGGCAACTGACAGACAGAGAGAACTGAACAAACTATAACACCGTGTCTACACCAGATGCGGCGCGATGCGACAAAAGACAATAGAACGCATTAGAACCCATGTTGTCCACACTGGATGCAACGTAACCAGTGGTGGCATGGAAACGGACAAAATGCATTTCCAAATAAATCATTTGACTTTCACATTTTCCGTGGTCATTTTAAAGGAAAAAGAGGAATCCTGCCAAAATTATATAAACTTGGTATAATGTGTTTAACTGTACTATTGTACATGATCTATCACATATTTTAGTTACCAGCATTGAAATTTAGCAAAGATGCTATAAAGATGCTCTAAAATAATCACATTTTAATTCAAATCTGTTTGTCTTTGTGAAATACAGCCTAAGCTTTCAAGAAACATACAAAATGTCAGGAAATACCCAAATTTTCTTCCAGCAAATGCAATTCAATTATTATGAGAGAGAGAGAGATGGAGAATCACTCACCATGCAGGTCTCCAGGTCATCCAGCCTCTCGCCCTCCATTAGCTCTGTGGTGGAGCGTTTAGGAACTCTCTCCTCCGGAACATCCAGATCAAGAGATTCTTGTTGCTGCAGGGGACGTCCTTTCCCTGACAAGTGCTCTCCCTGTCCAGTCATCCAGAAACACGAGAAACAGATTATCAGGAGGTGTTAAAAACTTAAACCAACCTTTCTGTTTATGGGTTTAATGCATTTTTTTGTATATGACTTTGAATTGATTTCAATGAACTGGAAGCATAAATAAACATTGAAAGCAACCATTTATACCACGGGGCTGTTGAATGTTTCAATCTCATTGGTTGACAAAAGTTCTATGGGTATGCATTAACAGCGAAATGCACACCGATGAAGGTGTTCCACGTCTGCTGACCGCATTACAGTTCCATATCACTTCGCCAAGTTTAAACAACAGAAAGTTGTAGTGTAGCCTACAGGACGTCACCTCACACAACACCCTGCTCTTGATCTGACGTTTATAATGTCAAACTTTACTGTTTAACGTGTGCAGTTTCGTTTCAATAAACAAAGCATTTCAAAAATAAGAATACATATACTGAAATCGAAAAAATAAAACAACTCGATAGAAAAACAAAATGCATTAATAAACACTGATAGCCTACTGGTTCGTTTTTCCTCTTCAAGCTGCTTATAACTGATAACACATATATTTTGATAGACCTACTCTTTCAAAAGTTTGCGTGATTTTTTTACTGCTGAAGAATGAATGAGGCATTTATACAGCACTTTATTGTGTATTGCTGTACACCCAAAGCGCTTAACAATCATATGAGGGGGGTCTCTCCTCACCCACCACCAGTGTGCAGCATCCACTTGGATGATGCGACGGCAGCCACAAGATAGAAACAATACGAGGAATAAATCATTTATTATCACTGGCTTTTGTGTCACATTACCGCAAACACACAGGTGTGCGCGCGATCTCTCGCACTCTCACACACACACACGTGGTTCAAGCTTCCGAGTCAGTTCGCTCTAATGGAAATGAGATGCGCAAGAAAGTAGTCCTACCATCTTAAATGGGATTTTAAAGACGAAAACATGACAAACATTGAAATGAAACATTTTAACAATGTCCTGTGGTGTGGTAACCGTGGTATAAGCGGAATAATTGACTCCCGTCCGTTCAATTATTCGAAAGTGAACGCACACCCGAGGTGTAACGGCCACTCCGCATACCACCTCGGGGTGTGCATTCACTTTCGACTAAGTCAATTATTCCTTACGTAAAGCAGTGTCAAAAACAATGGATTTCTTTTTTATAAACAATCCAAGTTCCGCAATTTCCTCGCACAAATAAATATTTTAGTGCATCTGAATTTGTGTGAGCCCAGAACTGTCCTCAGATTTAGTCTGTAACATAAAGAACTTATATATATATAAACATAGAAGTCGTCTATGCGTGTGTGTGTGTGTGCGTGTAGTTCCTGTCTCACCAGTGTCTGCTGTGAGGTGGAAAGTGCCTCTAAAATCTCATCAACGATACGATCAGACAGGAAAGATGCCAGACTGAGCTTTACTTCACTGTGGAAAGGGATGAGCAGAACAGACATGAGGGAGAATGTGTTAAAAGAAAACCACAGTCACTATTGACAGGGTTATTATCACGATCACAGCAGGCAACAGAAAACTGTCCACACACACAACACTATCATTCTCTACACAACATCAGCTACTGACAGAGAAAAAAACTGTTTAATGCTGCGAGACCGAGTCTTGAGAAAAAGCGAACTGTTGACTTTCTTTTACAGATTAGTTTTAAATAGTGATGTCTGGAGGAATATACGGCTTTATTTCTTTGACTGCCAGATGTACTGACCTGATCTTGTTCATGATGTCAATGCCAGACTGCTCAAGCAGTGTGTTCTTGACAAAACTGCGAGGAATGACCATCTTGCTCATGCCAGCTGTGATGAGATCCTGCCGCAGGTTTGATTTCTTCAAGACGTGAGGACAGAGACTCTCAGCTGCACCAACCATCGACTCAAGCAGCGTCTGTACGAGAAACATTAAACAAATCAGAATTTCACCACATAATATTTACGGCCAAAATAATTTACAACATTAACATTATCCCCATTTTTAATAATTCCTGAAAAGTCCTTCTTATGAAAGTGCTCTTGTCTGGTTCTTTCCGGCTCTGTTTGTATTCACTTCATGTCTGTGGTGTCAATGCAACAAACACTAGGGCTGGAAAAAACACTCACTCCCAACCTTCAAATCCGTCACAAGCTCTTGATGTTACTCTTCTGTTATTACAAGCACTTATGAACTGAATGAAAAGTGACTAGCCCACATGCAAGCGCAGCAACAAGCTAAGTGGCAAGCAACCAATTTCTGCGCACGTATGCTGGCCACGGTCATTTATTTAGCTTGACAGCAACTTAAAACGTTTCCGAAAGGCTTTCAAAGACATTGACAGCTCTGAGACCGTGCTGTGAATACTGATATTTCATAAAGGGGAACGTTTATTTGAAAGAAATGGCAAACTAACAGTGATGAATTGCCAAACAACTGCTGCTAATTTAAATAAAACATGGGGTTGAGATATATTACAGTTTTCAATGTCACACAAGCTTTAGGTCAAAAGGGTATATCTACAATGTAGTATAATATAAACACTGCAGTAAGAAATCTGTTTCAAATTTCAATAGTTCGTGTGTCTGACAACATGAATCCAAATGTTAAGACTGGACTCCAGTTATTATAGTTTTGATTTTAGTTTTATTAATATTTTAAATTAGCTTTTATTTTTGAGCTTTTATGATCATTTTAGTTAACGTTTTAGCTATTTTAATGTATGCTTTTGTCATTTTATAATTAATTTGTTTATTTTTTATGTTGCTATATAAGATGAATTAATTTGTGTTATTATTATAATTTTAGTGCTTTAAACTTATTTCAGTTCATTGTTGAGGCAACATTTCCATTTTTCGATTTCGTTTAAGTTATTCCAATAATTTTTAGGTCAATTTTTGATTTGATTTCAATGAATAGAAACGTTTTCAAATTTTTTGTTTTTGTAAACTAAAATAACCCTGCAATGTGGAAAACTGTAGAGATTTTGTCTTACAGTTTATATAATGTTTTAGTTGGAGAGATTAATATTTTCAGTAATTAATTTTGAATGTTTAAATATTTTGAATGTGGTTCATTCTAATACAACACAGAATAAAAAAAAAAATAAAAAAAAAACAACATTATATTCATATTTTGTATGCATCCATCATTTAAAGGAAAAGGGAAAAAAGATTATGATTTTGTCTACCAAAAGAAGCCATTTCAGTTTTTTAATACTAAAAATTAAATATTTTTCCATTTCAGTTTTTATAAAATTATCCTGTTACTGTGATATACAATCAGAAAAGGACTCATAATGTAATAGAAGATCATATCAACCCTACCTGAAGCTGCTCATCCATAACCCGTGCGACCTCTCCTGCCATAGAGTCCAGTTTCTCTTGGATGGGTCCCACAGTGGACGTACTGACCTCCTCTCTGGACGCACCTCCCAGGTGGTACAGGTTGGGTAGAAGCTACAGGTCAAGAGGAGAGTAAAAAGAAATCAAATCAGCCAAGTGTTCTGTCAGAGTAAATAATAAATAAATCAGAGATGACTGACAGTAACTACGATGGACAGTATAATGCATCAATTATACAAAATGTTAATGAAATTACTGACATAATCACAAATGGAATAAAGATGTTGTTACAGTATGGAAATAACATCGCCCTACTGTTTTTGAATTTTTTGCATCCTTCATGAGGTTCTCGGCTATTTTGACATCTTCCTTGACGGCATCTTTGTCTGTGTTCTTTAGCGAGTTGAGATGGTCTTGGACTTTCACACATATCCGGTCAATCATCTAAAGGAAAATATTTAATATATATTTAGGAAATATATTATATCAAACAGAGGCACTTTATTAGCAGTGGGACACTCTAACATCCCAATCTTATCTAGACAATTGTCTATCATCAAGGGTTGTTTTTTCACTAACTATTACGAGCCAACGTCATAATTTGTATCATCTTGTCTGTAAAGACACAATCAATTGAATATAATCTTCACATGGGCATGAAGGATCTCTCACCTGCTGTGTGGTGGTTGTGACGATGCCCTGCTGGAGACGGTACGCTTGCTCTTGGACATACTTGCGGGTTTCATGGTTCCTGTACAGGTAGCTTTCGATCTAAGAGAGATAAATATTGTTTTTTATTCTAATGTCCTTATAATTTTTTTCATTTAAAGGATTTAGTTTGCATGTAATTCCAGTGGAGGAAGCAAAGATCCAGACCTTCAGTAAAGCATCTTCTGTTTTCTCAGGACTGGCTTTGAGTGCCTGGGACGCATCAATGATGGGAAGGGGCATGAAACGAATGGTGAAGTTCCTACAGAAAGACAAACAAGAAATGTTCGATACACGCAGTCTAAAGCTTAAGTTATAGTCGTGGGTAGGACCTACGGCGTAGCTTCGCAGAGCCGTGTACCCTATGCGTACCTAACACCGTAGCCTGACGCGCACCTCTCCAAAAATGTAACTCAACGCGTCAACTCAACGCGGACCGCAAGCGCTGGGATTGGTCTTTTTGAACCCCTCTATCAGGTCAAAAAACTCTGCGATGGAGTCATTTCCGAATGAATTATCCAAGTAAAATATTTGTGCTTCTGTATTAAACATCTCAAATCTGCAACAAAAGTGACTGACTAGCCGCTATCACTGCTAACGCTTCTCAAGCGAGCTGCTTCTTCTTCTGGTCTTGTCTTGGTTACACAAGCAACAGGCGCGTGGACACTGAGATGATGATGAACATAACAATAAGACATAACAGAACACATAATGTGATATCACCACACAATGTCACTGTGCTATGGTAGTTGTCATTGCATGTAGACTATCAATAACAATATTACCATATCTAGTTTCGAGTAGAATTCAACTGTGACTTTGAAGATCCAGAATACATTAGGTTAAAGACTCTTGGAAGATGCTGAACACCCAAAGGACTTGGAACGCACAAAACATGCTTATTTATGTAAATGAGAATATATAGAGATTTCTTCTTTGGGAGCTGAGAGGACGCGAGAGTAACACACAGCAGAGATTGAAAACCCACACGGAACTCTGGGTGAAGGAGGCAGATGCTTTCTTAATAGAGCTCACTCTAAAGAGAAGATTACTGTTTCCGCAGGCAGCGGAAAACAGCGCAAAAATAGCAGCGCAGTCACCACGGGTGACGAATCGGGCGTGAAACAAGGCCATCTCTTACAGTAATTGATTCAGACTTGACATCATTGCGGAGGTTACGGGTCTTCTGAAAACGGAGAACGTACCTGACATCTCCCATCAATATGTATGAAATCTTTACAGATAGACTTTTCGCAGCAGACAGACTGATAAAGGAATGTGGTTGGTGGGGGATATTGAAAGAAGCAAGTCTCATTCCACTACTAAAGAGAATTTTAGATGACAAACATCATGTACAGGTGATCGACACCCACGACTCCTGTGATGCTCACTGCGAGTCCTTCCACAGGCAGCTTGAATCCACAGCAAACAGTAGACCTCTTTAAAAAGGAAAGACGTGATATTTATTTTAATTTATAGGCTGACTTGTGCGTAGACTCGCAGACATCTGATTTAGAAACCACCAGTATAGTACCATAGTCAGTTATAAAAAAGGACAAATACTATATAAAGAGTTTGGTTCCAAAATGAGATAACTCAGTTTTTTATGATGTTATGATGTTTTTATTGTGTTTTATTGTGTTAGTTAGCTGTATTTTTTTTATTATTATTATGGCTTAACTTAAAACAAACCAACTTCAGTTTGATTAATATTAATTGGAATGCACAATAAAAAACATGATTTTGTACAATGTTAAAAATGGGGTTATCTCATTTTGGAACCAATCTCTTCAAATAATCCTACAATCTGCTGAAATATTGTGTCTGCACTGTACAACAAATAGAGAAAAATAAGGTGCTATTTGTTAACAATGAGTTAATACATTAGCTAAAATGAACTAACAATTAACAATACTAATATAGCATTTATTAATGTTAGTTCATGTTAATTTCAGCATTTGCTACTATATTATTAAAATCAAACGTTGTCACTGTTAACTTTAGTTAGTGCACCATGAATTAACATGAATAACTGCATTGACATGAACTTACATTAACAGGCTTTAATAAATACTGAAAAACTAAACTGTTCATTGCTAGCTAATGCATTTACTACTGTTAACAAAAAGCACCTTGTTGTAAAGTGTAACCAAAATTTATTTTCAATGAAATAAAAAAAGATTGTAATAAAAACATCAGAGACAAATCTTCCATTAAAGAAAAAAAACAAGATCCGTCTGATAGAGAAAAACATGAAGGCAGCTATTTATGCACCAGAGTGCCAGGGCCTGAGGGAAATTGTACAACACCAGCATATCAATAGACAGCAACAGTAATACACATGTTGTTCTTCAATGAACGGATGATCCATTACCCTGACAAAAAGAAATTAATACCACAATAAATCAATATTATGTATATATTACAGTATGTGTCGCTTATTAACATTGGGGCTGTCATCCGTACGGATCGCGCGCTACTGTTCGGAATGCATGTGACCTTGCGGACTAACTTGCTGCGTTCCAATTCGCCCACTTATAATATGCCCTTAAAGTATGTACTGTTTTTGTCATGTAAAAGTATATACATTTTAGTGCGTAGCAAAACTGTGTGTACTCACTGGGACATACTAACGCAAAACAGAAGTGGCCGATGTTGCCAAGACGACACTGTGATCCTTAACTGGCACGAGCCTCAAAATACAGCACTTCCTTGCATTTAAGTATTTATTATTTTGCATGTTATGTTTACTGTATACTTACATTTATTAATTTAGCGAAGTATCTTTTATTTCATTTTATTAATGCAGTGTAGCGTCACTAAACTACGCACTCTCACGGTGAGTTGTGGGAAATATCAGCTGCTAAATGACGCGATCCACAATTTTGATGCGCCGCTCACTCATAATTTAGTAACGCATTTGAGAAGACGAGAGAATAAGTCGGTCAAGATACTTACTCCATGATCACAACTTCATAACACTTGTCACATTTATAATCTGATCTCTAGAGATCCCTTTGTTAACTGTTTTAATTGTTAACTGCACAGAAATTCATATTTATTTGCTATACATATGGTCATTGTTTTAAATTCTCTAACAGTCTCTGTTAAATTAATCTGTTGATATCTTTTGGGTATTTTCACAACTTCATTTTTATAAACGGCTCCAAACCGCTCATATTACAATAATAAAACTATGATAAGCATTTACATTAGCTGATCTGAAAAATGATCCGAACCTCATGAAGGTTGCAAAAAATTCAAAAACAGTAGGGCGATGTTATTTCCATACTGTAACAACATCTTTATTGCATTTGTGATTATTTTAGTAATTTCATTAACATTTTGTATAATTGATGCATTATACTGTCCGAAAATCGGTAATATGATGTGATCCGTGAGTTTTGTGATCCGTTGCACCTCTAACTGTCACAATATCATATTTTCACTACACAATTGTTGCGGCCAAAAGACGTCTTGATAACAATATTATCCAATTCAGTCAACTTTGTTTGTTTTGCTTTTTCTCTTTTTTTGGCTTATGAATCATAATCAAAATACGAGTTTATGGAATCAGACAGAGAGAGAGAGTTTATTTGAATCCTAAATGAGTGTCAACCACATACCGCCACTGAACTTTTTTACAATATGATCATATCTGTGAGATCAGCACGACATTGATAATCATGTTTTTTAATATAACATTATCAACACCAGTATATCGTGACACCTTTCTTTTAATCTCTAAAGTATTATACTGTAGTTTGTACACATCCTTTTTTTGTTTACATACTTCATCATATTTTCTTTGTACATTTGTTTATCTTAAATTACTCGCATTCAGAAATGTCTACTAGAAGAATTGGCAAAATTGTACATACTGACATCGACTTGACTGACATTTGCCCCCAATGTATTTGGTTGGTTTAGTGGAAACAGCAGGTGTCACTGTGGTCAAGGGCAGGTCAGCAGGACACCAGAGCTTTGACCATCTTGATCAGACTGGCAGGGATCGATGCTAATGTCTGCGAGTTAACACCAAAGCCAAATTCATCCCAATTTACATCGACACCATTTACCATCACACATATTTTTTTGCAATAAACACAGACGTCTGCAAAACAGAAAACGCTACACCCTTCAGCCAACTTTGATCTTCTATATTCAGCACATGATTTATAATGCACCGATCGTTCTCTGTCATTCCACAACGCATGTATGCGAACTGGGATGTAGTCATGGTTACCAAGAGACATCTATAGTAGGGAAAGGCATGATGAAAAAGATTCAATTCAGATTCAGTCAAGCATATCGAGGGACAAAGTTAAAACATATTTCCGAGTGTATGAATGTTATTCAGGCTCAGGTTGATTAAAGGAAGTTAATCGTTTTCCAACAACCATCCAAGATGATCTCTCTCTCTCTCTTTCTTTCTGCCCACCATCTCATCTCCCCCGCCTCCATCGACTATCATCTCCATCCTTTTGTCTCTTCCCTCCCTCATTTGTTTTCTCCAGACTACCGCAGGGTCTCCCCCTCGTGCCAAATCACCTCTCTGCGGAGCACCATTTGGCGGGAAGCAGCCAACCAATGGCAGTCCCGGTGATCGTATGCAAATGAGATTTTAATGAGGGTGAATGGAAGAGACAGACAAAGGATCAGACTGCATCTCTAACCCCATCACTTAGAATAACTCATAACAGTATTCCCCTAAAAATAAAAATCCTAAAGCGTCATTCCAGCACATGTGCAACATTCATGATAAAAAGCAGCGGCACATGAAAGAGAAGACAGGAATGAGGAATCCCAGGGGAAGGAGAGCTGTGAGTGATTCTGCATTGTTTAATCTCTCTCACTGATGTGAAGGCTTCTGGCCACAGAAGGTAGTGTATCTCAGCATGTGAGTGAGACGTTCACTTTATCTCATCTTTTTCTGACATTTTTACATTTCCACACATTTTAGATCCATACATATCGATGTCTCGACCTATAAAAATCGATGCTCTACTGAAAACGATTCTGTTTTGCAAATCATTAAATCTTTTATTACAACAATATAATGAAGAAATATGACTTTTGAAACTGTTTGATATTCCCTTCTTATGCATCCGTGCTGCCACAAGTTTATGCCAAACCTGATGATCCATTTTATCTTATGATTTGTAAACAGTCGAAAGAACATCTTGTGTATAAGGAAATCGGATCTGAGGTGTTAACATGGTCAATGTCTCAATATCTCGCAATTTGCTCAGATTTGAGATTATACTGTTCTTAAAGGGATAGTTCACCCAAAAATGGAAGTTCTGTCATGAATTACTCAGTCTCTAGTTGTTCCAAATCTGTATAAATGTCTTTGTTTGGTTGATCACAGAGAAAGATATATAAAAGAATGCTTGTAACCAAACAGTTCTTGGACGCCATTGACTCCCTTAGTAGGAAAACTACTTGATCATTTTTTTGTTTTGTTGAACACATAAAAAAACATTTTGAAGAATGTAGGACAGTAAACAAACAGTTCTGGGGCACTTTTGACTACCATTGTATTTTTTCCTACAATGGTAGTCAATGGGGGGCGAAATCTCTCTGGTTACAAGCTTTCTTCCAAATATCTTTCTCTGTGTTCATCAGAACAAAAGACATTTATACCGATTTGGAACAACTCGAAGGTGGGTAAATAGTGACAGAACTTTTATTTTTGGGTGAACTATCCCTTTAACACAATGACATACAGTAGTTGTTACCAGGACTGGAACCATCAGATACTCACTTCTCCAATGCAGCGGCCACATCCTGAAGACCTTGTGGACTGACATTATTTCTGTCCCAGATGACCGTCCTGAAGAACAACAGAGCGCCAAATCACCTTTAGTCACGTGACCGTTACATAAGCACACACAGCAATTCATTTAAACGTGAAACACTAAAAGGATGGTATTCTGGGCTGGTACCGTAGTTTGCTGTTGATCTGCAGGGCTTTGGCCAGCATCTTCGCCCCCATGTCTCCCATCCCGTTTCCACTGATGTCCACCCGCGTCAAAGAGGCATTACTGCCCAGAGCGTTCAGAACAAGGGTGAGGTCAGTCTTCAGCTTGGAGTCGGCCAAAGAGAGAGACGTCAGGGGCTGAAAGAACAAGAGAAGTGAGAAACAGAATTAATGAATGATGAATGACATGAAATAATACATTTACCAGAAAAAAGAAAAATCCACCGTAGAGCTTTTCATCACTTATTTACCATCAAAATGACATTTAGCAGGAACTTCCTCTTTTACAGACATTATTTACTTAGAAAGGCATCTTATTTCTTACTACAGAATAACCACCCAGTGTTAAATCCAAATCTCCATTCGTTTCCATTTTTCTTCCTGTGTGCATCAGTTTTATCATTCCGACAGGATTATCGCTATCTGGTGTTTAACATAAGACATCAAAAACGGTCAGTTACTGCAAACCCAGACTGGTCCATTTGTCGAAGAGTAAAGAGATTACGTGAGGTCAGTTTGAGTATAGGAGATAACCGATGTCTGTGGAGGCGGGGAGCTTCGCGTATAGACTGAAAGATCTTAACAGTCTCATTCTAGTGCTGCCCAGTCAAAAATCTAAGAGACTGAGCAATGAGCTTGGTATTTTCCCTAACATAATGTGTATGAATTCTCTCAATGAAGGGAACATCAAAAGGTGTTATAATACGGAAGGCGCTAGGTGTCACAGCGCTGCAAAGCATGCAAATTTGGCAACGCATGCACTGTAAATACTCGCAACACAAACAAATACAGAAATGCGCTGCAAATTCTTGCAACACAAACAAATAAAAATGTTGAATGCTTCAGTCTGACAGTGGCGATATGAAAAAGTGACAATAGGCGCAAAGAGCATACGAGTTGGCCAATGGTCACAGGAAACCCAAACTTTACAAAGCTGCACAAACCATCATCCGCTGCTAAAGCCACATCTATCACCAGGCCACTTACAACGTATCTCTAGTGTGAAAATAATACTTATGTTTCAGGAAAACATGTCCAAGTGTAAGAAAATGTGCCTCAAAGTCAAAAGCATAAAAGGTGAGACATTCAGAGGTCTTCCTTTGATCCTCTGATAAGAATTATATCATCTATAATATTTATTTTTACTAACCTTAAATACTCTGTCAAGTAATCTTTTTATAGATAAAATCAGACAAAGGAAATTAGTAAAACAAAAAAAAGATGAATGTCGCTGAAAGGTGAGCACTTTGCATTCTTTACAGTAAATCCTTTCACATAAACACTCTCGTTACCAGGACACACATGCAAACACAAAAACACATATTATTCACACTAAAAATATACAGTAAGCTGCGTATACATGCAGGTTGTGGGCTGCACGCATGTTTTGAGCAGGAACAGGTTTCATGAGCAGGAAGTGTGCGTATTTTGTAAAAAGCAAAGATGCTGAGCAACAACTACCTAGTACCCACAAATTTTTAGTTTAGCCAGAGTACAAACAATAGCTGACCACAGGTGACTTCTGCTCTCAAACACCAGACAACTTTTGTTTCCAGAAGCTTTTTTATTGTGAAATTTTAAATAATGTTTGCCAATTTGTCCATTGTCGTCATTCTCTTTACAGGTAAGAAAAATAAATGATGTAATGTGTTTAATATTTAACAGTAGAGCTTTAAACTAATTTTGAGGGAACTTTCCCAATTTAATATTTTATTGGCTTATTCAATGGCTTGCAGTTTTACAGGATTTTACAGGAGTAGCGAGAACACAGTAAATATATACAAATCTGTTATGCATATGATAATTAAGTGATTCAAGTGACAAAATTTAATTACATACAGAGCCGATCCTTCCTATACTCAGACTACACATGTCTGCATAGGCTACATATTAATATACACGTTTCTAACTACAATAGCATTTAAAGGGAATGACTTACAGTCACAAAACTGTCAGTTTCAAGTTTTTCTTATAATATAATATGTATTACTATTAGTATAAATCAAAATTGATATCAATAACAATAAACAAATTCAAATATTATTTTATTTCATATTTCCAAATAATATAAGCTATATTCTCAAACAATTTCAGAAAATAGAAGCATAATAAAAATAGAAAAACAACAACAACAAATAATATTAAATGGCATTTTGAGAAGAGTTTTACAGTCCCACTGGTAACATTTCTTTCTTTTTGTGTGCTTTAAGTTCTTGGTGGTACATTTTGTGAACTCAACTTAAGCGCATACAAAGGTCAGACGGCCAACATCAAATGCGCTTACGCTGCGGAGAACATCTTCAACGCAAAGTACTTTTTCAAAATGTCAGCTGGCCCCAACATCAAATCCATGTACACCTTAAAAGGACGAAGGGTCCTGCATGATGGCAGAGTATCAATGAGTGATGATTTTCAGAGGAAAATGATCTCTATATCTATAGACGAATTGAATGAAAGTGACTCAGGACTCTATGCTTGTGCAGTTGGCAAAGGTCACAGTCTGGAAACCTTTGCTGTGGTTAGACTTTCTGTAATGTCAGGTATGTATGCTGTAACTTTCATTGCCGGTTCAGAAAGTTTTGAAATATTGGTACTTTCACTAATCTAGATGTCTTTATTTTAGCCCCTCAAATAGTAAACATGGAAAAACCTTCTGTCCCAACTGTGAAACCGCTCCTCAATCCATCCCCAGAGACATCGAAAAGTGTCAATGGTGAAACTGCTTAATCTTCTCATTAAAGGTTGTGTGTTATAAAAACAGAATTAGTCTTATTGAACACTTGACTTTCTTTCTCTGTTCACAGCTGTTACTGAAATGTCCAAAGAAAAAGAAGTGATATCAGTATTTTCAGGTTGGTAACATCTTGTTATATTGTGTGATTGTTTGTGATCTGTATGTGATCTGTGTCTCTCCTCAGATTGGAGGTCGGCTGCTCTTTATGTTCTCTCTGTTCTGATTGTGGTTCTATTATCATGTGGACTGATACTGCTACTTTACAACAAACTTTGGAAAAGATGTAAGTTTATTAGATGTATTAATCTTATTAAAGTAAATGTTCCATATTGACCCTTTTCTACCTTTAAGGTCCTTTTGAATCATTGGATTAACATTAATATATATAAATAACATTTTATTAAAAAGCAGATTATTAATTACATATAAAACTATTAACAAAGCAATTTGCGTTGACTACCAACAGATTTTTTTATATTTAATGTCTTAATATATATGTATATATACACACACACACACACATATATATTTATATATATATATATATACAGAGAGAGAGAGAGAAAGATCTGTTGCTTGTCAATGCAAATTGTTTTGTTGATAGTTTCATATGTTATTAAAAATTTGAATTGTGAAATGAGAATTAAAAACATTAAAAAAGCATTTCAGCATCGCTCTCAATAATTTGGACCAACTGTATATGAGATATTAACATTAATATTAAGATTCATTTATTAATATTATGATAACATTATTATGATATCCTGACAACTCTTTTCCATAATGAAAGTGAATACTTTACTTAAGGATTGGAGCTGTCAAGACCCAATATTACATCATCAATTACAAAGTTGTCACCGTGTCAAAACATATATTACATAGAAGATTATCAAGTCGCATTGACTGCTTTTATAATTGACTAGCTTTTTCTCATGAAGTGTGTACTTGAAATCAAGGTAGATTAATATCATTATTTTTTTTTTAATCCAACGCCTCCTAATCACAGTTTCTCTCCTCTCGCAGCATCGCAAAACAAAAGACACAAAAAGAGAGCGAGTAAAGGGGTGAGTATAAGGTTTCAGTAGCACATGAAAGCAAAAGATTATGAAGAACTGATATAGTTTTAATATTTCCATTTAGACTGATAACAGTGAAAACGACCAGAAAACAGAAAAGGAGTACAATGAATTAGACGTCTGCAGCAGGTTTTCAGACTCAATATACTACAACCTCAACAAGAGGCAGTGTGATCCAATTTAAATCATGTTTAGACAACAGAAAAACCCTTAAAACTAACTGGGTTTTGTGCATTTAAAATAACATACTTGCACTTTACTTGGAGGGTCACATGATGCCTTCTAATTATTTTATCATCGTTTCCACTTGAAAAGTTTATTCGCAAAAACAGATATCAGATTTTTCAAAAATTATGTTTTTATTATTTTATCATGTTTTTTATTGTGTTAGTTACTTATTATTACTTATTTAAAACAACCTAACCACAGTTTGAATGGAATTATATATAGTAACACAATTTATTTTTTATTTTTAAGTGAGTTATCTGTTTTTGCAAATTAACTCTTCACTTACTCATGTAAGCAAACTGTTTAAAATATTGTTAACCCAAAAACTTAAGCCAGTATAGTGTTCATTATATTTGTAGTATCCACGATGTGAACTATATGTGTTTTGTATATAATAATGCAATCATTTTTTTCTGTCATTAAAGGAGCCATTCTTTTGCTGTTTTTGAGGCTTTGACTATGTTTTTGGAGTGTTTAACAATGGATGTTCATGTTTCTAGTTTCAAAAAACGTTTAATATTTCAAGTCTTTTGTTCTTTGCTGTCTGTCTTCTAAGAAAACGACTGGATTTCTTCCGGTATATATAAAGTCCTCCTTCTGAAACGCTCTGATTGGTAAAGCTGATTGGTCTATCGTGATTGGTTCCCCGTTATTAGAGTGTGTGTGTGAAGATGTCCCACCCACACCATATCAGCGAGCTTCCGCTTCTCAGGCTGTTGTGATTGGTCGGTGCCCCTCTCAGTGCACACGTATTCATAAACTTTGGCTCTTAGCAATAAACAGTAACAATGGCATCAACTTCACTTTATCAGTTAAAAACATGCGGATCAATCGAAGTGTAACGGAGGTCTGCTAGTGCATGTACAAACGTCAATCTTTGTGAGAGATCCCAATTTTTTTCCTACTTAGGCGAGGGAAATGACACGAATGGCGTCAGACTGCTTATATTAATTAACACTAATAACAGAAGCGTTAGTTTTGCCATTTATATTGGACCCGAGTTGGATAATAAAATAAGCAGATAGACTAGGAGACATTTGCAAGCAGGACTTCAAAGCACGTTTCATAGAAGTGTTTTAGAGGTATGCGCACACACACACACAATATCAGTGTATTACACAGAACAGCTTTCGCAGCCGATGTTAAAGTCATGGAAGCTGTTATTTGACTGTTGGTTATCGTAGAATGTGTGTAGCTGAATTCTTATTACCCGCTGTAGGACTGTGATGAAAGTGAAAGTAGTTTAGCGTGTAGCTCAGTTAAATGTGTACAATCTCTGATAACCAAACACTACTCTAAGGAAGGCCTCGCCCCTTTTTTGCCGTATTCCTTTGGGCAGAGGTTTTTCAAACGCTTGGAATAGTGACATCATGTACCCGGGAAGTAGAGGGCTGAAGTCTGATTCCAGCCATTCTTTGTAGTCCTTGAAAAGCGCTGACAATATCGCTTGGCACTGAACTTTAAGCGTAACACACTAACATTACACACTAACTAAAGGTTGAAAAATAGGATCACGGGGAATGGTACCTTTAAAACTTGCTTTTGAGCCTTTAATACTTCTGTCATGTACTGTAAGTCATGTGAAAGACGGAAGTAACGTAAAGGTTAACCCTAATAAACCCTACCATCAGAACGAGTTTCACATCTTATTAAAAAAATTCAACATTATATACAACACTCAGTTCACACTTCCATTCCAGGTATGTCACGCACAGTGACTGTAAGTCATTCCCTTTAAATGCTATTGAAGTTAGGATAGTTTATATTAATGTGTAGCTTATGTAACTTTGGAGACGGACCCTAAACTCATGACTATCGAACATCCAACGTCCAACCAATGGATAAATACTGAATTTGTACATCTGTACTTGCTTGTAAATCACACGCTCTGTGCAATGGACAGTAAATGTTTCAGATTCTCCACATCCATAAAAAGGGCGAGGTCTATGAGAGAGTTTATAATGGCCGTTCTTTATGTGAAATTTTCATCCTCTCTCTTTGCTCATGAGAGACAAATATGCTACTGACTTTAATCTACTTGCCTCACTGCTGTGGTCAGGCACTCAGGGCTGTGACTGACACAAACACAGAGATAAGGGCAGATATGGCATGACTTTCTTAGTAATATTAGCATGCATTGATTGCTTTGTCACACGGTTGGGTGCATGTTGGGTCACGTGCAGCAGAGAGAACTCAAATCACACATCATATCTGCAGACTACCGGCTAAGAGTCTGAGCCACATTCATCCATTAACCTCTTGCAGGCAAGTGCACTGCTCTGGGGGTCTAAGACCATCACGCACGCACACACTTTTATTCCCAATGCAGAACCCGATAAACAGCTGCTCCTATAACAGCAGCAACTCAATAAAGCCATTAATCTTTTCTGCACAAAACAGTCTTAACTACAGATACCGTATATACATTGACAAGACAGACCCCGCTTGCTGAGAACATTCCTTACCCAAGATATCAAATCACTGCAAACCCACTACACACGCTAATGCTATTTTATACTACATAATAAGTGTTCGGGAAAATGAACCACACAAATTGTGCTTTCGAACGAACCCTCTTCAGTTGCGATTCTGCTTAGAAAAATGTACTTCATTGTATCATGGTATATTGATGCATTACATTATAATACCATGGTACTTTCATATAAAGTATGCCATGGTTTTTACAAGCTACTACCAACGTACTGCAAAAAATACCGTATGACACTTTCACGGTACCAGGATGTAAGGTAAACTACTAGAGCAGTAAACACATCAAGTTTCATTTCTCACCGATTCTTCATCTTGTATCATGTGCACCAGGTTATCCAGAACAGGAGCCAGATTTCTGAACATCAAGAGAACACAAATATCAAATGAATAAAAAAAGCTTTTGACCATAATCGTAGATGTTGACTGTTGGTCAGAAGTGTTCTCTGGCTCTTACTTTGATTTGATGTTGTTGAAGTTCTTCCCCAGGGACAGATGCCTTATGGAGCGGTTCTTGGCCAGCCATACTAACAGGGTGGCCATGTCAGAGTCCAGACCTGAGATCACAGAAATGGTACGATTTCAAATCTATCCAAGCCAAACCAAAGTCTTTTAAAAAAAGGTCAGTGATTTTGACCAGCTTTGATCAGCTCTATTCCACGCAGACATACAGTAGATATGCATTAAAGTACATGTATGAAAAAACTGACATGCTCAGCAACGTAAAAAGAAATCTGGTCCTGATAATATGAATTTGCCCTTTCACTTTTAAAGATTTAAGGTCAAAAAGTAAATTAACACTTTAATAAGGAGTAGATGAACCAGATCTAGTGTCTAAATAGGTTGACGCCTTCTGAAAAAGCCATTTCATATTACCGCTCTTGCTTCCAGTCAAAACAGAGACAGTAATTATTTTAAGCCCTCAGGTTTTATTTCATTGCTAATTACAGATATGATATGATAGAGCGGCACGACTGTTGTCAAGCTATTAACAAACTCCTAAATTGTGCTCATAAAAAGGTTATTTAAAAGTTCACCCAAATCATTTACTCACCTCATGTCAGTCAAACCAGACTTTTCTGCCAAGCACAAGAGAAGATATTGTGACCCCATTTACTTTCATTGTGTGGACATAAAACCACAGAGACATGTTTCAAAATATCTTCTTTTGTGTTCTACTTAAGAAAGAGTCATATACAGGTTTTAAACAACATGACAATGAATAAATTATTTTTGGATGAACCCTTAAGTAGTGTATGTTGGTTTATAAAAGACTTGTGGAGAGCTGCAAATAGAATGGAGATGAATGCTTGTTGCGTCACATGATTCAGCATTCCTTCTGGTTCACTGACCATTATCAGAAATGTCCAGGCAAGAGATGTTGGGAATTTCAGCAATGCAGCCCTCCAGGATCTGAGAGCCACCCGACCGCAGCTGAAAACCAGAGGAAAAACAAAACTGAACCATCAGAGAAACATCTTAAACAGATCAGATTCAACACAGCTTGGATTTGTCAAATCTTTGTGGAGTCAGACATCCTTTTTCACTAACACAAAAACACAGCATGTCACGAATGTGTACAAGAAATACGATACATGAAACACAACACAGTCTCTCTACTGAAAGTTGAGACATTAACATATGGGACGATGTTGGAGTTATGGAAGAAGCTGTATGAAGACAGGCAACTAATGATGAGAACCATCAGCTACAGAGATACTTACACAGTGACCGAGCTTTAGAGAGCAGAAAGAAAAAGTGATGGGCATATGTTAGAACAGCCAACATTTACTAAAACACACACACACATGCACAGCACACATCATTTGATATGAATATATCCAAATGCTTAGGATTACTTTTCCCAGAGGGGGTTTGTGTTGTTTATTTGCAAACACTTCACCAACGATTCATTAAATGAGTTATGTAAATAACAGCACAAACATGCCTAAAATGAACGGACTGAAGGCAATTATCATCTTGCCACTCCTTATCTTGTCTTAATATAAATTAAATATTAAAATATTCTGGGACATATGCCGTCAGATAAAGAAAACATTTCCGTCAAATGACCCTATACATTTCAAACAAATATACGCGCTATACTAATATCCAAGCACTATACACATGCACACACGGCAGTGATACAATTTTTTTTAAATATCTCTATTCCGTCTAACACCTGCTTCCTCGGAGCAGTAACACCTAATTTGCAAAAGTGCTACAACAGTTTAGCGAATTCCGCCCCCAGTGTGATCTTTCAGCAACAATTAGGTATGGATATTATCGCCGGGATTTATCTAATCACTTTTCCACACATTAGTGTGTATTCATTCATTATCTTAAGCACTTTGCAATAGAAAATCTCAGCATGTATGTGTCTGTGTGCAGGCAGACACATTAAGCCACAGGCGACAAACGTGAAACTATGAATTTTAACGCACACACACACACACACACTGGGTTTCCATGTTTAATGGGGACTTTCCATAATGTATTTTTTATACTGAACAAACTGTATATTCTATGCCCCTCACACTACCACTAAAACTTAACATTTCTGCATGTTTTACAGTTTCAAATAACATAATTTAGTTTGATTTATAATCTGTTTTTCTCACAGGGACCAAACATTTTCACATAAGGTAAAAATAATACATTTGGTCCCCACACTGTAGGGTTTACATGATCATACATAGACACACACACACACGTCTGGTTCATTATCTCCGTGGGGATCGTCCATAGGCCGCAATTATGTTAATATAATTAGCATTACACATTTCTGAGCTTGGTAAGCAGCACAATAATTTAAGAGGAAAGCTACAGATTTAGTTATCCAAACAGTTTTGGGTGATGCAGAATCAATGGAGATTTAATTGATCTAGCATAAAAAATACTCCCAGTGACAAGCTTAAATGCAAAAATGATACATTTATCAAACATCATTCAGCAAAAGATTATTTTAAATATTTTTTTGATCAGACCTTTTTTGCTTGACAGAGCACTGTCTTCCACAGGGGGTTCAGTAATTTAACCATTAGACTGAGACTTGCTTAGATCTACACAGTAAAAACCTGTCACGACGTTGCCTACGGGAAATCTCCACAGGGCTCTTTACTCCAAAACCTCAAAACACTCTGTTGCCATGGAAGTAAGATCTTGAATCTTGTCTTCAGGGTAAAATATCCGATCAATAAAAACCAATCCTGCATTTTGCATCAAAACACTTTCCACTTCCTTTATACTTCATGTAACTGGGGACTGAACATCATGAGAAGCAGCTCTCTGCGTGAAAAGGAATAATATCTTAATATCTTTTCTAAACCGCGGGGGTTGAATTGGGAGACTCTTTCTTACAAGACTTTCAGACAAATATAAATGAATTAATTCCCATAAAGTGAGCTGAAAGGGTTCAATTTAATGAACATCTAAATTAAAATGAATGAATTGGCAAAATGCAAAGTATCAAAATATTATTGGGCTTTTTTTGCACATTCTTAAACCGGCAAACTGGGTGTAGGCAAAATACTGTATGTTACCTCACAGCAGCTGAGATCCAGAGAGACATCTTTAACATTAGGATTACTGGCCAGACCCAGCAGAAGAGCTCTGTGAGAAGAGATGTCACCGTTATCGTCTTTATAGTGTACTTATAGGTATTGCATGCACATGTGAAAAGGACAGTAGGTGGTTTTCACGGTGTGTTTCTTACTTCAAGGCCTCTGGGGGTAATTTGGTTCCTGATATGTTGATGGTGTTGAGAACCATTGCACTGCTGAAGAAGTGTTTAAATGCAGGAGGTGCGTCTTTGCCTTTCCTGTTGGCAAATAACAACACTCACTCAGTTGGTAAAGCGACAGTGACATTTTGTGTTTTTAGGATTTAATATCACTTATTACAATTGCAATAAACTGTTCCGCTAGGCATACAATAGGCCTCGTCAAGCAACATCCCCTACAGTTTAAATCCCATTGTAATAGAATGCGCTTGTGTCATTTAAAGCTACTTACATTTATCTTTACTGTCTTTTTTTGCAATATTAATTTATATTAAACACAATAATTTATATGTGCGTTTCTGTTTTTTGAACTCAGACTGCTAATATTCATTTAAGTGTTTTCAGTTTAAACACCCCTCACAAGTTATTTTAACGCGTCACTGTATTATAAGAAATTACTTTAAAATACTGGTACAACCTTAACATAGAGTGTAACTCGTTAATATTTGTTAATAAATAAGATATCATAAACCGCTAAGGTAAGGTTTATTTTTTATTGTTATTAAAATACGATTCTTAGTTCATTCATAATACCAAAAGTAAAATGTTAAAACTTGACTTGTGAAAACGTAATAATGTAGAACTTTAAAATGAACCATTATGGTTAAGAAATACAAAGTATTATATTGCGCTGTAACCGATATTAATAAATTAGACCTTATTATAAAAGGCTTACCATAAACAGCTGTATTGTCCTTCTCCAATGTTTTAATGGGTTTCAATACTGCACTTAAGATTCTAATGTTCCTGAATAATCATGGTCTTCCGTTTATTTAATATACTATATACATAAACAATTATTCACTCCACAATGACAGTAACACAGAGCAGACATAATAAAACGTGCAAACATAATGCATGGCAATGATCCAATGCACCCGCGAGTAAAATGTTTGATATTTTACATTATTAAAATATTTTTTGATAAAGCCAGAAGCTCTTGCCAGAACAGACAACAGAAGACATTTTTTGGTAATTTTCTGAAACAGAAAGTGTGATGCTAGTCTGATGGAAGGGATCAGGGCTGCATTTACTGTAACGTCATCTACAATACCGGACCAAACCAGACCGGCATAAAGAATAAAATGAGATGAGAACATCATCACTGGCTTTATTATATGCAGTTCAGTAGTTAAAATCAGAAAGTACTTGCCTCAGGTTGCTATCCCATAAACAGTTCACGCCTTAGATTAAGACCAAAACAGCAGTACTTGCGAGGTGTCTTAATTTAAGATCTTACTCTAAACTCTAAACAGGTAATAAGTGGTAAACTCGTTTACATTATTTATACGAAGACATTTAATCCAGAAACTCTTGTTAGACTTGGATACTGCTGTAACCGGAACATAATTTACCCTGCGGCGAACGATACGGAAGTCAAAAAGCCGGAAGTGTGAAAAAGGCCTATAGTTATATTAATAACCACATTTGCATTTCAAATTCTGGCAAATCTTTCTGACAGATTAATTAAAGGAATCGACTCATAAGAGTTAATGATTTGAGAATTGAATACATTGGCAGAGATTCGGGCCGTCTGTGAATGTTGATCTGAGATAATGTGCATGGTGTTGAGGGGGTCAGTGATAAATAGAGGGAGGATACTGAAAGCAGGTTGGCGCATTCTGACCCTTCACAGATGGCCTGCCCCTTGGGGAAAGAAGGCTAACATTACACCATAAACCTACAGAGAATTCAAATCAATCTCCCAACCTCATGCTTCTCACTCTCTCTCTCCTATTTAACCTCCTTACTCACACAAACACATAGAAAGGCTGATAGAGAGAGAGAGAACTAGACACCAATTCAATACATTGATGGAGACCCGTCAGGCAAGCTTAGTCTGGTACCATGAGAGATGTGCACCTAAAGTTGTGTGCTATATTAAATATCTTGCTCTTCTACTCCATTTGTGACATAAAAATTGCTAAAATAAATCTGTCGTAACAGATACATGTTCAAGGACAAAATCCTCACAGGCAATAAAACGTTACTAAAAAGTTACTTTCTAACAAGCACTTGAATAGTCCCTCATTTCTAGCAAAGTCCAATGAATTGTTACTGATTTCTCACATGTATGTCTGTAAAAATATGTAGTAAATATATGAGTAAATATATCATAATTTTCTGACATTTTAGTTCTGTCATGTAGTATATGTGCTGCTATGTCAACAACAGCAATGTTTTTTAATGTGATTAGTACAGTGTAACAGAATAGTTTTCATTGCTCTGGATGAAAATACAAATACGTTTTTACCTGAGAGCAAAGATGCTTTTTGACACATTAAGGACGGTAAGGTGCTGGACGGACCCTCTGAGTAGTGCAGCACAAACCTAACACACACACACATGGACATCCAGTCAATATCTCATATAGCCTTTATACATATTGTCAGACAAGTGCACCAGTATCAACTTCTCTTTCGAGATTGAATGAACAAAACACGCACGATTATTCCAGAAAGCACATTTTGTCTAGTATTTTCGCAAGCACAGTCTTCAACGAGTTAAAATATAGTCTTAAATGAATGCAAAGAGTAGTTCTTCTGTATTTTATGTATTTAGCAGTGAAGACGGTAAAGTGTTTGAGAACTTTATTTATTTTCTGTATATTTCCTACCTGTTACACACTTATTATAATGGGTTTGATAAGTAGAAAAAAAATATATATATTTAATAAAACATCAGTTGCAAAGCCAACAATATTAGAATGTTGGCTTTCATTCATAAAATGATGCTGTTGAAGAAATGTGTTGTTTCTACATTCATTTGGATATAAAATTATTAGAATGTAAAAGTGTATTTAAAAACTAGGGCTGTCAAAAGATTAATCGCATCCAGAATAAACGTTTGTGTTTACATAATATATGTCTATGTACTGTGCATATTAATTATGTTTTTATAAATACAAACACATACACATGTATACATATTTAGGAAATATTTGAGTATATATTCTATATGTATTTATTTATATTTACCAACAATTGAAATTATATTTAAATGTTTAATAATTTTTTGATTTTTCTTAAATATATGCATGGATGTGTATGTGTTAATAAATACAAAATTATTATGCACAGCACACAGATATATATTATATGAACACAAACTTTTATTCGGGATGCGATTAATCGCGATTAATCTTTTGACAGCCCTACTAAAAACATAAAATCTGTGTGTGATTAGGTAGTAAATAGTTTTAATCGATTGACAGCACTTAAATAAACATGTTAAGCAAAATAAATAGTGTATGTTTAATTTCACTATACATGTGCAATTAATCGCACGAAAAGGGTGCGATTAATCACGATTTAAAAATGTAATCAATTGACAGCCCTATTAAATATACATGAGTACAGAGAGCACAAAGTAATTAGAAATATATAAAAGTGTGTTATGTTAAAAATATGTTATTTAAATATGTTCTTTACAATTGAATGACCAAAACGCCACTACTTTCATTAATAATTTATCAAATGTAATCAATAGAATCAATAGAAAACTTTCTCCAAGCGACTCACCACGTCAAGTGAGCAGTCTGTGTTGGACAGGTCCAGAGTATGCAGGCTGTTTGGTTGGCCAAGGAAATTGTAGAAACTCTAAGAAAGTGTTTGAGAGTAATTGATAAAGGTTTAATGCTGCAGAATGTGTTGTAAATACAAATATGGCCTGAATAAAATGTCAATGAAAATCAATCTGGAATAAAGATCGTCAGCTTTGTACTCCAGTCAAATGTTTTTTTCACAGTTTTTCAATGACCAAAGTGACTGAAGGAAATTTCATTTCAATGACAGTTGGCTTTCTTAAGTAATATGAGCAGAATGAAGTTGGAGGACTTTTTATAGGTCGCTTGTTTTATTTCTGTATTGTTGTGCTGGGTCATTCCACCACAGTGAAATCGCATATGTAAAGCTGAACCAAAATCCAGCTTCACACAGCTGTATACAACTAAATATTACGAGATCGAAACAAGTTCTTACTATATCTGTAATCTTAACTTTTTCCTTCATAAGCAGATGGCATTGTCACCTTTTTACTTATGACATACATTTAAGTCTGTGGTTTTGAGGTCACCGAGTTCCTGCTGTTTTAGAGTACAGTTACATGCATGCGGATAAACGCCTGATCGACAACACACAACCCCACAAAGACACACACATCAATACTGTCCTTAGAACAGCCAATCAATAATGCCTGAGAAGTTTAAGAAAGGAGAGATTGTCCAGAGACTCTGCAGACTGAAAGCAGATCAATCTCTGTGAGCGAAACACTTGTGCTGAACATTAAACAAGGCCGGTATAAGGCATCAGACGTCAACACCTGACATTTGAGCTACCAAAAGTGTGGCTTTGGTAAACTATCAGACTGAAGTATTAATACCAAATCAATACCTTGCACCGTGTCTACACTGGACGCGACAGGCGGTTTGTCGGGTCGCACCACATCCAGTGTGGACAAAATGTACGATTATAATGGGTTCTATTGCGTTTCTTATGTCTTTTGTCGCGCTGGTCGCGTCCATTGTAGACACGGTAATAGCCTACACATAAACATCTTCGGGTGACTGATGAAATGTCAGATTTATTATGACAATGTCACCACATGCATATTTTCTCATACTTTACCCTTTAAAAGTAGGATAATATGTGAAGAAGTGGTGGCTTCTAGAAAGTATTCGGATGACACAGACGGTTAAACAATCAAATCACTAATTTGTTTCAACAGTGTCAAATTGAGATGGGTTTGGTCTTTTGAAAATGTGTTATCTGAGAGTGTGGAGAAAGCTAACATCGCCGTTCAACAGGTTTCCTAAAAGGACACAAAGAGCTGTCCATTCAGCTGTGAGGTCGAGGGTCGTTTTTTTTTGGCCTCAGGCTCAGGTGTGTCTGCACAGGAATGTGAAGCGTATTTAAACAAGTGAATAGAAATCTCACCGTCAGGTCGTCCCCCCGCAGCACGTTTCCTGAGAGGTCGAGGTGGGTGAGGGTGTTGGGAATGGACTGGTTGGCACTCAGTGACTGAGCAAGGCTGTTCACCCCTACAAATCAACATGAACACAGCAGTCACTTCACAGACTTGTAAGATTACTGATGTAAGATGCAGAAAATATATTAAAAAGGACGTAATTAGAAATCTAGCAGGGTTGAGCATTATGGTTATTTTTGAATCTAATTATTTTAAGAACTCGGCGCTTAAAGTGTCCCATGTGTTCAGCTTCATACAGCTGTGTTCCGTCCAACTGTCTGAATGAAAACACCACATGTCCCGTGTGACTGGCCTCTAATCCTCTTTATAGTATTAAGTGCTCTTCTGGACTGAAAGTGACCAACAGTGTTTAATGAATTTCATTACTGTTGAATCCAAATCAGGGTCAGATTTAAACCCATGTTGTCCATGTGTGCGCCACATCTATATAAAGTTAAAGGACTACTTGCAACCAATTTGCCTTGGCTCGGCGATCCCTTTTTTCAAGACTGCATGAATCAGCAATGTTCTAAAAACCTGGGTTTACCCAACACACAATGACTTTTCAGACTTTTAGCATGTGGCATTTCCAATGATAAAAGACATCCTGCTGTTGTTGCCATTTCTGCTTAGTGGCTACTTATAGGCCTCTAATTGGGTTATGAAAGATAGAGCAAACTAATAACGTGTGTTATGAACCTCTTCTGAAAAAAAAAAAAATCTAATATCTCCACACACATAACACCGCAGCAATAACCAGTGAGACGGCTGATGCCTCCCTCCCGCTCCGACACGCCGATCATTTGAGGCAATTAGCAGCTGTAAATGGCAGAAGTCTTGTTAAACGGCGGCTTTAATAACTGTGAAGCCCAGTGGAGAGCTGCAAATGAAAACAGCCGGCTGACTCAACTCTGAACCAATTGCTAAATATATTCTACTGCAGAGAAAGCTTATAAAATATTTATTTGTGGTAACGCATGTGAGCAAAAACATAGTGACATCTGTAGGCTTTATAGCAATCATGCTTCACAAACATAGCATGAACACATCTAAGTCACCTGCCTCTGAAGCTCATGTATTGATGGAAGTTTTGACAGAAATACAATATAATATACATAACTACTGTATGTCTTCAGGGGTGTATAAATACTATATTAGAATGAGCTATTTATATTCACATTCACCGCGGGTCCCCCCCTTGCATGGAACTCGCCATGTTGTCTAGTAGCCCTAAATGGACAAACTGCTCTACAGAGTGCATTTCGAAAATATGTTGAAAACATCTTGGTTCGGATACGTTTTAGTTTCTTGTATCTCTGTGGGATTCCTACTACTGACAGGACCTCAGACTGCCCTTTGACCTTTTCCCACTGATCTGATTCAAAGACAGGAAGCACTTCGTCCATGATGTAAAACTGGAGATATTTTCATATGGTCCAGATGTCCAGGCCTTTAAAGGTATTGTTCTACAAAAAATAAACATCATTTCATCACTGTCATCATTTATTCACCCTCATTACGTTCAAACCTGTATATTACTTTTTCTTCGGTGGAAGCACAAAAGAAGATATTTTGAGAAATGTTGCAGTGGTTTTATGTCCATACAATGGAAGTCAATGGGGTCCAATTCTGTTTGGGTACCAACGTGTGTTTTTAGTAAAGATCTGTGTGATGAGTACAGTATGTGTGGCAAAACAACTGAACAATCTGAGGAAAACGCACTGTAGTAAATTCATTTTCTAACCCTTTATGAAATTATGAGATTGACTACGAATAATAAATACTGTTAGTTTCTGAAACCTAATGCATTCAAAAATAATGCCAGGATCATTTATCAACCGTTCTACTTTCTTTCGCGGTACAAAAAGGACACCCTCAGTCTCACAGACTCTCATTGCCTGTGACTGTCTCGGGCTGCTTTAACACAATGTCAGGTGACTAAATGAAGACAGATTTTCCATTTTTGAGTCAACTATTCCTTAAACGTTGTCCCAATCATAAGTCTCAATCAATCGAAGGAAAACGCTCTGGTACAGTAAGTGCAGTAGGTCTACTAAATTCAGTTAGTATGTACGGCTACACCTCACAGTCTCCTGTGTAACATCATCACTTCCTTTGAGTTACTTCTCAAGAACAGACCATCAATCAATCTAACATGTACTGCGACCATTAAAATCACTGCCAATAATCCTCACATAAATTCTAGATATAATCCACCTTTTGCCCTGTGCTTATTTATCTACTGGCAGGTTCAAGAGTTGCAGTCTAGGAAATGTCCCTGTAAATCTTTCAGTACTGATTTTGACTTGGATGGAAAAGATCAATAAGCCAAATACATTTTCAGCTAATATACTGTATGTACATCCAGAAATGAAACATCCAATGAAAAGAAATGCTAATTTATTATGTGACAACCTTCGCAACCACAAAGGCAAGTATATGAAGCCAACGTAATAATCAATAAAACAGAATGAAAGTACATTAATAAAAATAATGACTGTTGCCAAGGGCAACACTAAAACCTGTAATCCGGGAAACCCTTGTGTTATAGCTCTGCTCGAGTTTCACTATTCCTACAGGCAAATTAAATCATTTTCACTCATATGTATATTTTATGTCCATGCCATGTGATAGGTTGGATAATGTACAATTAATATTAACGCTTTCTCTGTTGAGGTCCTGATCACTCTGACTGACTGACTGACATTATCTCTTACAAGGCAAATGAGCTTCTATTTGCACAGAACAAATGATACTTCAGAACAACTGCAATTACACCGAGCTAAATGTGTTGCCTAACCTGTTAATATAGAGAGCATTTATTGACACTGTGACGGACTTAAATAAATGACGCACAACTCCATGTGCCTATATAACAACATGCTGTGAGTCATTTCAATCTCCCAGTTTGTAAACAAACAAAAATAATGTTTGCAGTAATGCGCTTCCAATTAAAGTCTACAGGGACAAGACATTTCAGAGCGGTTTAAAGCAGACATCTATTATGTCTATATTATTACTCCAGATGTGTTATTGCAGTTGTATAGTTATTCAAATTGTCCTTTAAGAAGTGAGATTACTGTTGTGGACAGATAAACTTCCAATTGTTTGTTAGCAACATGTCTTTGAGGGCAGCTTAAAGAAATGCTTCACAAACAGGTTTAGCAAGCAATTCTAATCTTATGTTACACATACAACGTACAAGTCTTGCATCTATACTTATAACTAGGGCTGTGTGCTTCGGGTACTTGATGCCTGACCTGTACATACATTTTGTAATACAGTTGTTATTTTCTTAAGTACCCACATTGTTTTTGTGAGTCCACAGGTAATTAACTACTGTACATATTTAACAGCAATTTGTCTTTAAACCTCTATTTGGAGGCTTTTTCGGCACATTTCAATGAATCCATATAAATATCAATATATGTATGGATATATCAGAATATAAAGTAATGAACATATGAAATGTTAACATTAATCTTAGTGCAATGCCCTTTAGGATTCCATACTTGGAATTACTGTAAAAATTATTTTTGCTTGCTACTTTTTACACTAGGGAACAAGACAAATCATTTTCTGTAGCAGTGGAAAGCTGTCACATTGACAGACACTTGCAATAAACCGAGACATTTTGTTAAAGTCTGTAAGGTAGTGAAGGAAGTTCCTTGATGTACCTTTGGGTGACAATGAGGTTTTGGAGAAGTTCAGATGCTTGAGGCCCTTACGGAGTTTGGCAAACTGTGCACCCAAAGAGGCAATCCCTGCAAAACAAATGAAGAGGTTATCAACAAAAAAAAGGCCATTGACAGACAGTTCCTAGGGAGTGTTGGGTGTTAGACAAGGTGTTGCTACCGCAGGATGCTCTGATGATAGCTTGGGTGATGCAGTTTGGTTGCTAGGGTGCCCTAGGTTTTAATTCATTACAAAGCAGACCCTCGTTGTCCCAAGTAAAAAACGTCAATCCTCAAGTCTATTCTGGGGCCTATGACTTGAGTTCTAATACAGATTTGAAATCCTTAAAATGGTCCTATTAAAAGGTATGTCCTGCAGACAAACACTAAATGCTGTTAATGCTTCACATTAAGATGACTGTTAAAAAGTATCCCAAGCTTCCTGAATTCACCCTGTTTTATTAGATCACATAAATCCAGCTTGCCATCTTTTTGCTTAAGCATTTTGTCTCCAGCATCGCTCTTAGTAGTAATGTAATGAGCTCAATGTCTGTATAGTTCCCAGCCTAAAAGAAAGACTAGTAAAACTGCACGCATAATATTTTCTCCTTCGTGGGAGAGACAGCTTCCCCTCCTGTTACATCTTACATGAACATCCACACTCAGAGCTAAAGATCCACATCCATGTTTTATTCATAGTTTGAAAGTTTTTCTGGTGTTAGAAAAAGTAGTTATAGTGAATAGTCTAAAATGTGGCCATTACTACACAGACAGGGTTATTCTGGGTCACATCAGAAATGCTTGAAAGACTATGGGCGCTATAGCGTCGAACCATTTTTAACACGGTCTGGAACGGTTACAGTTATGTTTCCACGTGAGCCTGGTTTGCCACGGCACACTCGATTAAGCAACGAGAATGGTTTGGTGCGATGGTGGAAACGCGCTATATATATTGGCTGATCTGTCAAGGTCTGCATAGATGACAGAATAAGCTTTAAAATGTTTAAACATGAGTTATACAATTTGGCGAGATTACAACTTATAAATGAGTAGGAAGAAATGTGGGAAATAATGAGGCGATATTAATGCCCGGACAATAACTCACCCCTGTCCTCGAGAGGATTGTTGGCAAGGTTTATGGTGTGCAGTCCTGAGCTGGCATTGTGGCCGAGGGCATTTGCTAATTTCTGTGCGAAGTCCCTGCGAAATACAGAGGAAAAAACACTCAGCAGAAAACTAAATGGGTTTCATAAACAGTGAGCAGAATATGAGCTTTTAAAAACAACGTGTCATGTTTTAGATGCCCTCACGTTTTGAGTCCAGCATTGTCTAGAATCAACTCCTCCAGTCGGCTGGATCGGGCGACCATTCTCAGAATCTGATCACACACGTCTGCAGACTAAATACACCAAACATGACTCATACACTGTGATAAAGATAAATCCTCCCAAGACAAAGCGCACCCTAATGAATCAAATGTATGATGTCAATGGGTAGTCTGACTAACTACATATTTGGACACATTTTTGCAAATATCACTTCCTGAAAACACTGGGATCTTTTCAACAAGTGATGGCAAAAATATATCAAAAGAATGGTTGGTATATTAATAAAAGTAACTACAGGAGGCCATGTGTAAAATTTCAGAAAAAGCAGCCTCTTCTTTATTAAACCTTTTATCTCTCAAGAAACAAATCTCATCGTAACTCAAAACAGTACAAAATCATGACTTCTCAATGTAACATCTACTATAATATGCATTAAAATCGCCATGTGACTGATCGACCAAAATGTAATCTTGTCTGTACTGGTGCATACTGTAAGGCATTCCATAGACTACTTTTGTTTTTATACACAGTAGTTACTAAAGACTAACACAGTGTCTTCACCGGATGCGACAAGCGCAACAAGACACACGGTTTGTTCTTATGGGATCAGTGTGGAAAAAATGTAAAATTATAATTTGTTCTAATGCGTTCTATTGTCTTTTTTTCGTGTCCCATAGAGCCGCAACGCGTCCGGTGTAGACACTCTGTAAGCCTAACAGAACCTAAAAGGAACTACATTTTATAGAAGGTTATCCTTGGGTACATATTTGTCATCAAAATATAGTTTAGTATAGGTTCAAACAGACACATTTTTACCCTTTCAATCTCTCTCGCTCTCTTTCTCTCAAACAGCCAATAGGGGTTTACTGAATCTGACATGTCTATTTGTCAATTTTAACAGCTCATCATCTACTCACAGAAAAGAATGACCCATGAGTGGAATTTTTACCCTGTAAACGCTGTTATTAATAACCCACTTAAACCCACTCAAGCATCAGCAGATTAACAGACAAAAGATTCTGTTATGTACCTTACAGACAACGTGAATTTGCTTGAGGACTATGGTTTTCCCCCAACTGACACTTGTACATAATATAAAATGTTAACTTGCAATTGCAAATTAAATACAGGTGGCACTTATAATTTGAGAGTGTATTTGGCAGTATTATACAAAACTTTGTACACATTCACACATGTAAAACGAGTCATCAATATTGTTGGACCCCATAAAGAATATTAGCTTTTTAGACACATTTTGTGGAGCACACTAGCATATACATGGAATCAAAATACTGACAAACATTGATGAATAAAAACAATTCATACATTTTGATAAACTATAAATTATGGGAAATTTCCAAAAGATATCGTATTTCTGTCTGAGATCTCCGACTGGTGTGGTCACTGCTGAGTTAACTCAATGATGTACTCACTCCCTTATCCAAAACATTTATCTTGGACCAAACTTAATTAAAATATTTATCTTAAATCTTATCTTCTAAACACCTTCTCATACAATAATGAAAACTGTGATGATTCAATGCAATTGTTATTTTCAACAATCTGCCCAAGTAAAGCATACGAGAGCCCTCCAAATACTTAGGGAGTTATGACTCCCAAGAGACTAAATTTGGACTAGATTAAAAATGTCAAGTCTCCGAGCTCTGACCCAGATCTGACATCTAGTATCCAGTCTGCTGCAGTCTTGGGAGAGGAGTAAAACAGAGTTTTCTGCTGAGGTAAATTATTCCTCAAAAACATTCTTGTCGGCCAAAAACCATGAACCCACATGTTGTAAAAAATTCTTATTTTATAATTTTGATCAAATACTTTAACTGACTGACGCTGAGGATCACGTGCTGTGGCCGGTATATGAGAGAGGTCTTTCAAAGTTGTGATATTTATGTATTGGTTGAATTTTTTTATACATCCAAATCGCAGTGAAAAAACAAGCCACGCCCACAATTTTTTTCTCATTTGAAATTCCATTTCACTCGGAAATGCGTCAGAATACGGAAGAAAAAATGATCCCTACTTCCGGTTCACAGGGACTTTAATAATGGTTGCATGTGCTTTTTGGTGCCTCATCATTTAAAAATATATTATAAACGGTCACAGGTTCTTTTTGCATTTGTCAAATGCATTTGGGACGGGATGAAATTGAGTAAATTAAGGGAGAATTTCAACGTGTGGGTGAACTATTCCTTTAACTTTTCTTTGAAATACACAAATACACAAGCGTTTCTGGCATGCTTGATAAAACCCTTTTTTCATAATATTCATTGTCTTCCTTTTATGTATTAGATATCAAAGTGGCTAAATGCATGACATTTGTACAACCAAGACATTTAACCAAGAAGCCCAAGGTTATATTGGAAGTTGGTTTACACAACCATGTTCTGAAAGGTCCCCACAGGCACAGAAATGAAAACCTTGACGTTCTCCTGCGTTCTCCGCACTGAATCATTTACTTCCCTTCCTGTTTATAAACTGTATTTTTATTCTCGTCTCTGTTGTTCAGTAGCCTACTCATGCATACTGACTGTACAGTGCATCGCTCAATCCCGGAAGCTCCTTCATATCTCTGAATGGCTCTTCAGGGGAGCTTTTGAATCATGATGGCTCTTTTCACCCAGATTCATCAGCTGCTCTAAACAATGCATACAGACCCAAGTGACATCTCCTTATCTACAGAAACCCTGTTCAGCACTGCACTCATAACCCCCACTGAACACAGGTTTACATTATAAAAGCCATTGATTGTTGCCATGGAGACCGTGTGTATAGACATAGCAACCGATCGTTGCGCTTATGCTGTACATGCAACACGAAACAACTTTGGTTATACATGTCTAACCTCAAAGAATTGGGATTCAAAGAAACCAGCGGTGTGTTTCATCTCCGTATAACCTTTTATAAATGTAAAATGGGCCTTATGAGTGCAGATATGTTAAATACATCTTGTGTGTCCGTTGGGTACAGAGTTCCACTCACCAGTTTATAATCCTTGGTGGAGATTTTAGTAAACCACTGGTTGTATTCCAGCACTGCGATTATCGCCACCAAATCCCTGCACACATACGTATATCCAGGCGTAAGATAAATCATTCACTTCAACTCTGATGAAGTAACTTTAATCTTGGGTTTACCCTCTCTAATTCAGATCAAGTCATTTCACTAACGTTGACATAATCCTTATCCAGATTTACATAATAATGTTGTACTCACACAAATCAGGGATTAAACAATCAGGATTTTTAAGATATTTGAAAAGTTTAAATGAAAAATGTATATTTTGTAATTTATAAAGCACACATAAACAAATAGCAAATAGTATTAAAAAAAAAAGTAACTGCAAGGCCTAAATCGTTTTTGCAAGGCTCGCTGCCGATAAGATTGTTTCAAAATGGCTTATTTATACATCTACAGATACTGTACATGTATGTTACCTGTTCTCCAGGTGACTGAAGTCCTGTAGGTTCAGCTCTCGTGTGTCCTGTGTCAGATAGATCGTGTCCACATCCTGATTGGTGAGAGGCAAACTATTTTAAATTGTTACTAAAGACAAATTTTCAGGCTAAAATGAAATATACCAAAACTGAAAACAGATCCTGGGTCCAAATGAAAAGTTTATTTCCATTTCCATTTTTAAAAATGTTTCATGTTTTTTTGTGCGAGTTAGCTGTATTTGCTTAGTTATTATTACTTAATAAAAATAAACCAACTTCACTTAGATTGATATTAATTGGAATGCACAATAAAAAACAGTTTTTTAGTAGAGTTACCCGTTTTTGCAAATGAACTCTTCAAATATTGATTTATTGTTTTTAAAAGGATTAGGCTCAATTTAAGGATGGAAGGGCTTTTTACGACAATTTATTTTTGGCATAAATGCCAATTCAGATGATTCATGGGTAATGCTGAAAGCAGAAGGTGTGTTTATCTCTAAAAGTGGTCTCTCGAGGAATTCAAGCTGGCCAGAGGGAATCCTGAGTCAAATGCATTAGAGAACAGATCAATAGTGCTTGAATAAAATGTGTGTGTGTGTGTGTACTGACCCACTGAACCTCTTCTCGGTACGGAAGGCCTAACCAGTCACACACGCACCTGTACTGCTGTGAGAACCCCCCTGTAGAAACCAAGATCCGTATGAAACTCATGTCAATCTTATTCAGAAGCAGATACACAAAGAGATGTTCCATGACACAATGCAAGATGGGAATTTTACCACAGGGTCCCGGTTCAGATCCACTCTGACTCTCCCAGAGCGCCTGCAAAGTGCTGATCCTCTCAGGAGGCTCCATGGACAACCTCTTCATCACCTTCCTGCAGAGATCGGAGAACAAGAGCGCAAAAAAGAGACTCAACAGGACACTCCAACATATCCGAAGCAATGTCAATCTTCATATATTCATACACTTGCCTGTTCTTTGATGTTCAGTATGCGTTGGTGTCATTGGATTTACAATAGTTTTCTAAGATAATTAATCACCATAATTCACGTCCTATACTGCACGTTTGCGTGTTTCAGTTGTGTGTTCATTCAGTGTTGTTTGTAAAGCTGTCAAAAATACTCACAGAGGAGGCAGACCAGGCCAGATTCTCTGTAGGCAGCTGCCAATGTGAGCCACCACCTCGTTCACCTCATCTGTAGATGCCATCTTAAGAGATATCTGACCCCGCTCATACTCCACTGCAAACTGACACACAACATCAAAACCGCATGCTATAAATACTGGAATAATACAGTCAATGTCTAAAGGCAAATAAATACGAATTTGGCATTATCCTGTATTACACCGCTATGTGTTCTTGTTATTTACAGTTTCTGAAATGTGTTTTTTTATGATTTAATTTACTTAAGTAAAAAAAAAACTGTATTGTGTCATGTTAATTTTAGCATTTATACTAATACATTTTTATTTTCAAAAGTTTTGACACATCTGTAAGTTCCACGAACTGTGATTTATTACCTGTGTGGGCTTGCTACACGTGATGCCTTGAATCTCCAAATAATTGAAAGTCTGCTCCACCTAAAACAGAGAAGCACTATGAATAAATCATGACCTCACACATTAAATGTATTCGTTTTTTGTGCAAGCTCAAAATTTGAGCCTAAAATAGCAGCATTACAACCCAGAGGTTAAATATGACTCAGTTCTACCACCATCACGCGAGCACATATTTTCCAAATAAAAACAAATAACAAGACCTGATTTTACAGATATAAACTAAAGTCGAAAACTGGAAGGCCGGTTTCTAAACCCTTCATTGATCATTAACAATTAACTTTTACACAGTTAATATTCACACACACGTCCTCAGAGGGAACATGTACTGCGGGAACATACAACAGCACCCACACATTTACATTACATTTAGCAGACGCTTTTATCCAAAGCGACTTACAAAGAGTTTAGGAGCAGTAAGCGATATGTCATACAGGAGCCATAATACATTAAGTGCCAATACAAAGTTACTGGTTTCAACAAAAGCTAGACCACTACCTGTTGAGAGAAAGTTTTTTTTTTTTATTCACACAAACCACAGTCACACACACCTTTTGCACACAAACACACATCATAAAGATTCTGAAGGGCTTGTCAGAGTGTGTGTTTCCCTATATTGCCACATACACTGCATGACTGGCTCCCTTGAGCTACGGTTCAACAGATTCAGCATCAAGAAAAAGGTCTTTCTTTCCACACTGCACTAGCACACACCACACACACTCACTCGAGGGCTGAACGCAACATGACAAAGAGTGACAAGCCACTCTTCCAACATGACCACTGAACACACACACCAACACACATAAACTCCAACTATAGTAGTTTGGTTGAGACTACTGATACCTCAGAGATAATGTACAGGCAGACAGTTGTAATCGCAGAAATAAACCCCGACAGTGTGATAGGACCCGACGTGAAGCGGAGGGTCTTGCAATTCTGTGAATAACGAACCTGAAAATGTATCTTGACTAGCCACCCAACAATCCCAACGAGCCTGTAATAAAGTGTAATAAAATCTACCAACAGTTCTGAATTATATATATTTTAAAAACAAAACCTTTAGTTGGGGGTGTGTGCAACTCGGAGCCAGTTAAACCAGAACTTATAAAATGTATGTGCTTCAACAATATCAACAAATTTCACTGAAGAAGAGTGACGCTACACTGCATTTAAAAATTTTTAATATCTGATGTGTCACTAAATCAATAAATATAACTATAGAGCTAACATTACATATGAAACAATGAATAAATAAATATTTAAATGGAAAGAACAGCTGTATTTTGATGTGAGAGACAGTAAATGGGCACAATGTTGTCCAGGCAGACGGCCACTTCCGTTTCCTGTTAGTATGTCCCAGTATGTGCATATTGTTTTGTTAAAATGTGTATTTTTCATAACAAAAACAGTTCATACTTTTAGTGCATGGTATAAGTAGGCGAATATTTGGGACGCAGCATTTGTCTGACTGAAACAGTACCAAGTTTTTTTTAGGCGAAGATTAACAGACTTAGATAACGCAATTCCATGCAAAAGTCAATTTACCATTATAAAAATAAAGTTTTCACCAACGGTTTTCAAGCATGGTGACAGCTCAGATGTCAATATTTGGTGGTTTAAATACCCATGTGCAGTCTCAAGTTTTCAATGCTTGATTTTCCATAGTCAGATGCCGCATTTCAGAATTGTCACATCCATAAAGTTCCATAGCAGTCATAAATGGGCACACAAAAATTATAATGGGCACATAAAATCATGAAGAGCCATCCCTTCTTTATTTGTTGGATATTATTGTTTTTGGTTTGTGTATTTCAATTTACAGAAATACAAAATCCTCAAGGACTTTCTTAAAATAGAAAACATGTCCTTACACTGATATTTTTCAGTTACAAAGAGATTAGGCTCATATCCTGACTGAGCAAAAACCCAAAGACCCATATACAGTATATCCCAATAAACTAACACACTCATTTACACACTTCCCTGTGGGTACAAAACATATCCGGAAGAGATCTAGAAGGTAAATTAGTTGTAAATAATTACACAAGTGACAGCTGTAGGTGTGAGAATTGAGAAAGTAAATTTCCATGTTTTCTCTTTTTACTGTTACTGAATTATATCAGTCAGTTTCATACACTGATAAATGTTCAGTAACCTTCCCCCTAATAAACACATTACCATGATTCTGACATTCATATATAAACATTAAACAACTGAAGCCATTGTGAAGATAAAGGAAGTAAAATACTGTAAGAGGAACGTCGTTTACAAATCAATACAGTACAGAGGTTGTTGAATTTTAAAAAGACCAGAATATTAGGATGGGCTCTTTTTACTGGGCCAGTTAGCATCCTTTAATCATAGCAACCAACTTAAACCCCTAGCAACAGCATTTCCTTAAGAAACGTAACTATTGTTCGATTAATGTGTTCACAGTGTGAATTGAATACTATTTACATTACCATTGGTTTACTAGAAATATCATAATTAGACTATAGTCAATATAGTGAGACCTTAGTAAATATATGGTTACTATATTTTACTACAAATAAAACAAAAAAACTATGGATAAAATAGTTCAATCATTGTTAATTGAGGAAGGCAATGTGCCGAAAACTATTTATTCAGTTTAAATCTCTCAAGATTTATATTTGCAAAATACATGAAAAGATGAGGGCAATTTATTCAGTTAATTTAGCAACTTTAATTAGCTCTGTGATACAGGTTTTTATCACAATGATCTCAATAAGCCCCCCGCTGACACTAAATGGAGCTCAAGAGCTAAACTCAACTCATTCAGATTAGGGTGAAGTGTCAAGAGTTTCTTTAGGGCTAGTTTATGCGACAAACTGACAACCTTATCAACTTAAAACAGAATGTTTAAAATGCATTTATGGCGGTTTGTTCACAAAACAAGTTTTTAACGTGCAAGTTGTCGTCTCTGTGTAGACTGTGAAAATGTAAAACTGGGATGTCAAGCGAATGCAGATTGCGTGTTCAGTCTTTATGGGCATTTTTGACCATATTTAATTTTGAGTACTGGAAATGTTTGAAAAAGGAGTACTCGAGTAATGGGGGGCGGGACGTGTGCCTGATGTCAATAATGTAAAGATTTTAATTACAACACTGATACGAAAATGTATGTAAAACACAATGTTTTTGAAAATACAGTAAACACCCAGCCAACACAGTTCCGTTGTGACGATGTACCCGGACCATAGTTGTTGCCAAAACGTACCATAATAACGTTCTAGCGATGCAACTTTGTGATTCCCATATTCGTCGTGAAATGCGTAACATTGGACATTGTTGGGACATGGTGATTACCTCCTGAAGACATACCTGGGATGTACCATATTCGTTGCAGCGACGTAACAAAAACGTTTCTGGGACGTTGATGAGCATGTTCTAATGACCAAACAGTCACGTTGTTAAAATCTTTATATTTTTATCTAATTTAAACAATTATCATCCCTCACATGGTGGATTAAATTATTTTGCGATTTAATCTGTGTGTTAAAGATTACATTTTATGCACAATTGGAGTAATTCTCTATTCAAATATGTATAAAGCACAGAATAACGATTATAAAACTCAACACAGCACTGTACATCTCAATCAGATATTTTATTTATATTGCAGTAACTGTTACATGACATAAAAAAATCAAAGACTTCAACACAATATAGAGGATTTAAAGCAGATATTTATTGAAAGAGATGAATAAACATTATGTTTAAGCTTAACATTATATTGTTGTCCAGATACATTAATTAAAGGACCAGTGTCCAGGTTATCTGAAGACCAGTACATCAAGTCACTACAACGTTATCCATGGGAGTAATCCACAACGTTATTTGTGGACGTGGCTAGGACGTTTCTGGAACACACGCAACAATTTTAAGAAACGTAACGTTGTAAAGACGTCATCAGAACGTGGTCACAAAGTAATGTCACGGTGACCAAATGAAGATGAACTGGTGACGTCGTCAGAATGTACTGTGTTAGCTGGGCATTTAGAAAAAATATCAGCATGAGGGTCATCTCTGCAGTAACATTTCTATCTGTTGCTGTCTGACAGTAAAACACTATAGGCCTACAACTTGTCTGTCTGGTAGTGGTCTCACCTAACATTTTTTGTTTAAATATAACGGTGCGTTTCTACTGGGGCGAGCGTTTGCCGCTCACGAGTGTGCACTACGCGAGTGTGAAGCTCACGGTCCGTTTTGAATCAATTCCTAGGGAAGCTGAGCTTCAAGCTCACGAGTGTGCACTTCCATTGGAATGGACTGAAGAACTAGAAACAAACATAAACAGAAATTCAGTCTTCACTGGATGTGGCGCGATGACACGCAACAAACGGCTTTGGTTTCTATTGTGTTTTGCCGATTCCATCGCACCGCTCGTGTGCTTCGTAAAGCGTGTAACCCCTAATTTACACTGCAGGCGTGTTCGGCTCCGACGCTGCTACCGGAACTGCGCCGCTTCGCTATAAATAGGCACCTAGTCTATTTTTGACGGATGCCGCGTCCAAAATGCACAGCAAATACAAAAGAAAAGTAAAAATATCATGTCAATTTCAAAATAAACACCCTGTACAGACTTCCGATCATATTTCACAGCACATATCCCTTAGATAAGACCATAAATGGAGAAGGTTCATCCTCGATCAAAACCATGGATATTTTTTTGTGGTAAATATTGTATAATAATCATGTTTTTTTGTAGTAGTAAAACCATGGTTCATTTTCGTAAGGGAACAAATCATGACACATAGCAATGAACACAACAATATACCAGACAAACATGAACTATTCAGCCAACTTTCCTATGGCATAACCCCCAAAAATCATGAAAAACAACGTTGGACAGGCAAATCACCTGGTCTCGCGAATTCAGCCGCTTCACGTTTGAGGCGCTCCTAGTGTACATTGCTTGGCGCTGCACATCTTGGACTTGACTATATTTTTGTCAAACTCATCAAAGTGAAACCAGACATCACTGCATGCTTTTAAAGGGGTCATATGGCGCAAATGCATGTTTTTCTGTGTCTTAGGTGTGTTATAAGTTACCCATGCATGTATTAGACACGTAAAATTGCTAAAGTTTAAGTGTCCGAACAAAAGATGCATTCAATCTAAAATCGAATGTTCACCCAGACCTGCCTGAAACGCCTCGTGTAACCACACCCCGGCGAATGTACGTCACTTCGTAACATGATTTGACAAAGACCGCCCGAATCTGAACGCAAGTAAAGTGGGCGTACTTGTGAATCTCATTGCATGGTCACTGCCGCAGCCATGGTGCGGAGATGCTGTGTTTCGTTGCAAAAAGAAAGACTCTTTGTTTGCCCTGCCAAAAGATGAGACAACTAAAAGCGAATGGTTACATTTTATTTACAACACTGTTCCAGAAAAGTACAGTCCGAATGTTCAAGTTTGTGCAGCGCATTTCACCGACGATTGCTTCACGAACGTAAGAGAGAGATTAAGACTGGCTATGCATGAAAGCTTTAGTTAAAAAGTGGGGCCATTCCAACCATTAAAACTTTGCGAAGACAATCTTGCGCTTCAGATTTACAGCCCATAAGTATATTTTCATTGTAAAAGACTTTGCTATGGACTAACGCGGGTTGAGTTTGTCAAGTGTTTGTGATCTGCAAATGTACAAACGTGAAATAAGACAACATAAGTCCTAATAATCAGTAATACGGTTGGTATGTTTATCCGTTTTCTCTTTCTTTAAAGACCTCTTCAAGCCATCTGCAGATGTCAGGCAAATCGATACATTTTCTAAAGACCTTTAATTGCAAGTGTCACATTATGAATTTTGTTTGACTGTAGGTTACTTCAATGGATTAATACTTTAAGGGAAGTTAAAAAAACCCACTATAGTTCACATATGGGATTTGTTGTAAAAAATCCCTCACTAGCTAAAGGTTAACCAAGTAAAGAACGTAATTAACTTTTTACCTATTTTTGTCAAACCTCACTTTTAGCCGTCATTCAGAACAGTGATCTCTATTTGTAAAAAAAATTGTGATTCACAATTTATCCAGAATTGTGCAGCTCTAGCCTCTAATAGTAGGTTACTAACAGATATTTCCAAAGTAAAATTTTTTTTTTTCCAAACTACTTTTATGCATAGATGAGTTCTTGGCAAATCATAAATCATAAGCCATATTCAAGACATTCACAGCTGCAGTACATTCTACAGGCACACCCGACACGCAAGTGCCACACTGCTGGCACTGTCGTAGTGAGCAGATTTATTTCATGCTAGGGAACACATACCATGTTTTACTACTGTACTTACCAGTACAAAGTTTTCCTACACTCTTAATACGAATGTGTAGAAAAATTACACAAATTATGTGAAGCACTCCACTATACTCCTTTTGTGTCAATATGAATTAAAATTGTGTTGAAAGGGTTTATCTGTTTTATTATAATAGACACCTAACGTTTTTGTTTATGACTTAAATTGTGTATGCCTTGTATCATGAATGACTTAGATTGGAAATGTCAATTATAAATGTCTACATTCTACAATGTTTTCTCTATGTTCTTCTGTGAAAATGAGTTGCATAGCAGCCAATAGAAAGCGTGTTCACAGTTACTGTAAATCCTGAAAAAGAGCACCAAACATGAACCCAGGTGTCTTTGTATATCCATTGTACCAGGACTTCTTCACTGTTAACATTAAACACAAAGTAACCGGAGCACTAGGTGTTCATAAGGCACAATGTGATCACAAGCTTCATGTAAGGTGCTCTCCCAAGTTGATTTACTTAAGCTGCTCAGTAATCTATCTGATCCATTTACCACTAATAGGAAGCCTTGGTCTGTGACATTATGGGATGTCACAACATGATTAACTGATCCTCTTCACTTTCTGCTCTGGCTACAGTGAGAGTCAGTGGAGAGCAGGCCACCAGCGAAAATAACTCCTCGTAATCTTCTGAAGCCCAGAGCAGAAAGAGACGGCAACTATTTCTTTAAAGGTGGGATGGAGGTGTGTGATGCGTTTTAGTATTTCAGTCCTAACACAACTCAACCCAGATCAAATTCTACAGAGAAAATACGATTTTGACAACGACACATTGGGAAAAAACTGCTGAGCCACATCCTAAATCTGCTTACCTTGGTAGGGATTCGTGCACTGAGGAGATAAGCCCGATGAGATGCCAATGCCTGCAGACGAGACAGAGAAAAACATAAATTTCAAGTTTTCTTTTATCTTGAAAGCAGGGAAAATCCACATATAGGTCAGGGAGGTCAGCACCGATCCACAAAATCAAAGCTTTCAAATGGAGACCTCTGGTTGAATTGACACAGAAGGGCACTTTCAAATATTTAAAGATTTTGAAAACACATCGATACACCCTCAGGAAAGCCAAAGCCCCTATAAAACAACAGCCTTGTGTGGATGGCTGCTTTCCAGGGAAACCATAGGTTCAGGTGTGTTGAGCTTTTGTGGTTTTGAGTGGAGGGAAACACAGTGGATGCCTAGCTGTGTGTATGAATGAGAGAAAGTATTAGGAATGCTTTGATTTTGTGAAAGAAGCACAGTCTACTTTGAAGCGGACACCATCGCATTAAACACAATCAATTTCAGGTGACATTGGCGTGTAATAATGATAAAACAAGTGCATCAAAGGTGACTGGATTTAAATGGTTTTCTCCCGGAAATCAGATGAAAATGTCAACCTTGCCGTGAAAAAATACGTATTTTTTTACCAACGGTTTCTACTATGGTAACAGCACAGATATTAACATTTGGTGGTTCAAATACCCATGTGAGATCTCTCTTCAAATTTGTTAAGCATTTGTTTTATTTTTAGTGCATGATTTTTCATAGTCAGGTAAGTGCCATTTTCAGGATTGTCACATCCATAACCCAACATATTCCTCATAAATGGACACATGGAAATTAAAATAAAGTACCTGTTTTTTTATATTTGACCCAACAATGGGTTAAAATAATTCAGCATTCTGGGTTAAATAACCCATCATTTTGGGCTGGAACAACCCAGTAATTTATAACCCAACGGCTGGGGTTGACCCAAAACTGAGTTGAAGAAACCCAGCATTTTTTAGAGTGTAGGTATGAGTTAAATAGTTTTTTGTTAAAATAACTATTCTTTTCTATTCCCTACTACAGCACTTAGCTCTAATGGGGTCAGGGTCACAGTTAGAGCTGGGTATCGTTTATGATGTTCCAATTCGATTCGGATTCACAAGCTCTCGATTTGAGTCAATGATTATAGACATACAAATCCTATATATATTTCTACAAAAGACCAGTAAACATCAGATTACAATGGTGAATAACATTTTTTTATGAAGAGCCACAAACCTGTATATTAAACTTTAAACATACTTGGGTATATTGAAACAGAACAGTTGCATACCTTTACTCAAAATCAGGTTATTTTACATTAAGATACACTATAAACTATATACACTACCCGCAAATTCTATTATCATTTACTCACCCTCAGGTTGTTCCAAGCCTGTATACAGTAAATGTATTTGTTCTGCAGAACACAAAGAAAGATATTTGGAAGAATGTCAGTAACCAAACAGGTCTCATCCCCCATTGACTCCCGTAGTATTTTTTTTCCTTACTATGACAGTAAATTGGGGATGAGATCTGTTTGATTAATGACATTCTTCCAAATATCTTCCTTTGTGTTCAGCAGAACAAAGGTATTTATACAGGTTTGGAACAACCTGAGGGTGAGTAAATGATGAGAGAATTTTCATTTTTGGGTGAACTATCCCTTTAAAGTAAAAAAAATCCAGAAAGATCTGTGCTCAAAACTCCCAACAAAGTTCTAACCCTATGGGAAGGTATGAGGCTATGAGATTCAGAAATAATAATGCTTACCATAAAGACGTGTGTGTGAAAAAAATAAATACATAAAACTCTATTATAGACCACTGTGAACATCAAAAACTAAGTGTTAACACAATCTTGATCCAGTAGAACACTGAATAACAAACTACAGCCCGACTCCTGAGAGATGCTCAGAATTTGGAAAAGAAGCTAAAGTGATATAGAAAGTAGAGAGCAACATGAACTGAAAGCACAGAAAGAAAGAGACGAAAGTATTAAGACTGGCACGCAGTTATGCGTTTGCCTCTGGAGACACATAGCCGAGAGGCAATGAGCTCAGCTTCATTTCACAGACAGAACAGGATATTACACATGCATAACTCACGCTTCTATTACATCACAGACACTTCAAACTAAAACTGATCACTCTTTACGGCACATCACCATTGTAACAATCTGAAAACGTGTTTAATGAGAGGCTGATTGACAGACTTTAAGACTTGCTGCACCCATACTCCTGTTTGTGTGTGTGTGTGTGTGCGTGCGTGCGTGCGTGTGTGTGTGCTTGTGTATTTCTTTCCATGGCAAATCATCTCTCAGCATCTCCAGATGGCAGCCCCAAAGCATCCAGTAATGATGGACACACCCTTACTAACAACAGACACACACACACACTCCGATAATCTTTGTTAATTTTTATTCACTCGCACAATACAAAACTGATATGTGGCTTCCTTATTTTATGTTTATAGAGACCATAATTTAAATAAAGGCCAATAAAATGTGAAATGTTATCATGCATCATTTGACTTTTGAAACTGGCAAAATGGCATCTTCCACATACATGAACTTTGTGGTTCCTAAAAGTCTTTATACTTTAAGTCTAATAAAACAGTGTTTATAGACCTTACAAAGCTGTGGACAAGACAACACTTTAAGAAAAATAAAACCCAAACCGTTAAAAAACATTATTGACTGTTTTGTGATTATCAAGCAAACTAAATTGGTAGAACATCTGTGACTATGACACATACAGCATGTCGTTTATTGCTGCAAGAAGAGATACTTTACATTTAACAAACAAACAAACAATAAACAAAAAGTACAACAATGGTACCAGTAAATACATTTTATGGAGGTTCAGGTTAATTTATCTCTTATTTATCCTAATTTACTCCCTTAAGAACAAGGATTAGGTTTTGTTCTTCTTGACTGCATGCATGCATGGCCTCTGATTATCCTCGCTGTCAAACCTGCGTTCTCATCACCACTTTCCTCCCCCCCTCCTCATCCTGTCGCCATGGAGACATTCACCCCATCTCATCCCGGACGAAAAACTTTTAGCTGGTTGCATTAAAACCCTGCCAAATACTCAGCCAGGCAGCAGGGTGCTCGTGTAGCCTCACAAAATGACTCGAGACAAGATGAAGAAAAGAATGAAAGAGAATAAAAGGTGTCATGAAATGTCAAGGAAGAGCACCCAATTGCACGCAGCGTAGTGAAGGGGAACACAAAGACTTTTATTAATAAAACAAAACACCCACGATGGGGAGAACGAACTAAGACAAAATGCAAAAACAAACACTTCCCACAAGGGGACAAAAACAATAGTGACAGGATAAATTTAACAACATCCAAAAAACTATGACACGACTTGATAGCAATAAAAATCTAAGGGGATCCAACGGGTGACGATGACAACACTGGGCAAGACGAACAAGGCAAGGCAAACACTCAAACATCCAAACACTTGAATAATCCAGTGATCACACAATCAAATGAACGAGCACAGGACAATAGACAAGAGGACATTATAAAGGCATCCACATCAAGAGGGAACAGGTGCGGGGCATGAAATCATCAACAGTTACTAATGAGGAAACGAGAGGTCGGGAACAGAGACGAGACCCGAGAGTGAGAATGAAAAGCCAAAATTCCTCTCCCCACATAAAACAAGAGGTTCTGTCATGATTCTGCCACTAGATCAAGAAAATGAAGACCCCTCTGAAAAGATTTCTAACCCTCATTTCAGGTTTTTTTAATCAATTCAGAACATGTAACATACAATATTTATAACCAAACCGAACGTTTAGACTGAAAATACTTTTTACTTCATGCTGAAAGACAATATGAGAGCTATATTCAAGTTTTAAAAGGCAGAATTTATCAAAAATGTATGGTGAGTGTTAAACATTTAGATATTGTCCCTCCAGTGAATCTGTGGTCATTTTCCAGCACTGGATATATGTCACAATTCAAAAGAAAACACCATCGCACCATATTTATCATACAAATGATGAGTTTAGAAATCAACCCGTGATGTTTTCAGCCTCCTTTGGTCAAACACGACAGGACAGTTCACCAAACCTGAACTTTGAAACACAGCAAAATAATTCTACTCGTATGCCTACGCAACCATTCTCCCACATTCAACATCCAAATGAGAAGAAGAGAACAGAAGACAAAATCTAGTGTGACCGCCCCTTCAGACATCTATTCAACTCACAGCACTTACGCTTATCCTTTAAAATGACTGCTTCACAATGAGAGCAGGAAATCACCTGAAATCTCTGCCAAGTGCTTTTCTAAAATCACGCTGGAAAGCACAATTTGAAACCTGCTGTTCTTAAGATCTGTGTGCGAGTCTACTAGAGCAGGATCTGTGTGCGAGTCTACTAGAGCAGGATCTGTCCTTCTGACCTGCAGTTACTGTGGTCATTCACACACACAGATCTCAGACCTGCAGAGAGGTAATGATCACCTACAGGCCTCAATAAATCTTTCGGCATATCCATGCTGTGTGTTGCAGTCAGTTTTGTGTATGTTTTCTCTATACAAGTCTGCATTGTAATGTAGGACTACTGCTTGTCATTGTGTTAGTGTGTGTGTAGGATTCCCTCTGGCTCTTCACATTAACCTACTTACACAGCCGTACTGTGGGGGGGGGAGCAGACAGCGAGACATGACTAATCCTACACATGATGGGAGCCTGGCAGGGTCCTAGAAAACTCCACATCTCACAACAACAATGCTGCTCTACACTGTTTGAGAAACTACCGAGTAGTAGGCTACCATAATGTTCCTTTATGGCTCCTCCGAGACCTTTCTGTCTATTCCACCAAAGAAAGGTTTACTACATGTTTGTCACCATCTGATCAATTTAGCATTGAGATAATGAGTCATGTATTTGCATTGTCACTCCTTACCTTAGGATACATAATATTAATGGGTTTAAACAACAGAAAACCTAAAGCATTGCATCATATCCTCTCGCCTATATTCGTTGTCGAAAGTTTTCATTTGTCTACCACAACCAGCTTTTAAACAGGTCCCACTGACAGGGGTGAAATAATTTATACAACATCTGTTTCTATTGCTCCATATGTGCATTCGCGATTGAAAAGAGAGATTCACACTCAGACTCGATGGGCTCTTTCCTGTCACCGCCGCAGCATTAATAATTCTCATTCATGCTTTCTAGACATTCCAGCAGTACGCTGCAATCAGATCAAACCTGTAATAAAAGCCCGACATTTCTTATCACATAATGTAATGAAGCGCAACAGAGCCAAGAAGGCTTGAGGCGCAAGTCAGCACATCACGCACAAAGAGATGTATGTCCCCAATTATGAAGCAGGTATTTAAAAAGACAGCGTTACATCTCTCTAGAGGTCTGAGTTTAAGATTAAACCAACATGGTGTAACTACATAAAAGCCCAATCACAGCCTTTATCGAATGTGTCTGCATAAATTAAACTTGATGGTTATTAAATGACATTGTTTATTTTGTATCAGATGAAATGTTATTGCCAAAGTATGTGAAGAGCAGAATAACAGTCAGATTAATATGTACAGTGCTGTCTTACAATTCTAGGTCACATTTACTAAAACATTTGAAAGCATGAAATGTCGCACTGTGAACAAATGAACTGCTGACTCTGTGTTAATGGTTTAAATAGATTTAACCAGATGGAAACGATTGAATGCTGAAAATAATAGTCCTATCATTTAGCCATACTTTCACATCAATAAATATGCCGTCTATGCTGATTAAGCTCAACACAATGCAAAAATAATTCAAACCCCTGTGATATTCTAACAACACATTTAAATTGTGATGTTTTGTCATTTGTCAGTTCCAAGAGGTTAATATTCCAATATAACAGTTTAATAGAATAAGATACACTCCCACTAATTGCTAGTCATTCCAGTCAAATTCCGGGAAAAAACAGGTTATGTACTATAAGCCCCATGTCAGTGGAGAAAATTGGCCTGTCCCAATCAATTCACCCGGAGCGAAGGCGGGAAACCTGCTGACTGAGCAGCTGATGTACGAGACGCTGCGGCAGACCTCTGCGGCCGTTTATCAGTGCAGAGAATCATGGGAGGAACCGCTATCTACATGTGTACGGCTTTGTTATCTTTTCACATTCCCACTTGAGCTGATAAGGTCTGTTGATGGAAGGTCGCAAGCATTTAGCTCACAAATCCCCCTTAACAATGTTTCACATCTATTATATTATGCAGCAAGAATATGCACCTTCTAGAGTCCGAGAGGGTATAGGTAATAATGTTTAAAAATATGATGCATTATTTAGCATTAATAAATATCTTCACAGTCATGGCTAAAAGTGAATGAATTGAACATCCTAGCTTTTTATTATTATCAATAATGTATTTAAAAATAATTTAAACAGGCTTAGCAAAAATAAAACAGATGAGCAAAGCTTTTTGAGTCAAGTCTAAGAAGAACGGCTTAAGTATTAAGTATTACATATTAAACTGTAGTCAGTATTTGCTTTCTTTTGCTATATTTATACTCCTTATGGTTTTAGCCAAACAATTCCAATAAATACCTTTAAAGTTTCGTGTTTGTCCATTTTGTACCATACACCTCATATTTTGATGGTTAAATCAAACCTGAGGGGGGCGTTAAAAGCAAATATTGCCATCTCTGTCCTTCAGTTGAACAGTGACTGCTTTGTTGATCACCAAACTAGAAGTGCACATAAGGGCGGCCAATCCCTACAGTACTGAGACCAGTCCAACGCTTCCTTTTGCAACGGCTATGGCTGGGAGATGAGAAACTAACATTGGCCTTAAGACTAATAAAGGGCTATTTCTGCCAGGGATGTGCACGACAACATTACGTCACGTGATGTAGATGTGTTAAACTAAAGACCAGCAAGCTAATAATACATAGAAATGATAAGAAAAGTTATGAATAAGAATAAAAACGTACAATAGACATAACATGGATAAATTGGTACAATTAGTCAACCACCATTCCCCTCCCTATTCTATTAACGTTTTCTCTATCTTAAAACTAGATTTTGAAGATATGGAAGACATGTTTGGCATTCAGATAAAGCCATTTACTTTTTATCTGTTTTTATGAAGACGTGGCAAGAACATATCTGATACGAAGGCAGGCTGCTGGGCGGTGCCGTTTCCTGAACAGCTAGAGTAGTTGGTTGCAGGCCCAATTAGGTCAGTGACAGTTCTTTGAAAGCAAACGCTCCGTCTAATCTGAAATCACTCGAGATGTTTACATTAATCACACAAACCTCATAGAACACAGCACTGATAAAACAGCAAAGCGACTCTAGCTGTCGTGAAGCAGATTATAATTTGGTTTAACATGATTTCCTGTCCATTTCCTGACCTTAGACCCAATGAGGGTCAAAGAATAACAACAAGGGGACAATAAAATAAACAGAGGAGAAATATAAACACAGAACACTTTTCAATGTAAAACTCACCACCACAATGCGAGAGTGGTTGCCAGAAAATTGCTATAAGGTCCTAAGATGTTTTAGGCAATTTAAAAGTCTATTTATGGAAGTCGTGCCACTCCTATCTATTAGAATAAGAAGATATCTAACTAGTGTCACACTTAAAGGGATATTTCGCCCTAAAGGAAGATTCTGTCATTATTCACTCACCCTCTTGTCATTTCAAATCTGTATGACTTTCTTTCTTCTGCAGAACACAAAGAAGATATTTTGAAGAATGTTGTTGACCGGCACCTATTTACTTTGGTTCTGTGTCCGTATGTAAGTGAATGGGTACCGCCATTGCATTTTTCAAAATCCTTACATGATCATTTTACTCAAATTCCTTACATGATATTGAGCTAACTTTGCCTTAAAAACACATAAAAGCTTCATGCTAGACTGCAAGATACATTTAAATGTTTGAGATGAATGGAAAAAAACAAAGATATAAATACAAAGAAAGCCTTCATAAAGTAGGTTACCCGATTCTACCACATAAATAAACTGGTACAAGAAAACAACAACAGATATACCAGCGTGACATGGTGCCGATATATTGATTAATTTAAATAAGACCACCTATTATTTCGTATAAATAGCATAAGAAATAAGTTAAGATGGGTCCATCTTGTATCAGGAATAGACTTTGAACTTGAGCTTGTGGGTACAGAATGTGCACGTCTGGTGTGCAATAGCCGATTTGTCTTTTACACAGAGCTTATTGAGATAACAAATATTCTCTTGGTGCTTTTTAGTATATTGCTACACGAATGCTAGAGTATTGCCAGTGAGATTTGCTATGAGGTTTCTATGCCGCACAAACGAAAAGTAGGACAAGTTATGAACTGCAGTTCAATACTTTAATAAGCATGACATGGAATGAAAAAACTGCAGGGGTACAGTACACAAACAGATACCAAAAGGCATGTGACAACATGTGTTAGTCCCCGCAAAATGGCGATTGGAGTGAAAGAGTCATAATTATCATTCGGTGAGCCCATAACAGTTCAGCTTTGTACGCCAGCACAGACTGCGCATTATAACTGGAAATGTGTGTAGGACTGCCAACGACTGTGATGCTATCATTCTCCACTGTAAACAAGCAGGATTCCCAGGTCCAAAACAATCAGCGAGCTTTGCGTAAAGCTTTTCATCAGCAGACGGGCCCTCCGGACCTCACCCATAACAGTTTCCATTGCACTGCAAACTTCAAACAGGCTACAGTCCAATGAAGTAAAGCAGGCTATGTGATGTGGGGCGTTTTACATAACAGGGCCTGACCCGCTGATACAAACACACGCTTACAATGCCGCACATTACATGCAAGAGAAACAAAAGCACTAAGAGGAGATGCCAGCACTGGCTGGTCTTTATGGCAGCTGTTACTCTAAAACATCTGTATTGCCTGTATTAGATGGACTAATGTGAAAAATACAATGTCATAGTCTGATGTGAACTGAAGGACACAATACACACATTCACTGCTGTCAAGTTCAACTGGAAAATCCACACTTGAAAATTTCCTACACGGAAAATGTCAAACTGTTTTTTAAGATTTCTGTCTTTCCCCGTTCAAGCAGGCAGGAGCATATTTGCGTGACTGAGAATAGCTGCCCGGGGCAGTAACAAAGATGTCCATTAAATGGACTGGCTTGCTTTATAAAGAACTTTGCTTGAGGTACAAAACAATACAAAAAACCTAACCATCTTACATTTAGCTTTTCTTACCACTGCTGACCATTCGAATCTAAAACCGGCATCAATTTTCTTCACACTCAATTGTTTTGTTTGGACGGCACATTTTTAGGCCTTTAGAACTTTATTTGCAAAACGTTAAGGCTTAAGCTATTAGAACCTGCTGTGGTTGGACTTCATAGTCTGGCCTGGCACGTCCACAGGGTCGTCTTCAGCACAGCACAGCTGAACAATTTCCTGCAAGCAGTCGTGCTGGCAGCTCTCGCTGGCCGTGAGAGACACAGAGCAGGTGTCCGCTTGTGGGCAAAGGCAACCATTCATGAGCAATCTGGGGTTTATCTGGCATTAATAATTCTGTCTTACATGGCCTGATCGGTGTCTAGCTTCTCCTGAGTGAGGTCATTATAAGAAATAATCTTCTGAGAGGAACAGAGGGGCCCTTTGCGTAATGGTTGCGACTGACAAGTAATTGAGATTTTATTTAGGTACAGTAAAGTCTAGGAGAGATTCCCAAAGTCACTTTACCCAAGTAAAAATTTGAGGCATACTTGTGAGTCCAAAAAAAATCCATTCAACTTGTCCAGGTTATGCATTTTTAATGAAACCTTACAGGGCAACTGCGGGGATGTGAGAGTATGTATTAAAAACTCTATATCCATATGGTGGCGTTGTACTTGGAGTATAAACTGGAGTTCACCTTTGGGAAAACATTTAAGGAGGTTTGGCAAAAAAACACGTATAAAGCCCAGAAACCCGTACTATAAAAAACAAATAAAATTGCATTCAATGGGCACATTAGATCAAGTGAGCTTTTTTTGTGTATTTGAATAAACCCCATTTCGTAATATGCTGTAGTTTGCTTTTTGCCTTTGACAAAGAAAATTAAAAAGGTTTCAAGTGTTGTCTATTTTATAGTATACACCTCATATTTTCATGGTTTAATCTATCCTGATAAAAGCAAACACAGTATACATGTCCCTCCGGACATCGCTGTTGGCCACTTCTGTTTAGGTAGTTCGCAAATATACATGTTTCCTATGGTGTGACAGCAAAAAACGAACTGTTTATAATTAGGGATGTATCAATATTATCGATATCGTATTATCGCAATAGCAAAATTGTCTCAACATTATGCAATGGTTATAGATTTTGTTGGTACGATAATAGTCTGAGGAATAATCACGGTTGCACGATTACGGTTATTTTGCATTCATTAATTTCTACATTTTTACTGGCCCTGACAAAATTTAAACTTGCCCACTACAAAAAATTATGTCTAGTTATTAGTTTTTTTTTTTACCTATGCAATCTTAATAAATAAGCTCATAATACCAAAAAACTATTAGCCTAACTCTAATAATAATAGTCAATCAGTCAGTAATACAATTAGAACAAATTATGAGCAATAGCACAAATAAATGTTATAAAGCAAACACACAAATAAAATTAACAGTGCTTTTTAGGTGTTTCAGGGTGGACTAACTGTGATTAACAAAGGAGTCAAATGTAAAATAACACTTCATAGTCTTCACAGTATAATGCAATATAGATCAAACCATGTTAAAGTTGATCATTCAGGAGCAGTGAGTGTGTTTTGTCTTCGTATTTTGTTGTTTGATGAGCATCAAAACAGATACATTTATTATGCTGCTGTCCCTTTAAGAGCTAGCGCGCACTGATCACATGCTTTTTGTTTCCCCCACTATTCTCGTTTACAGCAAACAATAATGGATTTATCAACATGATATGGAGCCAATTCGCAAAATCTGCTGCATCCCTACATGACTGTGTGAAACGATAGGTCTTCTGGGCCTAACATAGAGAATGTTTGAAAAACAATAGATGTTACCTTTGGCGAGGTCCATCTGGTGCAATTCTTTTATTTTATAATAGGGATTTTTAGGTCATTTGACCCATCTCATACTATGACTCATACCTCTAAGCAACAGTTATGATTAGAGGATTAAGAAAAGAGATGCTTTATGGCACGTTTCCATGTCATCATTTGGCATGTTAAATATTGCAATAAATATCGCTCTGTGGACAGTAAAAAAAATATATTTTTACATCCCTATTTATAATATATTATTTTATATGATTAATATTAATATGTATAGTATAAAATAGCATAAGATAAATCTATCTTCATTGTTAGTTTTTTGGTTGCCGTCACATCATAGGACACATTTATGCTTTATTTATCAACTACCATATATGCATATATGTGCTAAATTATAGGCAGGACAGAAATCTGCGATACAGCCCGAGACCTTGACATTAGTCTTATCTTAACCCCATGACAGAACAAGCAGAAAAAGGCTACAGTGGTTACCATGGTACTGTTTCTTTAAATACCTCTCACCCACAAATCTGCTGCTACAGTCACATCAAGAATGTCTCCTTAATAATCATCTTGCGTACCACGTAGAGGTCAGGTTTCTGTAAAGAGTCTTGTGTGTACATAGCAGACAGAACATATGACTCATTGTGTGCGTTAAACGTCAGTTTCAGAGCAGCAGGGCACCATGAGACGCTTTCCCTTCAGCATAAACCAACATGCTCTGTACACTTACAGCTGACTTTACTTTTCTTCTGGCGGTGATATGGCCAAGTTTTAAAGCTCTAGTATGGTAAACAAGAGGTTGCAGATGCCTGAAACACTGTAAGGGCATGGAGCGAGGGGGACTTAGTTGTCTCATGACATGTAACAAGGGTCCCAATTTATGGGACCTTTATGGCAGTTGTTCTCCTTTCATTCTGCAACAAACCCATGGAAAAATGGATCATGTGTCTTCTTCCAGGTAAGTGGGATTCTAACCTACAGCTCTCTATTTGGGATAATCGTCAACTCTGATGTGTTGAACAGACTGATGAGGATGAGCAGTGTCACACATATTATCCGGAACAGTCCACAATCAAACAGAAAGCAACCGACTATAACCTGCGTAGTGTTTCAAAACATGTCAGACAGTCTCTGTCTGAACCACATTAAACCCTGGCCTGGGCGTAAATTTTTCTCTATAGGCGTCTCATTTTCCACGAGAGGCACATTGAGTGGGATAATAAAAGGCAATGAGTGGATCCTTAAAAATTTAAGAAAGTTTCAAAGGGAGAATCTGAGTGTCAGTGTCTGTGTTGTGATGCTGTATTCTTATATGAAACGCGAGTAATTATCTATTGCCGGTTTGGTTTTATTAATATTTTTGGAGACATTAACAAATGGACATGCAAATATCCATTTATCCCTTAATAAACAAGAATGTAGTTGGCAAGATTCCTGTTTTTGTTACAATATTATTTATTTTAAATGAAAACTGCCTAGACTGGTTACAATGTTATAAAATATAGAAGAAAAAACAGATTTTTAGGCTGTTGAAAGCCTTAAAAAAAATAAGAAACAAAATCGTAAAAGACAGATACGTAAAAGACAGATACGATTTTATGTATATTTTATGTTTGGTGACTGATCATTTTTTGTGGTTGTGCTGATGAAATCAAGCAATTTTATGTTAGGTGATCCCTTGTTTGTTCAAGTCTATTCCCTCTGTGCCTCCTTAAATCTTTGTGACCCATCTGACCAAACATTCATATTGAAATAGGCTGAGAGGAAATGACAAATCCAGTTAAAATGAAATTATATTTTGTTGAGGCACAACGCTATTAACTTCCTGTTAGAAGTTAGAAGAAAAGTGAACTCAGGCTCAGGTGAAGCAGGATGTGAGTGGTGTTAGTTAGTGATGTGAAATGGTCAGCATCTTCACAGCAGACAGGGGTGAATGTTATAGTGAAGGTCTCTGTCCTGTAGACTCATTACACTTACTGTGTGTGTGTGTGTGTGTGTGTGTGTGTGTGTGTTTGTGAGTGAGTGTGTGTGTGTGTGTGTGATGGGTAAAGTAAAGTGCATGTGAAACGTGAATCACACCAGACAGACTTTGTGTTAACCATACAGCAAGCAGTTGAACACCAGCGCTCCAAAAGCTTGTGAATTATATATGAGCCAGACGGCAGTGAAATATACTGTGTGAAATTAATTACGTGCACAGAATCTGGTTCATTACCCATTTTTCACTTCCTCACCAACACAGAGATGTACCCATTAAAGAATGTAAAGTTCAACACAGGGTCTGTTATCATTGCACAATTCCCTGTAGGGTCAAAACACTGTATGGTGTGCTTCAGCGGCAGTGTACCCTCTTAAAAATAAAGATGCTTTCTTAAAAGAACCAACTCTGTTTTTACCTTTTAATGAACCTTTTTTCGCCACCAAGGAACTTTTGTAAAACAGAAAGGTTTTTTGGACGTTAAAGGTTCTTCATGGAACCATTAAGGCTGGAATACAATCTGAACAGATTATTAAACTAGACATCATACACTTGCAGTCTTTTTGAACGTTTGCATAGAAAACGATACATGATAAAATCTGCAGACTGGCGCAGACTTTCTGCAACAACTCCAGACTGAAAATCTGAGCAAACGTCTTGTAGTGTATTCCAGACATTAGACAAAAAAGGTTTTTCTAAGGCCTTGTAAAGCACCTTTATTTTTAAGAGTGTATGTGCTCTTCACATAGGTCATGGATGCTCGGGTTTGCATGCTGTGGACTCTCTCTACAGCTCAGAATAAAACTGAAACATGCTGAGATCAAATGTTTTCATTATGTTTGCGTAATAGGACTGACAGTGTAGTTATACCAATAGCTATATCACCTCAGCCGATATATTGCATCAATATTTGTCATTTTTTTATTATCTGCGGTTACATTTTTACAATCGGGTCATTTTTTTTCTGTTCGGCAGCTATATAGCACGTAAAATGACCACGGTATAATGGGTCATGTGAGGTGGATGATACAAATATTTTCTGGTATGTACTTATGATAACACATTTAAATTCCTATATATTTTATTCATATTTGGCCCATTTAACTGTACGAGATTACGTAATGTTGTGTGCGCACGGTGCACCGAAGGGTTTCAAGTCTGTTTTAATGCTAAGCTACATGTTACTAACTAGCCACATAAAACAAAATAGTTGTTCATTTAGTTTTACCAATTTTCTGTATGTCTCTCATTTACTGCTACTGCAATGCATTTGTGTTATATCAGCCCATTATTGCAAACGTGCTTTTTAATATCGGTGTCGGCCATTAAAAAACTCATATTGGTCGACCACTAACTGACAGCTTTAAAGGAATAGTTATCTTTATAAAATATCAAAAATGACTCAAATTGTGTCCGGCTAAAGACAGCAAGTTATATATACCTACAGGATGACATCTAACATTTTAAAAATGGCCCAAACCTGCCTTGACGGACTTCTGGTTGGGTCATGTAGCCTACTTGGGCCATCTAACCCATCTGTGAAACTGTGATAGTGATTTCATCAAAGCTCCAGTTACAAATCTCCATTTAAAATTCCAAAACACATCTTCTGCAAAAGCTCCTTCAATTTCTCCTCAATACCCAGGCTCACGCCACAGTGGTTTGATAGCATTATCGAGCATCAAGCTGAACCTGATGAGCATTAGGACCCTGTGTGTTGTAAGCGGTTCTTTGTCGCAGTGCCCTGTAATCTCTGCCATGTTAAGGCAAGCCATGAGGAAGCGCTCAGACTTCCACAGTCACGGTGATGTGGAATTTAACAGTAAGGTAACACACACATGGTTTAATCCTCCACAAGGCTCCTGTTCAAAAGTCAGAACATTGTTGAAGTATGTGAAGGTCTGTAGTCCATATACAGCAAGTGAGATTAATTTACATAACATTTACACTTTTGCATTTGGCAGATACTTTTATCCAAAGCGCATGTTACTATTTGTATATTGTATATACTGTATTGTATATGAGGAGTATGTGCAATCCTTGGGATCGAACCCACGCTAACGCCATGCTCTAACCACGGAGCTACAGGAAAGCCCAAATATATAACAATCAATGTGAAGTCATGAATAAGACTTTGAACTGTAGGCTCTATCAGATGTAAACAGTGAGGGGTTTAAAGGGCCAGGTCGGTCACTGTGAACATCACCCTGGCAGTGAATAACTCCACACAGATGGCCTCTTTCCCCCATCCACACCCATTATTCAGACAGTGGACGCCCAGAGCTGAACAAAAGGTATCCGATTTCTCATTGAGAAATGCAAAACTCTACACCATTCCATTATAGATGACTGTGCATTATTCGTTTGCTATTCAACACCAATGAACAGCCATCAACTCAGTAAATGAGTCGAATGTGACAGAGCAAAAGTGCATTTACACATTACATTGAAATGTCGTATTAAGGAAGAATAAGACTATATACTATACTGGTTACAATTAACAGTACTACAAATAACAACTACTACAATGTCCTTAAAATTAATATATTTAAGATTTATTTAGTTGCTGTCTGTGAATGTAAGGAGTCTGCCAAGTTGTAAAGCCGAAAGTGAACGAACAACAAAGTTATTGGCTTGGGAGAAAAGGAGTTGACTCCGAATCACTCGAACGAGTCGTCTGTCGTTCTAATTTCAGTTCAGGGTCAGATCTGCGTCACTCCGTGTAATGCCCGCCTACGTTCCATTTGCGACACTGCATGCGGTCGACCATTCTCAGCAGACTAGACCATCTGACCAATCAGATCAAATTAGGCTGACATAAAGGAGGAGATTAGATGGATGAATCGCCGAACGAATCATTTGAGAGTCAGTCAAGAAGTCATGTAATAATTACAGCCTATTATTAGAAAATGGAAGTGTTTTTACACCGTGCATGTACGTTAACCAAAGTAGGACTTCACGAAATATTTGCAAAATGTGTCCAAGTATAGTATGCTCCATTACTGCCATGTGACCTCATTATTGAAGTGATCACTTTTGGTCTGAATACAGAAAATGCATAAGACTAGTACCAAGAAAAAGTATCGAGTATGTCATAGTAGCGTATGTCATAATCATACCACAACCTTAAAGCAATACTGGAGATGGATTTTAAGTAAAAACTAATGCGAAGAGTAAGGAGCGATGGATTTATGGAGATGGGTTTGTTGGCTGCTAGCCCTGCTCGAGGTCCAAGCACCTCAGGTGAGCATTTGCCAACTAGACCAAGATGAATTAAAAGTGCTGGCTCACGAACCCATGGACACAACCTGTCCTAACAAATACAGTTTCTTTTTCCTGCTGCTTTAAGAATGATATCTTTTTGTCTACTAGACAAGTCAGAGCTTGAACTACGGCCTGAGGGTTTACTGTATGTGTGACTGACTATTTAAATTGCTCTCGTCTCCTCTCTCTCTCACCCTCTGTTTACAGAACAATAGTAGAGAAACATAGTCCATTTTATCTCAATCTGTGTGTATTTATATCCTCTGCTAGCAATCTGTCCTTTGATGGGACTGACAATTAGCTATTTTTCCTTCCTCAGGTGCCTGAGGACTTACAACGTCTACAGTGCATTTTTATTTGTTGCCGTATTGGGTATTTCCTGTGCTTTTGTTGTTGATTATGGACATCCAACAATTTTTGCCTCAGAAAAAGATGCTTGACAAGTACTTGAATGCTTAAAGAGTAAATAACTAGGGATTTTTAAGGTCCTACTTTGGTTTATGTAGTGTCCAACAACAAGTTTATATACATAGAAGTTATTAAAACACTATTATTTCGTAATAAATGGGCATTTATTCTTACCTTACTTCTTGACTGACTCGCAAATGATTCGTTCGTTCGGTCTAGCCTGCTGTGATTGGTCTACCGCGAATGAGGCTCACGAGCGACAGTGTTTGGGGGAGAAGAGTGAAGTTTTCGCGGGCAGTCCTAGCAAAATGTAGGCGGGGACAATATGTAGTGACGTACATCCGCCGCGGTTCGCGAATCGGACTACCGACGACTCGTTTGCGTGATTCGGAGTCGCTCCCTTTTTTCCAAGTCAATAACTTTGTTATTCATTCACCTTCGGATTTACAACTTGGCAGACTGCTTACTTTCAAACACGGCAACATTACGCACTGCATGAAATGTCAATTTCACGATCTCATGTTATGTACTCTTTAAATGTTTGACAGAAAACAGCCAGAGGCAACCTTGTGTTTGTTATGTTTTGTCACTTCCCGCAAAACACTTCTCTTTCTCCTGAGAGACGAATCCTCTAAACAGCCATTTACTTCCCCGTCATTTATTTAGAGTAGCTAAGGTGCCAGTCTTTGATTCTCAGTTATCACGACAGAATTCCCAGCAAACTCCAGGGAAATTCCAGCACTGTTTTCCCCTCATGACTCTCTAGTGTTCTGTCTGGCTCGCTCTTTCAGTGTTGTCCAACAACACTCCTACACATTGTTTGTTGTGCTCAGAGAGCGCAAGAATTAATGTCAAACATTATGTGTGTGTCTGGCTGTCTGCCTGTGCAAGTCTGTGAATCACTATGAAGCGTAATAGTCAGAGCCAAGACATCTGTGGTTTTAAAGTTAGAGACCTCATTTAACACTGACTGTTTGACCATGATCTCAGTGCAACTAAACCAAATGTATCATTGCATATGACAGTAATATGTTGCAACGGATCTGTTTCCAACTAAGATCAAAAAAGTTCTATTGCATCAGAAACCGATTAATTTAGGGCGTTTTCAGACTGGGCACGTTTGCTGGGGTCCGAACCCGATCGCGATCGTTCCCGGCTTGATACTATCGAACCCAGGTGCGTTTGTGTTCATCTCATGTCATCAAAAACGTGCAGGGCGCATGATAGAAAACAGAACACGGGTCAATATTTTGTGCTTTTTAGTCATTTGATGCTATTATGCGCAGAAGAGTAAACAGCACATTATTTGCAGCTCTGTCCGCACTCGCTACACATGAATATAATGCAGGCTTACTCTCGCTCGAATCCAAGATACATCATCAACGCTATCATCCCTTACAAGTGTTTCATGAAGTAAATACATCATAATTGGCTAAAACGCAAGTGCAGGTTACTTTACTTCCTGAACAAAGTGTGCACTCAGGTCCGTGTAGCGTTCACATTTACGCAAACCGCGCCACAGTTTAAATGCAACCGCACTCAGACTAGGGCTGGGCGATATATCGTACGATTCTTATTCTCTCAGTTTCTCAATGACTTACGGTTGTAAGTAATTTATTGCCGCCACATCCGAAAGCCAAAGGGCGCTCTTACACAGAAACTCAGAATATGGGGCGAAGAAGAACAATTAGTTCCAGGAAATGCCTGTGGTCATATTCTATCGCTGTGCTTCAAACCTTTTCAGGTATTTTCATGATAATAAAGTTGATTTATTGCAATGATGATAGACGAGTGTTGCTTTTTCAAATACACGTTATAAAAGACTCAATCTCGTAGCGATTTCAGATCGAGCAGTACTTCCTACTGATCAAACAGCCGTAGTTCACGGAGGAACTGTGCATAAAACATTGAATCGATTAAGACATGTATAATTAGCGTGAATCGCAATATATTGGCCAGTCCTAATTCAGACCACCTCCTTCAGGTGCGCACCAGAGATCGCTTAACAGCGTTCCCATTAGCGATTTTTCATGCGAACCGTGCCCGTTCCGAACCAAACTTCAGGTGTGAAAGCCCCCTTAGTGTTCCTGTAGCTCAAGTGGCACAAAATGTTGTGGGTTCAACCCCAGGGAATAAACATAGTACAGATGCAGCCTACAGCTTGAAAGCTCTGTAAGTAGTTTTGGATAAGTGTATCTGCCAAATGTGAAAATGTAAATTCAATTTGTAGAATCCAACTGTGAATCACCAGATTCCATATAAAGAAAAAATGCCCCTCACATTTTATTAATAAAACAGTCAAATATTACTGAGGGACAACATACTTTTGTTTAAAATGTAATGATATTTATTTTCTGAAAGACATGTTTTATGGTGAAATCACCAATAAAACTTATATTAAAGGCCTGATTTCTAAGTACAGAATATAGAAGTGGGCTCCTTTAGATTTGAGATAGTTAACAACAACCTAGCAACCCCATGGCAACCAATCAGAACATCATGGTTGCTAATTTCCCTCCTAAAAAACAACAGAAATCATCACAGAAATTCGAATGGATTTAATACAAATTCTAATGGTTTCCATTACAATACCTTTCGAACCATTCACTGTTTATCATTAAACATTATTACAAAATGAATTTTCTCAGTGCGTTTTGGGCTGTACACCTCAACACATTAGAGACCTTCGGACACCATTATGGTTTCCATTAAAACAAAATACAATTGCCATCATAACCATAAAATCATTTTGGGAATGGTTTCTATTTATTTTAGCACTGTTCGCACTGTCATGCACCACTTAATTGTTTTATTCCGACATCAAAAGAATCTAGTTTTTCTTTTGTAATGCTGCTGTACAGCTGCCTTTGGAGTCTTCCTAGAGTCAGTCTAGAACTGTCCGAGTGCTATTAAAAACTGTTTTAAGAAACATCTCCCACACCGCAGTCCTGTCAAACTAATACAGATATTAACTTTAAGAGCCCGTGGCATCTCTCCGGAACACTCTCTAGATTAATCAAGACTGAGCACTAAAACAATCCTCCCTAGACATCAGCACACAAGTACTACACCAATAATAAAATGCCTTTACCACGAGACTCACATTAGCACTGATAACCCAAAGCTGTGTCACACCAGCACTTTAACACAGACCTCACACTGGACGACACTTCAACTCCTGTCAGTACTGTTGTGTCTCATTGTCTAGCTTCATCATTCAGGTATAAACAGGTTTGGGGGAGAGATGCTTTTCTCTCATATGCAGCTACATGAAATTAACCTTCCTTAATCGGAAAGCAGTAAAGACGAACATAAAGGGTAAGGTGGTAAAACCCACATTCCCTACATGGCAAACCAAAAATACTAGTGCTGAACTACTTTGTAGACATGCAGAAAGGATGGGATGAATGGGAAAGTGACTCACCAGGACTCGGTTCTCCACTTTATCTCCTTTGATCTCCAGTTTAACTTTCTTCTTAACCACCAGCTTGATCTTCCTTCCCACTGCATCTTTTACGCTCTCTAAGAGGAGAGACCAGAAGAAGTACAGATTAGAAGACTTTTTCAGAGCTATTAACCAAAAGCAAAAATGAAGATTTTTGTGATGAAAATTATTTGCTGGTTCTCTCCAACATTTTAGATCGCAGATAACAAGGGACAATCTGGTTTCACATTAAAGGGATAGTTCACTCAAAAATGAAAATTCTGTCATCATTATTTCTCACCTTTATGTAATTTCATACCTGTATAAATTACTTTTTGCCGCTGAACACAGAGAAAGACATTTGGAAGAATGTTAGTAATTTCCAGTTCCGGGACATCATTGACTACCATAGTAGGAAGAATTAAATGGTAGTCAAAGGTACATGAGAACTCTTTGTTTTCCTCAATTTTTTTATGTGTTCAATAGAACAGAAAATAAACAATATTTTTTCCCTTTTTGAAACAAAAAAATTTGTGTTATTGTACAATAAAATGATGCAGATTTTTGGATGAACTATCCCTTTAACATATCCACAAAGAGAGAGAGAGAGAGAGAGAGAGAGAGAGAGAGATGGCTGGATCAATGTGTGTGTGTGTGGGAGGGGGGGGCTAAATCACATTAATTTCACATCAAGCCCAAGTTCACATGTCTGGCACGGTGCAGATAGTCACCAGCAGTCATATTTATACCAAAGTTCCACCTTTAATCGATTCTCCACACCCTCGCTGTCTCTCTCTGTCATCTTGCTCTGGATTCTTGTAAAAAAGTGGGTCATGCCTGCTGCTGGGGTGCAGTTGTAATATCTGCAGCTCTTTGAAACACTGTCCAAAAAACCCACCGCTTGCTCTGTTAAGGAGTAGTTCACTCTAAAACTATTCATCGGCTAGTGTCGATTAGAGTCTTTTGAAGCTGCAATGAAACTGAAATTTGGACCTTAACCAAGAGCCCTGTTGAAGTTCATTAGCCTATATGGAGAAGAACACTGGAAAGCTTTCCAATTTGTTTTGGACAGAAGATATAAACACATGGACAGCTTGTATGACATGTGAGTGAGTGAATGGTTTTGAAGGCAATCCTGTCCAGAAAGTTTTTTGTCATGCTGGTTTTAAATCTCTTAACATCCTGATAGCAATTGATAAGTAAAGCGAAACATTGAGGCGTAGGGTCAAAAAACGTTGGTCCAATTACTGCCCTCGGCACCCTGTTCACGCAGACATCATACGTTATCAGCGCGTTCATGTGCAGGCAGCGGGACAATAGGCCCTTTTCACATGACGTCACGCATCTTCCGTTCTGCCGCGAAGCAGTGTATCGCTACTTCCGCTAGCGCCTCAGAATGGAGTTTACCAAGTCCCTTGCACAGCTGCCACAAATACGGCTAGATGATGTACAACATCTTGCAGACACATTTTCGCTTACGACTAGATCAAAGCTAGATAAAGGATACAAATCTTTGTTGTACAGTACCTGTTTGATTATGAAGGTAAGTGTTTTGTTTTCTTTTTGTGTTAGCAAAGGTGCTAAGATAAGAAGCCGACTCGAATAAGTGTTCTGTCGTTTTTTTTTTCACTGTTGTTAAATTCCTGCAAGGACGGCAAAACGGAAGTTCTTCTTGTTTGTTGCAAGACGAGCGTTATGATACACTGCTTTGCGAAAAGGCGGAAGTTAAGTGACGTCATTGTGAAAAGGGCCTATAGCGGACGGAGAGCAGATACCTGGAGATGTTCGTTATTGTAGTAATGTAATTCGCTTTGTACTGTAATGTTTTCACCGGTGAATGTGACATGACTTCACTAAACCGATCAGCCTTTAAGTGTTGATCTTTGAGTGGGATAAAATAATAGCCAATATTGTCTAATAAACTACAAAGACTTACCCGTTACTTTTACTCCCATGTCATTTTCAAACCCCAAGTTTTATTGTGTGCCACTCAAAACAACATATTTTTAAGAATATTTACACAAATAGCTCTAGAGTGATATTATGGCAAGAACGTATAACAGAATCATGGTCAACAAAATCTCACATACACACACAGTATGAAGTAAGTTACAATTCCAACTCATGTTTTCTCGCTCTGACACAACCATAAAGTGAATTCAGGTGACAACCATCGCTGCGTCCCGTTCCGAGAGAGAACAATGCTTCACTCTCTTGAGTAAGATCTCCTTGTGCTGTGGTCAGTAAAACACTAAGGCCACTATCTCTTCCTCATTTCACACGGGGATGCTCTGGAGTGAATTACCCCATTGTCAAACAAGAGTTTGAACAGGTAATGAGGTCCCTTTCTGGTATAAATCCGCCAAATTTGTCTCTTTTCTCTTTGAGGGCCGGCAGAAGTTCTGTTGAGACTGTCACGGCCGGCCTGTGGGAACGGGATAGGGGAACATTCATAAGGGGTTTTCTCTAAAAGTGTCTACATTGGTATGGAGCAGACTAAAACATGTCCATACACCCTGAAACAAAGTACGACCAAGGAGCTCACTGATACTAATGCACTTGAAGAAAATGTGCATTGTGGGGAAATTACAAATGAATTCCACTTATGTGTTGACGTGTAGCGTAAATGAATAGCTACAGTATGTTGACAGATACAGAAAAAAATGACTAGTTATGAACACGAGAGAAGGATTTGCTTCTAAATAACAGCAGAAGCCTCTTATTTGTTGAACTACACATGCAAGTACACTTCGGTCGTACAGTTTTGTGTTATTAATATACACATGTGTATGTTTCGATTGGGAAAAGCATAACCGTTATGAATTACTGGGTGTATGGGGACATTCCAACACTGCTTCTGCATCTCCTGTGCAATCTGGAGTTCTGAATTATGTTTTCATACATAAATTTTGCTTGAGCAATGTATATCCAAGTAAACTTATCCGAGTCAGTGTAACTTCACAGACAGGACAGGAACCTAAATGTATAACAAGAATCTCTCTGCTCACATGATCTATACTAGCTTTATTATAAACTGACTAGAAGGCAAAGATGCCTCAAATTGGGGTTGACAGTGATAGTTTAACCCCCTCCAAAATATCAGACGGAATTTTCCCATTAAACAACAGCACACAATAAAACCATGAATACAATACAGTGATTGTATACGTTGTTACTGTTAGTTCTATTGGGACTGTTGTTATGACTACAATTCCTTACAATTATTTGTATTTAGTGCAGCTGTGTACACATTTAACACAAACAATAATAACTATAACATAACAATATAACATAAACAACCAATAAAACACATCGTGACGTTCAATAACACAGAAAGACAACATTATGTCAAATACAACCACAAAACAAACACAAACTGAATATCAACAACAACAATAATAACTTTGAACTCGAACAAGCGGGATTTAACTCGATTCATTCATTCCTATTAAACGCCGTTTATGTTTTATGGTAAACCTGCAATGTATTAATAAACAAAGCAACGCTCGTTACTTCTATAATATACGTAATGGGCTACAATAAACAGCATCAGTTTAAAATAACAGAATTTGAACTATTCGATTATTTTGACTACTCGGTGTTTATTTTATGTGAAACGATAATATACACAGGGGTAGAAATCCTTACCAAGCAGTTCTTTCGGGACTTCTGATATTTCCTCACTCATTTTGCGGTTTGACGTCCAAAATGTGTGCACGGAGCAAAATCCAGACAGACGAGGCAAGAGACATAAAACATGAATAATAAAGTCGATCGGGATAATAAAGGCAGGTCTTCTCCCCTGTTTGTTAGGACTGGATATCAGGTGCAGCCTCGGACACTTTGGTTACAATGTTTCCTCTGTAATCTACTGTTAGCGTCTCCGCGCATCTCCCTGTGCACATCGGCTGGGTAATGGTGGTGGAAAATCATGCATGGAGAGACATCGAGGAGTACGAAGAGTAAAATCCGCGTATTGGAGGCAATTGCATGACTTGTCCGCTCACCTCGCGAGAATCTCAAGCCCCTTATCACGGACGGGGTGTGATTCAGTCCGCCTGGATTTGCCCCTCCTATAGCCGTCGCTCCTTCTACATCCGCCCGAGAGCAAATCACCGAGCGCCCGCTCCAGGATGACCGGTGAATGGGGCGCGGAGGACATCTGGTGGTTTATCATGGAATTAAAGGGAATATACATACGATAATGGAATATAATAATAGGGAATTACAAAGGAAAGGACATGCGTGTATTATAATACACTTGAGAGAGAGAGAGAGAGAGAGAGAGAGAGAGAGAGAGCCCTCGACCCCTTCCTTTGTGCAAAAAAATATGTTAACTCTTCTCTAATATAGAACAAAATCTAAAAAACAAGATTTGCGCTTATAACATTTTTTTTTTAATTATATATCATCATAACAAAATCAAAAATATTTAGAGAAATATTCTGATCTCTTTTACATATTGAAGGTAGAAATAAGAAAACAAAAGAAAAGAGAAAGAAAAAACTTTACAATAACTTATACAGGAAGTGGAAAACCAATATCCAACTAACATGTAAAAATAGAACAAAAAAATTAAAAAATAAACAATAAATAAATAAATAATAAATAAACATCTAACCCCTATATACGTTTCTAGAAATAAATATATATAATTTCATAACTAAATAATAATTGCCCCAGGTTGATACAAAGAACTTATATTGTTCAATCTTGAGAATTAGGAAAGTACGAAATGTATAGCAATGTAAAGGAGACATAGATAAGTAAGAAGGATACTGATACTTTCAATATAATATCGTCTAATCACCTTTAACCACATTTAAGATGTTACGCTTATACATTTTTAGATGATTTTTTTCATGTCCACTACATCGGCACAACGACTGCATCACAAATTGTGTGTTTTAACCTTGAGAATTATTATTTAAAACTAATCAAACATAAAATCATACAATAAGAATGCGGAAAAAATATGATTAGATTTGGTACATGTTCATCTCAGTGATGTGTTTTATTATTGTTTGAAATGGATGATTGTTTCTGGTGTGTGATGAGTAGCCAGGACTGACAGAGCCCGTACACATAGAGACAGCGATTCACTTTTATTTGTCACATGCTGTATAGTTATAGTGTACATAGGACACAATTTTCAATGCAATATAGATCTGATCTGCTTTTCTGACTGTGCAAGTAATAAACATAATAGAAAAAGAGGTAATAATTATAACAGACTAAAATTATAATAATACAAATTATAGGATAAAATAGAATCTAGAATGAAAACAGAAATATAGAAATCTAAAGAAAATGTTCACCCGAGGTAACGCAGTGACTGTAAACATTAAAACTGTATTCACAAACAAACAAAATTCAACACACACAAAAAAACAGGGCTGACTTAAATGGCACCTATACAGCTCACAACAAAACAAAGGATGAGACAAGAGCATGACTTTAGACTGACTCACAGACAAACCCCAACTGAAAAAGTACAGTAAAAGTCAAGATCAAAGTGAGGATTCTTTTTGGACTTGTTAATAATGTTAAAAGTAACAGAGCAAAACATTGTTGGATAGGTGCTTTATTGTTAAAAAACGAAAACAAACTTCAAGATCTTTGCCCGTGCAGCCTCTGACCCAGATGTTTCACAAATCTCTTCAGTTTAGAGAGAAATATGTTTTGATGAGGAAAGAAATCTTTTAGTATACTCCCACACAAACTGTGAAATATACCAATAAAACAAACAAAAAGACATGATACACGCATGTCTAGTCATGTTCGGATGTGTACTGTTTGGAATCACAGATATTCCTGTGCATACTTATTTACATTTACATTTATGCATTTGGCTGACGCTTTTATCCAAAGCAACTAACATTGCATTGTACTATACATTTAGTTTCTGACTTTGTGCAGTCCCCAGGGATCGAACCCATGATCTTGGCGTTGCTAGCGTATAGTAGTGGAGAGCGGGGAACAAAGTATCACATTGTAACGTGGATGATTTTCATAGTTACATAGGGTCGAGCCATTTGTGCTGCTGTCAGTCTTTTTCTCTCATTGCCTGATGACGATCGTCTGTGAATTTTTGAATAGTTATCATGTGTTTTCATGGAGATATTGGACAAACAAGACAATGTTTTTCAAGTTCTCATCTGGGTGTTTAAGTCACCAAAACCACCCTTATATTATCTTAATCACGATCTTGTTGCCTAAAACATAGCACCACATTGAAACATGCCAGTCCTAGCAACTGTTAAAAAGAAAGTTTACACAGCAGGGTTACAACTAACCCCACTGTGTGAAAATATATACAAGACAATGAAATGAAAACAATGTAAATTCCATTAATGAAAATCAGATCTGAAATTACAATATGAGCGAGAGTAATTGACAATTATGACAATTTTTGCTAATAATTGTGCAGCATCTTTTCATAAATCTATCCATGTGTATAGATGTATAATATAACAATGGTTAGATGAGAGACGGCTGGATGATAGATGTTTGGATACAGTATATGTCTATTATAGACAGAATATCCACCTTTAGTTTATACACATAATAATACTGAGTTATTTGTGTTTGAACAGAATTTCTAGCAAGTGTTACCACAACTAAGCCTCTGTCTGTTACAATGAATCCCACCCATGGTGTAGGTTGGTACGTTTGCAGTTCTGTCACTTTTGCTGTAATTGTACGGGAACGGTGTGTTCCAGAAACAAACTTTATGTTTTCAGTTGTAGCAGAGAAGTGTATGTTGGTTCTGATTAATCTAGGTCAAATATTTTTGGAGTGATTGCCAAAACCCAAAAGCGTTACGTTGTGCCCCGCTCTCCCCTAATGCTGTTTCCTTTTCAGTTTTGTTTTACCCTAGCAAAACACACGTTTGGAAAAAAAGAACAATGAAAAGTAAACAAACAGCTAAAGAGAGTTCTGCGATAGTGTGCAAAATCTTTCTGTCAAAATATACAAGATACTGTAAAAAACTATATCATTGTGACCAAACTTGATCCTCTCTGATGGAAGGAGCTCCATCACACCTGTTCCACATTCCTTCAGCTTTTCCACAATATACACGAACCAAAATGATAACGCAACACTTTTGTTTTTGCCCTGAACTTACACAAAAGGCCTATTTCTCTCAAATACACAAATCTGTCTAAATCTGTTTAAGCGAGCACTTTTCCTTTGCCTAGATAATCCATCCACCTCACAGGTGTGGCATATCAAGATGCTGATTAAACAGCAATTTACTTGCACATAAATAGTCTTTTTGTGTACATAGAAAAAGTCTTAGATCTTTGAGTTCAGCTCATAAAAATTGGGGGCAAAACAAAAGTGTTGCGTTTATAATTTTGGTCAGTGTATGAATATCTTGTATATGTGAATAAAATGACTATTACCAATATAAAAATTCTATGTTGTCGATCTTTCCCTGGCTTCTGATCCTACTTGTAAATATGGCTTTGTAGACTGCACTTACAGTTAACTCATTGGCAAAATGTTAAATGCCACTTTGAATAAAAGCATCTTCTTATTGAAAAATTAAATTATTATTAAGGAAATTACGATTAAGGAAATGATGGCACCATGTCTTAGAGCAGAGGCTGTCAACCCTGCTACTGGAGATCCACGACATCTAACATATCATGTGAGATAAAAGTCTGAAATACATGTGGGTCCTTTTGCATAAATTAAAGGTTGTTTAACTTCCCAGTGGTCAATGTTAGTGAAAATGAAATTATTGCTATTTATAAAATGAGATCTAAATTATGAGCTTCGGTAAATTCATTCAATAAAACATAAAATATTATTTTGCCTCTTCAACTGTAACAAAAGTTGCATGGGTGTGTTTGTTCAGAGCATTTTCTGTCAGTGCATCATTATAGAAAGCTCTTTCCAGAGTGTAAACACCAAAACGTGTCGAAACGACGTACAGTTAAGTCACGTTCCTTTCCTCTTTTGTGTCATACCACTCTCAACCTGCTAAATCTTTTCCTATAACAGTGCATCACACAATTTTTTACAAAGTTCCTCAGCGTCAGGCTAGAGCGCCACATTCCAACACAACACAGCTACTGATCTCTTAAACACGGTTACAACTACTTCCACAATGTACTGCATCCTCAGTTAACAAACTACAGCTACAAGTTCAAAATGCAGCTGATAGAGGTCATACAATGGTCCAGAAAATACTGTATGATCACATAACCCCAATCATATCCTCTCTATACTGAAGTTCTTTATCGATTACAATGTACTTATTACGTCTTGAATGGTCTAGCTCCTGATTCAATCTTCCATTGTGCTGTTTAAAAGCATAAATGATCATTCAAAACAAACACCTTTAATTCTCCCCTTACCCCTACATGACCACTAGATGGCAGTATATATATATATACTGTATATACATATGAAGAGTTTGGTTTCAAAATTAGAGAACTCCTTATAAAAACAAATCAAAAGTCATGATTTTTGTTATTATGGCTTAAATCAAAACAAACCAGCTGTAGTTTAATTGACATTTATTGGAATGCACAATAAAAAAACATGATTTTAGAAAAATTAAATGAGTTATCTCATTTTGGAACCAAACACTTCATATATAGACACAACATTTCTGTAAGATAACTTTATTGGTTATCATGGATCTAGATACACTGAAAAAGTGAAACTTTGGACTAACTTTAAAAAATTTATATATTTATGGCTTGGTTCCAATCAAAATTTATACATTTCAACAAACCATCATTATTGTGATCAGTGTTTGCTTTAGTTTGGCTCTTGACTCTTATATTCGAATGAAATGTTTTCATTGTCTGTTGTTTGTTAAAATACATTTGTTGAGGCAATGAAAACTAAGATCCATTGGGATCAATTGATTGGTGACTATAATCATTTTGTCGTTATTGACATAATTGCTTAGGAGTGTGTTTATAATGTGTGTATACTGTGTGATCCTACAGTGTGAGATTTAAGCATTGGTAATAAAACATAAAATTTGTTCAATTGATGACTCAATTAGACCTCAAGAATCAGTGTATGAATCTCAACAGTGGTGTCAATCAACAAAAGAAAGGTTCATGCGGCAATGTAAATATCATGTGCAAAACTCATTGATGACTTCCAGCATGCATTGCAGTTGATCTGTTTATCGGAATTAGTTTGATGATTGTCACCATTGTTGAGGTTTGTATGATGACTGTTGATGTCTAAGTGTGGCGAGACAATTGTTGCGTTTATGTTATCTTTGCATTTGTGAACCTGGACATTTGAATCAGTCGTAAAAGATCAACTTCCACATTATTTAGTGTCACTTCTCCTTTTTATCAAAGCTTGATAGACATAACAAAATTTTACTTTAAAGCATCGCTTCTTTTCTTATTAATGCATGAGTGTTCTTATTGAAACACTATTGAAAACAGAGATTTAATTTTCAACAAAGTCAGGGATCAAAAGTCCAACTAAAGAAAACACTGATCACAATAATGGTGATTTGATGAAATGTATAAATTTAGATTTGAACCAAGACATATAAATAATTTGAGAAAAACTCAACTCAAATACTTGTAACAAGTTGACGTAATTTTTTTAAGTTGTCCAACGTTTCACTTTTTAAGTGGTAGTTCAAATTAACATTTGAACCTTTATGGCACACTTCTCAAATCTTTCAGGGCCAAGGGTACAAAAACTTCAACCAAACAGACCTGTATCTTAAGCACCGATCTGCACTTTAAAATCAGGTACATTTTAAAAGTGCTATGCAAGCACCCCCACTGTTTTGTTGGTTTTACTTTGTATCACTGGTAAAGATCTCATGCAAAAATACATTTTTGTCATCATTTAATCACTCTCATGTCAAAGTCATGTCATGTTCAAAACCTGTATATCACTCTTTCTTCCCTGGAACACATAACTAGACATTTTGAGAAATGTCTCAGTGATTCTGGTAGGGGCAATGTTATTTGGTTACCAACATCCTTTCATTTTCAATCAACAGTCAAGCCTGATGCACACTTTCCTGCAGTGTTTTCACAAAGGGTTTGATCCTTATTCAGATTTTATGCTTAATCAGATTTTAGAAGTTTGACTGTTTTATTGTGACTTAGTCATGTTTATTTCTGTTCATTCAGCAGTCGCACAGCCACGTACTTGTCATTGTAGTACTGATGCATACAGTATGCTCTGGGCTAGTAAACTTTAGCAATACATGAATCATAATTTATGATGTTTTTTATTAGCACAGCATCTAAAAATAAACGAATTTGTTGCAAACAACAGCATATAAACGTCAGTTGGTGCCATGTGCATGTTTGTTGCTGTAACATCAGCTCCGTCCTCGTCGACCACGCCCCCGCACCGGAGTCATCTACCCGCTTCATCCGCTCACATTCACCGGACTTTTAACCCCAGTACTACATTTCCCATCATGCACTGCACCCCGCACCTGACTCCCATTGCACTTCACCATCCCATGGACACTATTTAAACCATTTGTCTTGTCATTTGTCCAGTATTGATGTATTTTGCCCCGCATATACCTTACCTTGGACTCTCTTTGTAAACCTGTGATTTAAGCGTCGTTCCGTGGATGTTATTTGTTGGATTCCGTCTTACCAGTTTAACCCTGTGGATTATTATTTTGGATTTTACTCACTTGGATGTTTACCTTGTTTGTCTGGATTCATTAAATCACCTCCATTGACACTCTAGATTACTTGTGGCATCGTTTGACTTCTATTGAGACGGTTACAGTTGCCTGCTGCTGTCATGGAAATGTATATATATATATATATATACTGTATATATATTACTATCAGATCAAAATCAAATCTCTTTATTGTCACTCAACCATATACACAGGTGCAACAGTAGGTGAAAAACTTGGCAGTATGACAGATTACAAGTAACAAAGAATTGCAATACTTTACAGTAGACATTTCTTGTACACATTTACACAGTAAACATTTCTGTACAAATGTTAGACCATAATACAACAAATGACACATAATTTAAATGTAACTACACAGCAGCAAATGTACACACGATGTGTGTAGTGTACAGTGATTGGTACGTATTGTGGTATTACAGTAAGACAGTGAATAAAGTCAGTAAGTAAGACAGTTTATAAAGTTGTGCATGCTAGTGGGGGGATAAAGTGATGTGCTAATGAGTAGATTGTGGGAGTCAAGAGTTTAAGAGTCTGACTGCTTGGGGAAAGAAGCTGCCACGTAGTCTCCTTGTGCGGGTTCTGATGCTGCGGTATCTCTTTCCTGATGGAAGGAGTGAGAACAGACCGTGACTCAGGTGGCTAGTGTCTCTAGAATTCCTCATTGCTTTTTTCACACACCGTCTGGTGTAAATTTCCTGGAGGGGGGGAAGCTCCTGGCAGTTCGTACCACTCTCTGCAGGGCTTTCCGGTTGAGTGCTGTTTCCGTACCAGGCAGTGATGCAGCCAGTTAGGATACTCTCTATTGTGCCGGTGTAGAATCGAGTGAGGATGTGGTGATTCAGGCCAAACTTCCTCAGCCGTCTCAGGAAGAAGAGACGTTGGTGAACCTTCTTCAATACGGCTTCGGAGTGAGTGGTCCATGTAAGCTCCTTTGTGATATTGACACCAAGGGACTTGAAACTGTGGAAAACTGGGTAGGGCTATCTGGGTTGGTACTTAAATGGTTCAGGTCATAGGTTGCTATGTGAACATAGGCGACCATAAATCTGACTGGACACCCATGACTTGTGGTGTTCCACAGGGCTCAATTGTCTCCACTTCAATTTGTATATGCTCCCACTTGGCCAAATAATGAAAAAGTACCAAATTGCCTACCACATCTATGCAGATGACACTCAGATCTACCTAGCCCTCTCACCCTCATTGGTACTACAGGCCTTTTGACTCTCTTTGCCAGTCCATTGATGAAATTAAAAGCTGGATGTGTCAAAACTTCCTTCAGTTAAATAAAAACAAAACTGAAGTCATTGTTTTTGGCAACAAGGTTAACGCATACCTTGACTTAAGAGGTCTAAAGACACAAAGTAAGGTAAAAAACTTGGTTGTCATTTTAAAGTCTGACCTTAGTTTCAGCAGTCATGTCAAAGCAATAAGCAAATCAGTGTACTACCATCTCAGAAACATAGCCAGAATCAGATGTTTTGTCTCAAACCAAGATTTAGAGAAACTAGTCCACGCTTTCATCACCAGCAGGGTGGATTACTGTAATGGACTCCTTACGGGTCTTCCTACAAAGACCATCAGACAGCTGCGGCTCATACAGAACGCTGCTGCCAGGGTTCTGACCAGCACCAAAAAATCTGGATTCTGACCAGAACCAAAAAATCAGAGCATATCACTCCAATCCTCAGGTCCTTACACTGGTTACCAGTTACTTTTAGAATCAACTTCAAAGTATTATTAATCGTCTACAAATCACTCAAGGGTCTAGACCTAAATATATTTTAGATATGCTCAGTGAATGTTAACCAAACAGGCTTCTCAGATCATTAGGATCAAGTCAGTTAGAGATAACAAGGGTTCACTCAAAACAGGGCGAGTCTGCGTTTAGTCATTACGCCACCCGTAGCTGGAATCTGCTTCCAAAAGAAATCAGATGTTCACTAACAGTAGCTACTTTTAAATCCAGATTAAAAATACACTTGTTTAGCCGTGCATTTACAACCTGAGCACGGTGCTGGTTTACATCAACTGCACTTCTATTTCTAATTTATTTTTCTTTAATTCACTTATTCTTTTTATATATACACTCACATTTTTAATCAATTTTATTGCTGTTTTATTGTTTCTTAAAATCTAAAGTTGTATTTGTGATCTTAAATCATTTGCATTTTAATGATAAGTCTTATTTCTCTCTATCAATCATTTTATGTAAAGCACTTTGAATTGCCCTTTAGTATGAAATGTGCTATATAAAATAAACTTGCCTTGCGTGAGAGGTTTTGTTCTTCGCACCAATGTGACAGAGTGTGCAGCTCTTCTCTGTATAACTGTTTACTAAAAAAATAGGATTTCCAAAGATTTCCAGATTAAACTTTTTGAACAACTGAGTTTCAACATGACTACACCGGAAAGAACCTCAGCTACAGGATTGATCCACATCTAACTGTGGCCTGTTTCCAGGGGAAAGTCCTGCTGTGAAAATATGGCTTTCACTTATTCCCAAACTTTTTATTTTAGTATAGACCACAGTCCAAGAGAAGGCAGACAATAAACGCAACGAACGGAGTTCCCCTTTGTGGTTTTAAAGAAGCTGAGAGAGAGAGAGAGAGAGAGAGAGAGGGAGAGAATACAAAACAGGGAAGAAAAACACCAGGTCTGTTGTGTCACTGAAAAAGAGCACATTTGAATAATTAAGCCACCACAGTATCATAATTTCTACCAGTCATTCATGTGACTCTCAGTTAAAATACCCAGAAACAGTCTTGGGTTCAGTTGTGGTGTGCTAATGCTTGAATTCCCTCTAATGGTTTCTTCGCTTGTTTAGCATGGCGAAAGATGAGTGAAATGCGGTACCCTGATGTCACTAGAAATAATTTAGAGCTCATTCCTCTGTAACTTAGAGCCAGACACTCACAGAAGCCTGAGAATGAACCGTGCCATTTAGATTGACTGTTTTGCTCAGTCACATCAGCTGCAGAACATGTTTATGAGGAGATGGAGTCTTGTGGGCTGTGTTAGATAAACTTAACTTTTACATTTCAAACTGAGCTATCCACTAGCTGTTTTTTAAGCCAAATTAAACACACACATGGCAGTCTGTTTATATCAGTGCGGTTTCTTTCTAGTGGCCCGGATTGACCTGTGATGGCATGATTTCATGAAACATGCTGCCCTGTCTGATGTGGGAAGTATTGTCACATAATGTTCTTCATGAATCACCTTGTGACAAGGTCTTAAGTATGTTAAAAGGCTTATTATTGTTCTTCGACTTATAAATGTTTGAGGGGAAATACCGCTATGTCTTTCAGTTAAATTAACAGAGCTTTTATTTCCTCTGAACAAGTTGAAACAATTCCACAAACAGGTGCTTTGTTGTTGGCCAAAGTGCAGTATACACCTTCTTAAAGCTTAACCAAATAACACTTTCTTACAACACTTTCAAATATATATTTTTTACTTTAATTCGTGTGTAGCTGTTTAAGCAAAAACATCTGAAAAGTTACAGCAGTTAAAGTTCACTGTAACAGAATCGGAATCGTTTTCTAAAGACTACAACGAGCAGCTCGTCGAGACTACAACAATCTACTTCCTGGAGCAGTGACATCACAAAGCCCAAAATTAACATGAACCCCAGTCCAGAGGACTTAGTTAGCAATGCAAGTTTCTTTAAAAGAAAACTACAGGAAATGCTCATCTAGATTCTTTAAATACATGTTTATTAAAGTGGCAGTCTGTAAGTTATTTTGAGTAAAAATTTGCTAAAACCAATTATTGAGCAAGTACATGAAAGAACGGTGTTTCAAACTGTGTCACTACCCTTTCAGGATTCACCACAGAAAGCGTGTAATAATGGATTGTAATTTGCCCTGTCGGGTCGTCTTTCCCGGAGATCCTTATTTGGTGTCTTTCGTCTAAGCGTCATTTTGTCACATTCATACACAGAACGAAGAGGATCCGGTTGCTAGCCGGCGCGTGTAGCTGCGAGTGACAGGCGATTTGTAGCGTGTACTCACAACTGTTTGGTTAGGATTTTATACAACTTTTATTAATATTCATGGTGGTATTTAGTACTTAGTACGTTTACTTTTAAACGGCAAGCAGCGTTGACATCTGGGGATTCATCAGTTGTGAAACAGTGAAAGTACGAACTGATGACTCGTGCGAAAACAAGAATTAATATTGACTAGGCATTTCAAAGGTGGTGTGAACTCTGTGATCTGAAAGGATTTAAAACGGATGCAGGCATGACTTTATTTCTTCTGAACACAATATTTCAATAGATAACACAAAAACATTAGCTCCCTTGTTGTGTTAATACAGACGGGTACGATTTCATCGGTTGTTCTTTCTCTCTTTATGTTCATTATGATAAATGTAATTTAAGCCCTATTCGCACGGGATTAGTATCTGGGGACCTCGTGTGATATAGAATGACCTCCCCACATCTGTATTTCATGTGGCCCGATTTAGCACGGATAAGTGAAGCCTGTGATTTTCCTCAAATTTACGGACTTATATCCTGGATATGATGGCAAGGCTTTGCATATAGTATATATAGTTGTATGATGTACAATGATTTATGACCATACTTGTCAGCATTTAAGACCAGTGTTCGGGGATCTTCTGTCTGGTTCGCATTACGGGAGTTTCCATGAGAGATAACAAAACTGGAGACACCTGGCCAAAACGGCAGGTATGGAAAATAATATCAAAACACTTCAACACAGCCTCCATTTGCGCTATTTGGGTCTATTTATGTTCTTATTTGTTTCGTGTTATATCATCTGCCATGTTATCTGTGTTTATTATGCGCTACTGATGTACAGGGAAGATTCTCACCGGCACACTGTCACAGGTCACGACTCAAAACATCAGACTCATCAGCACACAGTTGAGCAGTGTCGAATCCACGTAAAGAAAATACCTCCGCACATCAGGTGCAGGAGCCATTACAAACTGAGATGGCTATAAGGGGCCAATCTTACTAGTTACTTTAAAAATTTAAACCATACATTTTACTCAGATTTGTTGTGACTCTGATTTCAGTTGTTAAGTAAAAGAGTGCAGAAGACCAGTTTGTTTGTTACTTCAGATGTAGAACATCCGCGTTTGTACATCACTGAAATGTGTGCTCCAGGTGTGAAACTTAATAAGAAATCTGGTGTAGGCTACTCATATTAGCGTGTCATGTCGGCAAATGAAACGTCTCAAACAACATGAAAGGCAAAATGCAATATGCATTCACACAAATAACTTTATTTAAACATCTCAATGGAATTACATGACACTAAATACTTAGAAAGAACAAACATACCAAAACATATCATTAAACATGAATAACAGTATTAATGCAAATTTTACAATTCTTTCTGACAGCGAAACATTTTCTAACTCTAACTATCGAGGTATTAAAGCAACACTATGGAACATTTGCTAATGGGTTCCCCATGGGGTTACTAGTTACTAGTGTCGTAAATACTGTCGCTGTATAAGCTTCCCCGTGGGCAGCGCAATACACATGAATTTGTTGACTAAGCTGATGGAACTGGCGAATGCAGGAATGTTGTTTGGAAAGCCTTCCACAAGCAGGGGATTGGCGGGGAACACAGGTTGTAGCCGCTATGAGCCTGCTCATGTAGAAGTGACAGTAGAATTTGTCCAGTTAAGAGTTGTTCTACCATTATTTTAAGGTCGAGAAACTACAAAGTATTGCTTTAAGTAACTAGAGACATTATGTTTTTGTACAAATAGACCGTAAATCATTGAAATGTACTGAGAAAAGTAACCGTTATTGTGCTTTCAATGCCAAAAAAGCGCAACTCTCCCGTTGACTTAGGTTTGCCTAAGACTAATATGGCGGTGACATTTACATACAAGAAGCAGAACGAGGCGGCTGACGCGGGGTCTAGGTATTCTTTATGTCTATCTTATCGTATGTATTTCCTATGAGTCTGTTATGTTAGTGATTATAATGTTACAAAGCTTGTTGGATACAAGGCCACACACTAAAAGTAACATGGCGATAAGCCTGCAGTTTCCCGTGCAAAAGAACATTCAGGTCCCAGGTCATACAATGTTAGCTAACATTTACGGCAATGAAGTGAGGTTTTACTGGCTTCAGGACAGAGTCCTAAAAAGTGAATGAAAAAACTCAATACAATTATACATTATTTATGTCACAATTTATGACATCTAACTTGTTAAAAATTGTGAACAGTTTTTCTGCGATTTTGTGCATGTTATTTGATTGAAGTGTCTTAGGCAAATCTTTAAGCTGGTCTATGTTAGCGCCGTTAATCCATTCAGAAAAGAAGTTAAGTAAAAAGTCTCTTCTGTAGAAAAACGTTTTTTTTTGCTTTCGCTGCCTCTGGCACAGATTTCTCACAACTCTCTTCAGTTTGGAGAGCCGTATTTTCTGATGAGCAAAGAAGTGAGGAAGGAAATCCCTTAGTATGCTTAAACCACCTGTAAGAAATATGAGATATCAGGAATAAACATTCAAAAATATTTTTCCACAACCCCCCTAAACACAGCCTAAGCTGGTTGACTGGTTTTATTTGGTCTCTCACTCATGGTCATAGCTGGTTTAGCAGGCAAGGGGTTTGTCCCTAGCAAGTCGAGCAGGTCTAAGTGGGTCGGCTGGAATACCAGCATGACCAGTTTCTTAAGAGGCTTAAACAAGCTTCTTTCCATCTTAAACCAGCCAGTCGCCAGGTATTAGCCCATAAAGTAGGCACATAATATTTAAAATGTGAATAAGTTTTCAAGCATAGTTATACTTTTTCTATGGGCTCTGTAATAAGCCTGTTAAAAAATACATTAAAGGGAAATCTGAAAATCTTTTATCTCATATAGTCATGAAGGATTGATTAAAAACACTAACCAAGTTTTAAATAAAAAAGAGAATTCGGTCAATAAAATATCCCATTGGTTGCTGTAGTTACCCTGTTGTGCGTTTGCTGTTACTAAAGTAACACACCACAGAAAGTTAAGTGAACGTACCGTCATTCTGAAGATTCTGGCACGTCACGCATACGTTGTCATGCCAACGGCTGCCATTCAGCATCACAACGAGACCCACGGACTCGCAATCAGTGTGTTTTACGCACTTCGCGCTCGACGACGCGAATGCTGAAAACGTGCCTCGCGGACACCTTTCGCATTCCGTATCACTGTAAACGGTGCCTGTTGACAAAGGTTACACAAAGTTTATCTGTGAACTACACGGCAGGGGAAACAAAGCACCCATTAGCAGTGAACATATCGTAAGCTACCTTTCTTCCGGACGCCGTCTCCAGACGGACACTCGGTGTGCTTAATGCAGAAGTCAGCGTGCCAAAAATAGCCATCGTTACACTCGCAGACTCTGTTGTTTTTTGGTGAGCATTCTTCTTTCACGTGCTGGTTTTCCACGCAGAAGGTACCGCAGTACAGGCAATTCGGTAAGTAGTTCCAGTACTGGGTGAAATGGTTCGCTGGACAGGGCGAGCACACGGTGTCTCGGGTTGCAGTGCAGTGCGCGCGCATGTAGGTACCGGCTGGACATTGCTTGCATATGACGATCTGCCCTGTCTGTCGGTCCATGTGCCGGTAAGTGGGTACTTCAACTGTCAATGCATCAGTGCACGACACGAACAGCATTAAGGCTAGAGTCAACTGAAAACAATTTAAAGGCATTTGAATAAGCTGTTACATTAAAGTTACATGTATTGCTGTAAGTTTGGCGGCATAGTGTAACTGCAGATGTAAAGCGTGCCTATGCTTACCACCATTTTGCTGTCTCGTCCTGAAAAGATGAGAAGCGCGAAGTGCTTTTAAATGTCAATTTCCACCCACACAGAGGGAGGACCCTATCAGGTTTAGACTTGAGCTACTTTATAACTTTAAATTATAAGCTTCAGTAAATTAAAATGAAAAGCTTAACATCTCAGTAGTAGAAGATTATAACGTTTCATCTCCAGTAAATGTTTCATTAGGTGTGTTTGTACCCTGAGTGGTATCATTGTATCAAGCTCCAAATTCAAATACAAATAATTAAGATAAAGTATCATAATTTTGTATAATGTGTGCTAGGCATATTCAATTAAGCATAGGATGGCTTTAAAAGGTTTTATTTTGAGCAACTAAGAAATGCACAATATGCAGAATGTAAGAAAAAAATGGTACTATATGGGTACAATTGTGTTCCTGGGAGAAAAGAACATTAGACTGTACCTTTAAAGGTACACGATGAGTGCTTATGATTATGTGCATAGTTATGTTCTGAACCTGTATGGTACAAAAGGACCATCCCAGAAACAGCTATTGTATTGTATTGTATTGAACATCAGTGCAACATGTGGTTTTCCAAAATGATGTGTCAAACATGTTTGTAACCAAAGTTAGGTTTCAAATCATTTAGCAATTGTAATGTTCTAATTACACGTAATGTATTAGTTTGACCACATATTTTGAACAAATTGATAAAAAGCAAGCTCCCAAAATATTTACAGCTGGAAATCTTAAAAAGAGAAACTGTAGTACAAATGCAATTTCAGACATGTGTTCTATGTGGTTCATTTGGTGTGTTTTATATTTTTTTCTAGGACTGTCAAACGATTAATCGTGATTAATCACATCCATAATAAAAGTTTTTGTTTACATATTATATGTGTACTGATCATATTCATTTTGTATTTTAAAACACATACCTGCATCAATTTCAGAAAAATAATAAATATGTATTTAGCATTTCAATTATTGAATAAATACAATGTTAATATTTCCTAAATATGTATAGATGTACATTATGTGTTTATAAATACAAAATTAATATGCACAGTACACAGAAATATATTATGTAAACACAAACATTTATTCTTGATGCGATTAATCGTGATTAATGGTTTAACAGCTCTCATTTTTTCTTTTAGGGACAAATGTGTCTATGCTCTTTGGATTAATGACATTTTGACACAACGCTGTTTTAATACAAAAAAATCTGGGTCTCATGCTCCACTTTAAATCGACTATATGGTGTAAAGATGTTATCATGTGAGATAAACAGAAATACATGTAGTATATGTACCATATGTTGATAAATTAAAGGTCATTTAACTTCCCAGTGGTAAATGTTACTGAAACTGGAACTAATGGTAATCGTAATGTGAGAGAGAGCTTAACTTCTCTGAAGTATTCATAACATCTACAATAAGCATTTAGTCATCATCTCTTGAAATCTCTGACTGAATTTTAGTAATAAGTTTGGTCATGGTAAAATCCAGCCCTTTAGGGACATACTATCTATGGAAATTTACACAGGTTTCACATGAGAGTGTTCCAAAACCACATTTCACACGAGATCACATGAAAAACATGCGAAATTCACGTGGAATTTCTGTAAAAAATATTGTTTTGCTTTAGATTACATTTATTATCCCACTGGAGTCATTTGGATAGATGTGATCTTTGGGGTACAAATGTTTTCCTGGGAGACAAAACATTTAACTGTACTATTAAATGTACATAAGAGGTCAAAACATGTTATGTTTTGTACCTGTAGATGTACAAAGAGAACCCCTAAGGGTACATTTTTTTCTTTTTTTTCTTAGTGTTTGAATGAACTATTATTGTCACTTGGCAGCCTTAAAGAAGTGGAAAATGAAAATAGAAAGTAAATGTAACTGACAAACTGAAACTAATACGAAATAAAAACTCCATTCCATTCCATTCCATTTTCTACCGCTTGTCCGAACTACCTCGGGTCACGGGGAGCCTGCGCCTATCTCAGGAGTCATCGGGCATCAAGGCTAAATAAAAACTCTATATTAATAATAATGGTTTCTATTTATTATTATTATTATTGACCTATTATTGACTACACCTCTTAACTTTTCCATTACATCTTTGCTTTACAAAGAGCAACAGATGACATAAGTGTAAACACCAAAACCTGTAAAACAGAAACAAGCTGTCTTATTCGTCATGAAATTTCGTCCTGTACGTCATGCCACTCTTATTCTGCTAAATCATTACCTCCAGTAATGCATTGTGTGTTTACATAGTACAAATGCTCAAGGAATCGCTTTTATCTTTAGTCATCACATTTCCAGCCATATTTGGAGAAGCTGTCACACTCTCATGTATGTCTACTCATGCTGCATGAATGCCGTGTGATCATGACCAGACAAATAATACATCTAACCAACAGGATTTAGTGATTAATACAAAAGTTTCATTAAAAAAACAAATCAGCAAATTTACACTGGCAGCACAAAGATATGTATAAATATCATACATGTATTAGAGGAAGAAACAGGAGCATCAAACAATAAGTACATCTTGGGGTGTTAAAGAGCTTCAAGATTACAATACTAGCTTGCTTGACTACAGGGGCCTCATTTATACAACAAAAATCCACGGCAACGTTCATGTTTATAAAAAAGGTCTTTGACGTGGAAAAGTGCCTAGCGCCATGTCAGGGTCTGAGCAGAGGTTAGTGGAAATATAAGTCATTCTCGCCGCTTGTATAGGATTTGGATGTTGACAGGTGCTCTTTCATATAACAATTCTATTATTTAGATATCATTAAAAGGCCGAGATTTAAAACTGTTCTGCCGCGCTCAATTTCACAATCATTTGCGATTTATAGATTTCACATCTGATGATTTCACATTTGTTCTATGAATCACACGAATGCACTTTGAGAAATGATCGTAAAATCTAATTTAGGACAGTTTCTACACAACATTCTATAAATGAGGCCCCAGGATTCATCACAAATAGTATTTAAATAAAAAAAAAAACAAGTTATGTGTAAGTTTTCAGGGATGGATCATGGACGGGGGCCACTTAGCCTATATCCTAGTTTTGGCAGTTTTATTATTTTTGTAGGCTAAAGTTAGTTGACTAAAATAGTCTAGTGATCAGATCTTACTGTACTATAAGGGTCAGGCAATTTGAAGAACTGACACAGTCCATAATCCAGCCCTGCAACGTCTAAACAACAGCCTTTAAAATACATCCGTAAATGAGACTTCATTACATCCTGACAGTGTCATGCTTCGATTACAATGGCACGTGTGAAAAGATGTCTTTTTCTTAAAATATATCTGTAAATGTGTTGTAGCGTAGTACACATCAATATAGATTTAAACAGTCACAAATATATTTAAAATAAAGACAAATGATTTACTGCAGTTCTAGAGTCCAGTTTCTTGACAAATTGATAAATAATGTTTTTTCATTTTCAAATTCTGAAAAAAACCCACCCCTGACAATATATAATTACAGTTAAATAAAACATAAATGCTCTTCATTGTATTTTACATTCAGAACCAACATCCTTTATTTACAGCTTCAACAGAGCATAGATTCAGCTATAAAGAAAAGACAAGCCAAGCCAAGTCCTGCATTAATAGAGATTTTCATCTGACATCCCAGGACTTGTCTCTGACTCTTAGTGTTTCAGTCCAATACAAAAACGAAACGAGCATCTTTAGTCAAAACCAGTCACCCCAACTCTCCCCTCTCAGCCCATAATGGAAATTATATACAACTTTTCCCCATTTAAATAACTCCTATATTAGTCGTCTTTCAATATGGCATCATTAGTCATTGTAGGGTTTGGTTTTGAAACACGTACCATCCTGGATCATGCTCACGATCATCTTCTCATACATGCGGTGCATGGAAGAAGCGCTGATGATGCGACTCATCCTCTTCAGAGTTTTGAGGAGTGGTCGACGTGCGCCTTTCGAGCGGAGTTTGCGCAGGCTCTGAGCTAGAGCCTTGGCCAGGTCCTGACCTCTGTTCTGAACCTTCCACAAGTGGAGGAGCTGTAGGATGTAGCGTTGAGAGGGACAGGAACGGACCACGGCCCGTACGTCCTCCTCGCTCACTTTTTCTCCAGTTAAACTATCCATCAACATCAACAGGTCTTCCAGAGTGAGGTTTTTGACGCTGGCACAGCGAGATACTTTTCTCTCGCAGTGGTTCACACCTATGAGAAGGAGGAGTTTGTCAGTCCTATAAACCTGCATTGTATTGTCTTAGATTCATAGTTATTGAAGATAGTTCGGACAAGAGTGTTGCACTGAAAGGATGCACCGAATGCTTGTCCGAACACCCAAAATGCTTTTCTTGTTGTTGTTTTTTGTGCTACCATAAGGGAAATGACAGAATAAATTTGACAGAACAACTACTCTTTTGATGATGCGATCAAGTAGCAACCAGCGTAAAGTGAGAGGCGCGCACGCAGCAAACAATTCGGATGTGTAGAAGAATTTTAAAGGGTCAGAGAAAGACAAATTAAAGACGGTAGCGGGCGGCCTGACAATAGCCCCACAACACCCAACATCACACAGTGGTGGCGTTCCACAGTTCCCAGGCCAATTCCCTGCCCTAAACAACCTGTCAAGACTTTTGTCTTCTGAGAGAACAGTCAGCCTTAGTGATTGGAGTTCTTTCATGAATGTTTGTTTTTCTTTAAATAATTTTACAGTAATCCAAAAGTTTTTTACGCAAATTTTAGTCTTAGAATTTTGATTGACAAATGTCATATTTCATTTAGAATATCTTTTTTTTTAAAAAGCACATTTTGACGCAAAATAATTAAAAAGTTTGAAAAACTTTCGTATTCGTCCTTTAGCCAAGAATTGTCATTTCGGGGCATTCCTATCACATTGAAACTTACCGTTATTGTAGTCATGTAGCAATTGGGATGCAAATCTTAATTTCATTTTTGATCTTTTTATAGCTTGATAGATTTCACATGGATATGAAAATATCCTTTATGGCCACTAATGGTTGCACTTCCTCGCTCGTATTCATGCTAACCATACTGGTCACTACTTATGGTCTATCACTTGCTTGGGAATTTCTTTTTGTATTTCTTTTGACATTTTCTATAAAGAACTTTGCCAACAAATTGCCTATTGAAATGGCAGTTCACCCAAAAATGTTTCTTATTCCTCACCCTCATGTCATCCCAAACCTGGATGACTTTTCTTCTGCAAAAACAGGGAAATTATTTTGAAGAATGATGGTAACCAAACCACCCATTGTACGGACACAGTTATCTTCAAAAGATCTTCTTTCGTGTTCCACAGAAGAAAGAGTCACATAGAGGTTTTCAACAGCATGAGGGGGGATTAATGATGAAATAATGTTTGTTTTTTTGGTGAACGGGTCTCTTTAAGGGGTCACATTTACAATTTCACACCAACATTTTGTTAGCTATAAAGGCAGGGCATTTTGAAACTTAAGAATAGCTGAAAAATGTAGACAAGTTCACCACCACCATGAGACGCAATTCCTCGTGAGTCCCAAATGAGGTGAGTGGACTTGTAAAGCATACGTTTCTCAAATGCAGATTTTCAGCACACATGTATGTTAACAATGGAACTGAGACATTTAGATTCAGCTCTGCCTTCACGAACCTTGAATGATGCTATTGAGCTTGTCCTGGTCCTTATTTTGTTCTCTCCAGAGGCGGAGCAGGTGCAGCGTCTGCTGCTGAGGACTACAGCTTTTCTTCAGCCTCTCAACGTTCTTCCAGTCCACCTTACGTCCTGGAAGACTCTCGGACAGACGCTCCACTGAAATGGAGGCCAGGGGAGGCGACGCAACAAACTGAAATATGGCCTCTTCACACAGTGTGATGTCTGGAACGAGATGTAAGAAAGCCCACGTGGGACTGTTATGCAAACCCGTCCAAAGCCAATCACATGGTTGCGCACAGGCCAAACGAAACGTTACACGGCATTGAAACACCACTATATTTGGCAGCGTGCTTTAAGCCCTCAGGTTCTCACGTTTTAATACAGAAAGTAACATGTTACCACATGTTTAAACTGATTAGACCTTTCACGTCTCCACCCTAACTGTGGAAATTCAGGAATGTAAAACTTGTATCTGGTATCTAGCTTAAAGCTTTAGGGGTAAGGTGTACAAAGGTGATTAGAATTAAGTTGCATTTAAAGTATATATATATAATTTTATATCATGTAATATTGCGTAATGTCTGACAACTCATTTCTTTGCCTGTCAACACCTACACCCAGTGGCGTAATTTCCACTGGGGACAAGTCCTCTCTACTTTTTAAAATCCCGTTCGTGATCCCCGCCATTTTCAAATTAGTTTGTTATGATTTTTAACGCACAGCGTCATCACAACGGAGAAGTAGGACCGAGCAGTCTGCCTGTGTCGATGCGAGCGTTGCGTGCACGCTCTAAAAATAGCTCACTGAAAGGTTGTTTTCAATCACGTGGAGGGCAGCCAGTGATTTTCTCCAAAGGAATTCACTATGACAAACTCAAAGTACTATGTTTAATGACCTGAACAACGACCAGGTAAACCCAAATGTCTGTCAAACCTTACTTGTTACTTTCCCAAAATCCATTATAAGGAAACAGCTTAACGTACCAAAACAACAACCAAGGAAAACCAAATTAATACATCTTGTTTATCACTGATATCAAACATAAACATGATAACAGAAAAGTTTTATGTTCTCAGTTTGTCGCTGCCTTGAGCCACATTATGTTTTTTTTTTAAATAAACAAGCTTAACTATTGTTATCCCCGGAATAAGTGCTTGTTCTTTTAACAGTAGCTAGTGTTTATTACAATTAAGGTTTAATAGAAATTTTGGTTTTGCGTTGTCATTGTTACGGTAGGCTATGTTATGCGGTTTGCTTATAATGGACGATCGGACTTGTTCTTTTAACAGCAGCTAGTGTTTATACCAAGGCTTGACAGCAATGTGGGCTTCCCTGGTCGTTGTTTAGGTACGTTAAACCTCGTTAAGTGTTTTATGACGTTAAGTCATCCGGCTCGTCCCCTCCCGACCGCAGATTCAGGTTTACAAGCCATTTTTTGCTCCGTTTCTAAGTCAACACTCACATTTTCCCCCTTCATAAACATCAACTTTTGCTACACAATAAAAACACCATGTGGTTTCATGGTTTAATCAATTTAAACAATCAAAAACGATGCAAAACATAGGTATTTTGAGTTTTTGATAGTGGATTCCCTATGGAGAAAAGATCTTGCTGTCCTCCATCCGCACTTCACTCCCTTCATGCCAAGAAAATCCATTATTTCATCACCATAGTGCCTATACGTATGTAAATGCAGGAAATGGGATTCAAATCAAAAATATTTTCCCCCATTTGTGTGTCCCCCACTTCTCAAACCAAAGTTACACCCTTGCACACACCTACGAACACTTGCTGAAAGCAAGACTATAAAAACAATAATCTGGGAGCAATCCATTTACATGATTTAATCTGTGTAAACAAGAAATACAAGAAAGCTGATCTGTGAATCAAAGAACAATAACGGGATTTCAATGAAGCACTTTGGAGCATTTCCTTCAAGACGTGCGTGTTACAGTATATCTGTCTATGAATAATATCCAGAGGAATGTCAGAATCACTTTGACCCAGCTCTATTGAAACTGAAGATTCTTTTCAGATCCCCTTCTGAGTCATAATGGGATAACAAGAAGTGGTGGGCTGAATTGTTTGCCATGTCATGGGTGTGATGACCTTTTACAAGGACTACATTTTAAAAATGTTTTGTCCAATACAGGTCGCATGTTGTACTGTAAGCTATTAACTGTATACGCCAAATCCAGACACTCCATTTCAGACACAGTATAAATATTTTTAGTTTACATAATACGTAGCTTTTGAATATTTAAACAGTAATAACTCTGCTGTACAAAACATGGCGGCGAATTCAATATACGTAGGCCCGCTCTGTATGTAGATATAAACAGTTTATTCTAAGGTATTAGAAACATAACGGTTCATTATGTGAGGTCTTTATACACCTCTGAAGAAATAGTTTTGTATATTATGTTGCATTTCTGTCAATAGATCCTCCTAAAAACCCCGTATTGTTCCTTTAAACAAACTATATTTGTCGAATCTTTTTGTACTGTATTAAATAAATAATTTGTTGAATGGTTTGTGTAACTTTGTCGTATTTAAGTTTAGCCAAGTAACGTTTTTTCTACTGCAATCCAAAATAATACAGACTAGACATACTTTTAACTTGCTAGGTAATGTCATTTAGTTGATATTTATTTTGCTTGTTCTCAGAATTAATCTGCAGGGAGTCTGTTCTTTGCGGATGTGTACCGGAAGTTTCGTTTAGGCCACAAAAGCGTGCATGCGCAGTAACGTTTGTTTATGTTGCTGCTTTGAAACCGTCTATAATAATTAGAAATTCTGTCCACACTGGAAGTGGTGGGATGCAACACCTGCCTTGTTCCTAATGGGGTTGGTGTAGACAGGGTGTAAAGCTCTTTAGGATTTTTTCTGTCCTCTGTGGTTTACATGGTAACCCATAGATTCAAAATAAACATTCATTACTATGGGTATTTCTTGGGAATTGAACTCAACAATGACTATCCACGTTTATGTGCGCATAGACATATTATGTGCACTAGACATATCATCATATCAGTCTTTGTTGAGTCTTTCGGAGAGATGTCATTACTGGGGAGGAGTGTAAACTGAGTGACGCATTGCTCTGGCCTTAAGATCATAGTTTGGATGGGAGTTATTTAAGTTAAAGGCTAATTAGATCAGGTCAAATGAAAACGACTGGAAAACTGATGATCAATGATCATTTTGGCCATTAGTGAACTTTGGCTTGGTCAACCTTTAAACATTTTGCCAAAGCATTACACTTGTTAAAACATGTTTTATCCAGTTTATATTACAATGCCTTTTCCAATGAAACGTATCGTTGATGGATTAAGCTGAGCTCTATTAATATTACAAAATGTGACATCTGAATGAACAATATTTAGTATCACTAACCAAAAACTAAATAGATTCCAAGGATTTTCACAGGAAAGTTGGAACACCTTTCCTAGGAAATCTATTCGTAATCAAATCGTATTATATAATAGGTTAATCAGGGACAAACATTCAAAACGGCTTTTCACATTTAAAATGGTTAACCCGGGTTATTTTAAACCCAAGGCAAACAAAATCCTGTTTTAGCTGTTTCACTGCTTATAATTTACTAGGGGTTAAGATATAACCCTGGTTATTCATCACCTAATGTTTCAAACCGTACATCACTACTCTGGGTTCATGTTCTTGTTTGCACATTTGCAGTGTCAAACTGACTGAATAATGGCTGCCTCGTGGTTCGCATCAGAGAAAAAATCCCCACAAATCTGTTTTACGGTTTTTGCATCATCATCATTATTAATTATGTCATTATTCCCGCAAAAGCTGAAAAGACTGCTTACGCAGCGCTGTGACTGTACACATCTCTTTGATGTGAGGTAATCGCTTTTTTGGGGGGGTTTCATTGACTGTCTGTTGTTATGCCTTTGCTTGCGATGTTTCACAAAGCAGGGTTTAAAACGGAGATACAGTAAGCGCAGTGCGAAACGCGAAATACCTTGGAATAGCTTCCAAGGTATTTTTATTGTTTTTGTTATTATTTGCCCTCTGACTAAGAGTCTACAGCTGCCCATGGAGCTGTTTTTGTAAGAAGCTGTCCAATTTGGCAGACTGATTAGGGAGGATCTTGTAAATCTCCAGACCAATTTTGAGGTCTGTCACTATCAACTTCTATGAGGCTCAAGTGTAATGCTTGTAATTCCTAAATATAAACAAAAAATACATTCTGATATCCATATTGGTCTTTTTGGGGCTCAATTTCAGTTCAATAAATGACCAAAATGACATTTTTGGCACATTGTCTGAACTTCTTCAGAAATATGAGTTTTCTGCCCTCTGCCTCCCTTACTCTGTGACGTCCACGCCTTTATCCTCTGTGATGTGTCTAATTTGGTTTATTTGATTTAGTGTTCTGATGAGAAATGTTGAAATACACGCATATTCTTATCACGCATTTTTTAAATAAACCTTTGGCAAAGAAACAAAATGAGAAAATGGTTAGCTTCAAACCAAGCCCTTTTGACCAGATAAAAGAGTTTTGAGTGGTGAAGCTTGTTGAAGTTTACCTGTGTTACACTCTATGTGTTGATGTGAGCAGTCAAACTCTTTACTGTCTGTCTCACACAGAGTGTCCTGAGTGGCCGTTCCTGATCTGAAGGTTATCAGTCCCAGTTGACTGCAGTCCCTGTGTGGCACGCAGGGTTCTGTAGATGAGGATGTGCTGGAGAAATAACCCGGTGGGCATCTCTCACACACAGTGTCTCTGTCTGGGGTGCCTGTATGAAACATACAAACCCATTTAATGCACAACAATATATTTGATATCCGAAAAACAAAACACAGCAATACCTCAAAATTCATTAGTCTAGGTTCAAGAGTTTGTCACAATATACCGCTACAATTATCCATATTGTGTTAATTCTACACATAGGATGATATTGTAAATAATTCAGCACTCATTTAAAGTTTTGCCTTAAAGGGATAGTTCACCCAAAAATGAAAATTCATTCATTATTTACTCACCCTCAAGTTGTTCCAAATCTGTATAAATTATTTTGTTTGGTTAAACACAAAGAAAGATATTTGGAAGAATGTTAGCAACTGAGATTTATGGGGCACCATTGACTACCAAATATATATATTTTTTGTTCTGTTAAACACAAAAGAAAATATTTTGAAGAATTTAGGAAAGCCAACGGTTCTGGGGCTCCTTTGACAACCATTTTAATGTTAGTCAGTGGTGCCCAGAAGTCTCAGTTGTTAACCTTCTTCCAAATATCTTTCTTTGTGTTCAATAGTGCATAGAAATGTATTCAGGTTTGGAACAACTCGAGGTTAAGTAATTCAGACAAAATTTTCATTTTTGGGAGAACTGTCCCTACACAGATTCACAATGGTTACAAACGCTCTCTCTCTGCATCCCTGCACTCCTGACTGCTATTCACTGGCCAAAAAAAGAGAATTGAATTTTATTGACAGCATTATTTGATATTGTTATCGCAGATTCTTTGAGTCATGAGGATTGTGTAGTGAAAATTTGACATTGTGACAGCTGATGGTGGAACTTGTAAATGTTAGCATTATTAAATGTGATTAAGTGGAACGAAACTCCTGCTCACCACAGCAAACTAGAAATAGGTACAAAAAATTTCCCCTTTTTAAAACAAAGAGAACGCTGTATGGGCCTCCGCACTGTCACAACTGAATTGGAAGAACACCCACATGACGTGATATATAAAACATAGTGGAAGTGGAACTTTTATCAAGGATTCAAGACTTTTACTATGAGTCACTATAGAAATAAATGTCATTCACAAGGATGACAATAACAGAAATCAGTCACATGGGCAGGTCAAAATTGAGTCAGATCTAAAAATGACAAAGCAGATTTGACTTATAAGTCACCACCAGGTAGGAGTTTAAATACAGTGCATTTGACAATTAGGTAGTGTACGTTTTCTGAAGAAAATGTAGGAAGTGAGACAAAAGTGTAAGGGGCGGATGCTTGTACAAAGAACTGCTGTCACTTTTTTAGGAATGCTGTAGGTTTGTGGGTATTACTGCACCGGATCTAAGTACATTTTTCCGGCCATTTGATAACCCACCAGACGGAAATAGTTAAATGAAATTAAAGTAGCCTATCATTCAAGAGGCACAAATGGTGTGGGATTATTTATGTGAAAAAAAATATTACTTTGTCTTTGTTCTTATCCTTCACTGTAACTATGAGCAACATTAACAGGAATGCCTGAGCCTGTATGCACCACTAGCAGGTCAAAATTCTCATGCTTGCATAAGTGCTTTAAGAAGTGAAAAATATCTTGTTCATCTTAATATCAGTCCAGTGCATCTTATCTAGACAGCTTTATAGTCAACATGATTGAAACATGGAATTCTGTGCCCAAAACAATCCACAAATCTATTCACTAATAAATAACTGTCTTAACTCAGGAATAATTTTGTAAGAGGACTTCACAAGACTAACAAAGCTTGTGTTTAAAGAATCTCTGTCGCCATCTTATGGTGAAAAGACCTTACCTCTTTCCCTGCCAGTCTTTTTAAAAAAAAAGTTGCCAGACAGCGCCAGCATGTTTGAACATTTTCACTAAAATTATCTTAGTACATTTTCTGCAATAAATATATGGACGGTTAATATATCAAATGAAAGAACAGAGTCTCTGCTATTAAACAAAAGAACCCGTATTCTTCTATCTTCATTGCTTCCTTTTTTATTACCTCCTAAATGTGGGTAGGTTTCTTAAAAAAAATCATCATTTTGATTAAACAGATAAGATAATGATCTTTTTTTGTCAAATACTCCGCCCAGATTAGATTAAAATTATTATTAAAAACAGATCAAATATTTACCCCAAAAACAGATCAAATATATACGTTCTTTTCAAAGATGTGTACACCTGCTGTACAACAGTACAAACACCGCTTGCCGTAATAACTTTTGCGGGGAACCGTTGGATTTTAAATGAGGAGATAACTCGTCAAAGGCAGGGAAAGAGTTAACAGAAAGGCACAAAAATATGTGAATTAATGACTATAGGCCTACCCGACAATGCATTTGTGAAAATGTCAGATATTAACAAATCTCCTTTCTTTATTTTTATTTTTATTTTATTATTTATTATTTATTATTTGTACAACACAAAAATTCCTAAACATCACGATCCCACATCCCTACCATCTCAGATGCTTGTGAAAACCCTTTCTCGGATATCTTAATATCGTGAGGTTTTGGTCAGTGAATTTCCTCTTAGGATGAGGTATTTCTGGGCCGGGAAGCCAGCAATTCACAAAGAAACAGAGGATAATGTTGGACCTAATTAAAAGAGACTCATCTGGGATCCTGCACAAATTCTAAGAACGTCACGGATCATCCTAGTCAGCTGAATGCTGGAGTCTGACTGGGGAGGCCAACGTGATAACAACCACTTCTGTTATTCTGTATAATGAATACCAGTGTCACTCAGATCTCCATTGCGAACAGAGGAAAGTGATACTTCCACTCGCTCTGCTGGAACCAAGCCACCGCCGGGCTTTCACACTGACACAACGTCCAGCGTGATAGACACGTCCCCTGACAACACACACAAACAAACAAACACGCGCCTGCAGTGAAAGTTTAGGGGAAGTATCAGCCCTCTGCTCATTTACGTTCCTTCCTTACGAATGTGTTATTTTAACCATGAAACAGGTTATATGAAAAACAAACTGGATAAAAAAATGGTGCAAAGCAGGAATATGAGAGAACTGTGGTTATAATTCAGGGTCAGCTGATTGATTCAGAAAACCATCTCGGTTTCAAACCTCTGTGGCTCCCTTTTAAGGGTAATTGAAACGGACTGATGTGGCCACAGGAAGTGAGTTATTCTCACGATGTGTGAAACTGGTGAATCAGATGATTGAAACGAGTAAAAGTTTTACCCAAGAACAAATCTTGCAACTCTGAGATCTGTAAGTGGCGTGTTACAACTACCACAGTGGTTTGTGGTTACAACTACCTACAGGTCTGTTCTCCAGAGTCAGGGTCAACTTGTGAGACACTGCTAAATGCTAATAACGAAAGCAACTATGTTTGTGTGTAGTTACATTGTCAAATATTTTGCATAGCTAAACAAACAGGCCAATGACATTTTAAATGCGATGAGAAAGCACTTCTCATATCTTGCGCTGTTGACATCTGGCTATAATCCAACCTTAAAGTATTTATTGTATATTTCCCTATTGAAAAAATAACGGCTTACCAGCCTAAGCTGGTTGGCTGGTTTAAGGCTAGTTTTAGAGAGGTTTTGGACAATTTTGACACTTTTTAGCCGTTGGTCAAGCTGTGGTCTATGCTGGAACCCACCAGTCTGGCCAGCATGGAAATTTGCTGGTCTTAGCTGGTTTAAGATGGAAGTAGCTGGTTTATGCTGGTCTTCAAGCCTGGTCAAGCTGGTGTTTAACTGGTGGGTCTAGCTAAAACCAGCTAGAGCAGCTAAAAATGTGGCCAAAACCTCTCTAAAACCAAGCTGCTTCACCATCTTAACCAGCCAACTTTTTTTTATGTAGTTTAAGATTGCCCATATTTATTATATAAAGAATTATAAAACAACTGGTATTAAGATACATGGTATGTTTCCATAAGATGTACATTAGCACTACAAACTGTAAAAATGATAGTCTTTCGTATCACATTGTAATTATAAAATTGTATATTGTTCCACAGCAGATGTAAAAACAGGTATATCCATAAATGCCAAGAGACAAAAAAATTAAGAAATGGATATACTGAGCATACACAGTATATACCGAGTCAATGCACTTCGTGGTAACTTTTCAACGTTTAATTCTATGGACATTGCTGCATACTTTTGTACAACTGTCCTGGGTCAATGCTTAAGTGCAACTGAAAAGTCCTAAATCATCCCTAGCAGAACCATTGTTCTAGCACATAGTGGTCACAGAACACATGTATACTTACCCTGCACGGCGACCCCAAATCCAGGCCGACAGGCGGTGTGTCGGACACAAAACTCTACCACCAGATGGTACCCGGGTTTACACTCACAGACCCGGTTGTGAGTGCTATTACACTCTCTTCTCACGATTTGTCTTTCCTTGCAGACAGATGTGCAGTGTTGACAGCTGTCTCCCCAGTGCCACTGTTCCGCAAACCGTTTCTCCGGGCAGGGGGCGCAGACGGTGGGCTCCATTGCGGTGCAGTGGCGCTCCACGGCCGTGCCGGGTGGGCATTGATCACAAAGCAGAATCTCAGAGGTCAGAGGGTCCTGGTGCTGGTATTTGGGTATTTCATGGAAGGCCCAGGCAAAAGACACGGCAAAAAGCTGAGAACACAAAGAGAACAAGCAGATAAAATAGACTCACTGTTTGCATGTGAGATATGCTGAAAAAAAGCTGTTCCACCAATGCCACCATACATGTTTATTATGTTACGCTTAGTGTTGATAAACATTGTCGGAGAACGTTTAAAAAAAAGTCACACATTACAGAGTTAGCAAGTTATTCAATATAGAGTAACTATTCACATTACATAATCTATTTTCATAAAAAGAGAAGCGTTCAATTTGTTTTGCGTTACTTTTTCTTATTGCTTACTGCTGTCTGAAACTCCTCCTCCTTTAGAGTACACAATGTGCCCAATAGAAATGCAATTTTTAGCATGCGTTTCCTAACCTTCTTTGATGGTAAGCATTTATACTGTAAAAGAATCACAATCACACATCCGAATGTAACTCCACATTTTTCTATTTTATTAACCACAAATAACAACTGGATTACACCAGTGCAATAATCTCTGTTCACCATCAGTTTTTATAAATTAAAAAGCGTGTTTTGAATTAGACTGGGAAAAATCTCTTTCACATATCTCTGCGCGGTAAGCTAAGGCATGACACAATCTTTAGAAATAGCATACAACATTCATCATGCCCGCATGACACATCAGTACTTGCACACGTTATATATACCGTATTTTTCAAAACGTTTTATGTTTTGTCAGGGCATGTGTTATTCATGCTGTATGCTGTGTGAAATCCACACGGTGGCTCGTAAATCCGGTTTACAATTCAGAGTACACAACTGAAAAAAGTAGCATTCTACATTTTTGTTCATGTTGCACTGACACCTAGTGGTGTAGATGCATTACCACACAAGATCAAAAGTTACAAGGTTCAGTTGCCACTGTCAAATGGCTTCATTCTCACCTTATAAGACAAATACATATGGGAATATACAGGAAAATACAACGCAATATATCAAATAATACATTTCCAAATATTAGAACTAAGTGCTTATATTTTTCAATATGTGAAAAGCGCCAATTCCATATTTACAATAATATATTGTACTATATTAACTGCATTATTCTATATATTTAAACAAATATTTAAAATGATTTAATAATTCACATTTAATATATATTGTTCAATAACAGTACTGTTTATATATTCAGCTGGTTATATGATTGTACCTTTATTATTACATTCTAAAAGTAATCCGATCACATCGCGTGCGCTGCTCGAAACGTGCTACCCCCAAAACTATTGAAGGAGATCCAGCAGAAGGCGAAAGTCACATGTAGCTCAGATCTCCTCCGCAAAGCATCAGCAAGAGTAATTTTCTCTGGGGACTTCCCTCTCACACTGCTGCCATGACAAACAATACGCTCCGGATATCTCGCAGGCCATAGAGTGACTGCTCTTGGCTCTTGTCAAATGAGCAAGATTCACGAGCCCTAAAAGAGGATGCCAAGCTTCCAATAAATCCCTCTCGGCTGAGTCTCCAGACCAAACATTGTTTTCTCCACAGCAGGTGGTGGGACTCTGTGAGGAAATCATTAAGTCCTTTAATTCATTTTTCAGCACACGGAGTGCCGCAGTTATAGAGTGTAAAACTGGAAAGGCCGGTGAACTTTTAGCCTTCTGGCTCCCCGGCCAAGGTTGCCATTTGACGAAGAAGTGTTTGCAGCGCTCTAACCCGAAATTACATACTAATATAGAGTCTCTGACAGTTGTAATTACACCATTCAAAGGATCTGAAGGCAACTCACAAAGACGAATCCATTGACCTTGAATTCAAACGCCTGATCTTAAGGTACGCTACATTTATCTCAGGCGTACGTACTGTAGGGTGCTTTTCAACAAGACTCTCAAAGAAACTCCCGTGTTTTGAGACCGCAGTTGCAAAACATTAGCAATTGCAAAACATGATACTGAAATTAATATGCCAAATCCCAGTGGGTCCAAGAATGATGGAAGACCACTCAACAAGCATCTACAGTACATTCCTAATAAATGAGAAAGTGTGCGTACACCACAGAATGACTAATTCTGTATTTCAACAGAAAACAAGCTTGTAAAAAGCTATTTAGTAAAATTGGAGCGGCGCGTCGGAATCACGTTGCGCTTCTGAGCGCAGGTGGTCTGAAAGGACAATACAAGGCCTTCCTAATGAAATTATGGGGTTACATCATTCAGACCTACATCACTGTCGAACCCTGACTAAAATGCTGCCTAGCTGGCTGTCTCCGGCCCTGTGGGCTATCCGGTCACCGTCTGGGAGGCCTGGCATGAAACACGTCTGTGGTTCTTCTTACGTCGTCATCATAAAGCCTCACACACAATTTGGGGACGAGAGCGATACCGGGTTTAATGGGAATCAGCTACAGCGCTGGATACAGGATAGCACGAGTAAACTAGCCCACCAACAACTTACTGTATGTCTGCTGGTTAATTTGCCATAGTACAGGAAGAAAAAACTGTAGCAGAAAAAAACAAGCACAGACCACATATATGTCATCAATGCTATATCAGTTTCCTCAATAAAGTTATTTATCTCGCTTGCCATGAATATATGTCAGAAAGACAAGATTTCCAGAACGAATGAGAAAAATGAGCAGCGCTTCTCGACTGCTGGGTGGCAGCCCAAAAATGGGTCAGGAGTCTGTTCTGGTAGTATGATGCTAAATGTAAATAAAAAAGGCAACGAACTGTCCAAACATGCAGAGATGTTAAATAGCAAAATAAATAGACTCATTTGCCCGTCAAAGGGAGGACACAATGCTGATCCTTATACAGTATGTTAAGAACAAAGACTAAACTCCACTCTTACCCTGCAAATTTTGACAGGTGTCAGCAGGAAGGCCTATAAATTCAGCCACTAGTGAATAAAATGATTTTCAGGAATTTTCAGAAAACTTGGAATTAAAACGAACCAAATAAATCAATGCTTATTCATTTACACATAATAAAACCCGCAAAGGTTGTATATCTTCAGGTGTAGTTCGAACGATATTACACCAGCACCTCTTCCTTCATTCAACCCCTTGAAAGAGACGGTTAACAAAGAAAACAACGGCTTTCAGCTGCTGACATTACTAGCGCAGGTATAAAAGAGGAAGTTGACACTTTGTACTTCCTTTCACAATTATTTTGTGAACTGAATAAACGCTGCAGCTATCTTGTTTAATGTGTCCAGGGCCTTTGTAATCTCACAAATCGTGCTGGTGTGAAGGACTACCTTCTTTGTATCCCCTCTAGGGGATATCAGCAGCCAAACAGAGAGACTCTTTTAGGGAAGTACTTATAGTTTCACTCTGTCCAGATATCAGCTAGATAACAGCTCCAGTGTTTCCATATCAAACTCCAGCTTAACCAGCATTACTCCAAAGAGCATCTCCATGGGAACCCACATACGAAGGTCTTTCCAAAAAAGGACAGACCACATGGAAAGTCCATTGGCAGCATGTTTGGTACTTACAATGAATATCTGCCAAACATGTATCCATGCAAAGTTAAAGAACCACGAGTGCCCGCGCATGCAAAGCGCGTCAAGAAAAACCTTCAAATTTTCCATATACCTCCAAGTCACATTAATACCTACATCAAAAGCCTGCACAACAGAAAAGACACCGGCTCCATGCATGCATATAGGAGATACTCAAACCCAAATGAGTCATGCATGAGCACACATATATCTGAAAGACATCTATCAGATGTCTGCATTTACATCTGCACCATATTGTTTGCTCATCTATACAACTCTGAGAAGTCTATCAGGTGTCGTATAGACATACAGGCTGCAAGATGTCTGTAAGATGTTTATGATTTAGAATGTATGTACCTTACAGATGTACCTGTGCTATATGGGTTATAAATAGGTCACATAATTTGTACCAAGCACAGGTCTCATCAACATTTTCCTAACTTAAATCTTTAAGCTCACGCCTTTATTACAAATAAGCATTGTAATAGGTATATTATGGCATTATCTGTAAAACACTATTCATTTATTTATAAGCTTTTACTGCTATTCATATAAACCATATGTCACAGCATTTCCTACTAATATGCCATTTTCACAGAAACCATCTCTATGCAAATGCTTCTCGGAAGGTAAACAATAAACAACATCGTCACTGTACAGCCTAGAATCAATAAAAAATACGTCTCCTTAAAATGTACGTCTCAAAAGCAAACGAGCGGACGAACTAGACCGCGCAAATGTGAGCATCCAAAAAGTAACGTTTGATTTTTGGCGCGTTTTCACCGCGAACGCGCATGTGATGCAGTCCAGTTACGCAGCTCGTGAAGATTTTATTTTTGAATGGTTAGATAAGTTAAAACGCGAACGCATCCCCGGGCAAAGATGTAGAGATCAGCCGCTTCATTCACCTGCGCTACGACAGATACATGCGTCTGCTATGTAAAACCACAAACGCTAAGTTTTGTCATCCTCTGTTTATACGGGCTTCCATAAAGAAATAAGCATCATAAAATGACAAGAGAGGCAAAAACGGAGCAAATGGTCTCGTGCGGGATCGCGCACTTCTGACAGCGGACAGACAGACAGATCATCATACTCACCATCTGTAATTTCATTGCTGTCGGTGGAGGCATATTCAGCACACGCATAAGTCTCGCGAAAGTCCGCATGGACAAGATCGTTTCCACACTTATAGTTTTAGGGATAAGGTCAGAATGTGCCCACCCACTTTATGGCAATGCCTTCCATCCTCTGGCTGTCTGAGGGAAAAAAATCATTACCTGCGGCAAGTGTTCCTTCGATAAAATAGGGATGAAATAAGTTTGTATTTTTACATTATTCGGGAATTGTGGTGACGGGATTCCTTCGTGAATCAAACAATGACGTGGACATTTCAGGATATTTATATAAGTGGCATGTCATTTCCTATAACTGCAAGGTTCATTTAATATTAGTAATAAATGCTATTAAATAACTTTCATCACTGTTGATGTTTGATTTTCACTATAAGAACCAAACAAATTTTTGTTTTATGAAGGTTGGACAGACAGAAAATGTTTGTGGGTGCAGCTCCCAAGAATTATTCATTTAAATAACTGATTTTGAAATCTGTAGACCCCTTAAAAGACAGTAGACTGCTTTGGTGGCTTGACTGAGCAAAAGAAGCAAACCAGTTGTAAATTCACTTTGACAAGCACTTCACAATTATATGCTTTCCTGCTCTAAAGGGTACTGTTGCCAGGATCTTCTTTCTCTGTGTTCTTTGGCTCAAATGCGACCAACTGCACCCTCGATACAAGTCAATACGCAATATTTGATTTAAATGTATCCAAACCAGATCGGGAAGTAAAGAACCTTGCCAAGTGTCACGGGGGACAGCAGGGACACCAGCTGCATGTAAAGTACTTCAACAGTCCTGGTTTTATGACAGAGCCACAAAGTATGTTTGCGATTTTGTGTGGTCGCACCATCGTTCCAGATTGTGTCCTGAGAGATTCTACCCAAGATAGTACGCCCATCACGTCTTCACTGCGACATCCCGCTTCATCTGACTGGCTCACTGGGCTTTTGAATTTTACATTCATAATTTATGAGCGCCTACAAATATTTAAATATTTGGGCTTTTGGTAATAACTGAGGTTAAACTTTTCTAAGTGAAAACTCAAACATTCCCCTTTTGTTCGCTTTCCAAATAATATTTTAAACCCATTTGGATTCTCTTGAACCACAATGTTTGCTCCAAGATGAAAGCGATGAGAAAACCATACTTCATTTCATATTGCATATCATCATAACCATCTCAACATTTCCAGAAAACGTTTATCAATGCGTTCTATCTGTCGACAGATGCTGTGTTACGCATCAGACCTTGATTCACCCTGAAGACCCTAACAAGCCTCGGCGGTCTCCCTGCGTATTTTCCTGACGTACTGGGCCCTCCATTACTTCAACAGTGGGAGCAACGCAGGCCGTACCTCGGTAGGTTGTGGGGGAAGACACACCGCAGCATTCGTCCTGTCTGAAACAGACGTAGCTCTCAACGCCATCGGTGACGCGTGGATCGGCTGGCCGACCTGTGGTGAGGCATTGTGGATTCCTTCACCGATGTATGCGCAGACATGATGTGGGTGTTAAGAGGTCAACCATGGGTTCTGCCATGTGGCCAGTCTACAAACCAACTCAAAGACATTGCCCACACACTCATCATAAAATGACAATACTTTGAAATCTTTGGAGGCTACTGTATTTTCTTTAAAATGCTATTCTCCACACAAAGTACAGAAAGAGGTCAGTAAAACAAACAAATGCCCAGAAGATTACAACTAGATTATTTGTTTAAGGCACATTCCACAAATAGGGTACTGAAACTTTTTCCTTAACTTATTGACAGATGTTGACTGTCAGGACGTCAGTAAATATTATGATATTATATTTGTATTCTTTTTATTTGTAACCCAAGTGTTTAGACGTGTCTAAATAGTCCAAGAGTTAAATTTTCTGGATGTTATTTTGAAGGTAAAGCATGACCAAAATAACAGAAGTATGAGGATTGCTTGGCTTTGGGTTGATTTTATGTTTTTTTACTGGAACCATTTTTCTTCTTTGATTTATGTTTCCTATATATGAAAGAAAACTATTTATAATTTGGATAACAGGCGGAGCTGAATGATTGATGGATACAGTTGAGTAGACCCTGTAAATGGGACAGCCCAGAATCCTTTTACTTTTCACCCTCAGTTAATGTCATGTTAGATAATAGTTTGATGGAGGCACTTTGTTCCTCTACTTTAAAAACATAAAAAGACCAGAGTGTACCCAATTTGTGGAAAGTGACACACATAATAGCACAATTAGCACATAAACTGAGCGTTGAGGTGTTGTGTGGGCACTTCTCTGAATGGCAGTTTAGTTCCTGAACTCCTACAGCAAACAAGGGGTTTCTTCCAAAAATGCCTCGGGATGACCTATTCCTCATTTAGGAGAAGATCATCTACTGTATGACTAATGTATGTGTTTTCATTGTGGTGAAGGTATTAAAAACAACCTCCAAATGTGTTCTGTTATTCACATGCAAAGTGATGCAAACACTCCAGTCTGACCTTTCAGCTGTTACCTGTCTCATTCACTTCTATAGGATCTCCATTTCTCAGATGTGACACAAGTAAACAGATTTAGCAGGGGCAGCTGCGTGTCCATAAAGCAGGCTCATTTACATGCACTATACATTCAAAGTTGTGATCAAGCCTCGGTTGAATGAATCCACTGATAACAGTGTGGCTTCAAAACAATTGATTTCCATAACTGATCTGACCATAAGCGAAAAGAACAGGAACTTAAACTGACAGGTGGCTGGCAGCAGCACAACTGTAAGCAAAATATCATCAATCTGACGGTCATATCTACCTTTCATGTGCATGCTGTTATATCTCTGTAAATGAACTCCTTCAAAAATGACTCAAGAAAGTTCAGTAGTTCATGTTCTTATTCTTGTTTCTGAAATGATATAGCATGGAGTTAACAATGTCAAGTCATGGGCTTGGTAAGGACCCTATGCACTAACTTTGAGAAAAAGTTTTATATATGTAAACAGTAAAAGGTGTTTTCTCGAGTTGCATCAGATCTATGCCAAACATAACATCTAATAAGGATCCAGTCACACTTTCATTTGATCTGAAAGGTCCTTTTGGTTTTCAAGGCTATAAGTGACAAAGATATAATTTTGGGTAAATTGCAGCTTTAGTGACACTGACAGACAGTGTTGGAGTGATTGTCAAGTGGGTTGGGTGGATGGGTTTGGCCAGAGTGAGGTCAGAGTGGAAATGATAAAAAAGCTCTACCAGATGCTATGGGCTACCAAACTTGAATTGGCCGGTCCTAAAGAAATCTTTGATGAGGTATTTGACCTTCTCGTGTTTTCTGTCTCAGAAACCTGCGGTCTTTCAGACCTCTCATTTAGTCTTTTTATCATTTCCTGGCACATGAGAATATAAATCAACAGGACAACACTTTATTTGTTCTTGACAATGACAGTCAAGTGCAGAACCAAGAGTGTGTAAACAAAGATGGTCTGAGGCCTTCCGAACAAGAAGGTCTGATGAACCTAGAGAGAATGAAGGGGTTTACATTCATATGTATTGCTTGTCTCGTGTTTTAACCCATGCGGTCTCCGTTTGGGGTGTACACTCATGGTCTTTGGGGTCTCTAGAGACCTCAGGCAACAAAATGTAATTTTGTAACATTTTTTTTAAAACAAATGTAATTTAACTCTGTTTATTAATGTTTTACTCCACATTTTTGCAGTTTTTGGAGGATTTATAATATTTTTTAAATGTATATAAATAAATAAAAAAACATTTGATAAATAGGTTTTATACAAAAACAGCTTTTTATGTGAAATTCGCCTTATAAAAGACTCACATTTCTATCTTTCATTCATGGGGATAACATTGGATAATTTGACATGGTTTAGTGTAAGATTTGCCCATCTTTTGGAAAATGCATGTTTAAAAGTAAAAAAGTATTACTTTTACCAGTAGATTGCTGCAGAGCTCCACTATTTGCTATGTGCTTTTAGACCAACTGAAAGATATCTTTTCACAAGTTTTAAGTCATTTGGATTCATATTATTATTTGTTTCATATTATCCATACATATTCTGAAATCACAATTATAACAATAAAAATTACTATTAGTCAAAGTTTAGAATTTTTTGTACTGAAAAAAAATCTGTTTTTCAATAATGTTACATAACATAATGTTATGTCATAACATAATGAGTAGAATCAAACCTAAACAAGATGTTACAAAGAGAAAAGGTGCAGTCTTTAGTTTAGAGTTTATACTTCAATAATTAATTTTTCACATAATTCTACAAACTTAATCTAAACTAGTTACTAACTGTAAGAGAACTGCGTGTCTGTGTTAAATTGTTTTGTCTCATCCTTTCACCTCTTCTCTCTCTCTCTCTCTCTCTCTCTCTCTCTATCTCTCACTCTCTGTGTGCACGTGTGAGCATAAGTGTTTACCACTTATGCCATTTGGACAAAGAGAACATTTTTTTTTTATTTTAGCAAACGTCATTTGCGGGTCAAACGAAAAGTGCAGACCACAAAATGTTAAATCAAATATAGAAAGCGCTTTATTTGTGTTGGTCATTCACTTTCACGTCAAGTGTGTTTTGGAGGCCTGAAAACAGATTTCAGAGTGAGACAATTTAAAAACTATAAATACTGAAATTTGTGAAAAGGTGACACTATCTACATGTTCAGTCTATAGGAATGCTTAAGTAACTGACAATTAAAACAAACATGGCGGACTGCAGGACTGTCTTTGTACTGCAAAGGACAGACTGGTGTTTCCTGACATTTTGTGTCACTTGTAGTTATAATAAACCAACCTCATCAACCGTCCAGACAAATATGCTTGATGCTTTTGCCATCTTTGTATTCACTGTTTGGTGTATAGTGAGTGTATAGTGATTCTTTACAAAAGTGACATCGAAAACTGTGCTGGCACACAATACAGCATTTTTCGTTGTTTATATGGATCACAGATCACTTTAAGTATCGGTGAAGTATCACTTTAATAAGTCATACGCATGTAAAATATTTATAAAAAATTTATTAACTAGGTCATTTAAAGTTAAAATGTTAAGAATGTAATCAAAAATAGGTACATGATAGTCAATATATTGTTTGTTTTTTCTATTTACCAAAAAACTGCCATATGCAGCCCACAGCAAGCTAATTTTCAAATAAGTCGTAATTTTACTTGAGGTAGAGTTCAGAATCATTCATGAATGACACATATTCACATTATGTCTGCATCTTAAAATGAGTCGTTAATATTTATTCCTTTTTTATTACTAACCACATTCAAACAAAATATGATTTTTGTTATAAATGTAACACAATTTTTTTCACTTCACGTATTGCTTGCAAAGGAACGATTCACATTTTGAATGACACTGATCTCACTTTATTTCCAGTTCAGTCCATTACACTGTAATACGGTAACAGAACCTACAATCCACGGCAGCTACCGAAAAACAAAATGGCAACTGGGCGATTCTTGCCCGGAATACACCAATATGCATTTCAAACACACTTCAAGTCACATCACAGCAGTCATTTTATGTGTTTAACAGTTCACCGCCAAGAGTAAAACTCATGGCTGAAGAAAGTAAACAAATGAAGGGAAGTTCTTGTTTTCTGTTTGTTTTATTCCGTTTATGGGCGTCACCATGAATGTATGTTTTGTGCATGGTGTTTGCTGTCCAAAACGAGAATGTGGTCAAGCGCGCTCTCTGTGTAGAGACCAATCTACAAGTAGAAACCTACCAAAATAAGCCTTTCATACTGCCTTCCTCTGTCACATCTAACCCCCTCAATAAGCAACTCTTTCAGAAAGACATTTCTCGTATATTCAGATGTCAGTGTGGCAGTCGGCCCTCATCGACTGAAAGGTCATTATTGGTATACTAACCTCTGACCAGAGGAATCGTTGAATCACTACAATTTGGGTTGGCTGCATCTAAAATTGCTTATTGTTTGTGACATTTCCCATACAAGACAATAGTAACAGTGGAAGAGTATCATCCCACTAAAATAGCGTGAACGAAAAAGGAATAGATTCCTAAATCAACACTCGTGGTGTTTCCATTTGGAACTAATTCATGTTTTGCTTAATTTTCTTTCCCAAAAGTATCTGCGCCAGCATTTTCCATAGGGTAAAACTCCATCAATCTTTTTGCCTCGGAAAACATGACAAAAAGCTTTTGGCTTTAAGTGGATCGGCATTCCTACTGACACACTGATCTGGCAGACATTCATAAGATTTCTTCTCAGATTCCTTTTCATCCTTGTTCCATTAATCAAGGCAGTGCTGGATTTCTGTCGGATGTACACTTCCACACTGTTGCGCATAATAAAACTGATCAGTCATGTGTCAAAACTGAGATCAACTACTGAAGATTCACATTTACTGACAACTGGCACAGTGGGAAAGTGAAATTCTTCAGCTGAGTTGTCACTCATTATGCACACTACAGATGTGTTCCTTTGGAACATCAATACGCTATTTTTCCTTGGACTATTTTTGTAGGTCATTCGGAGGAACACTTGAATCTAGACAGTGAATGAAGCTGTCATCATTTCTGGTATTATTTAAGGAAAAGTCCATTATATTCAATCTCTCTAGCCATTCACTGCCTTAAACAATCATCCGATTTTGAGGAATTACAAATCCCACATTTTTATTACAAAATACTTGAGATCATTTTGATGCTAAAATACAAAACTGAAATGTTAGTTATTGGTTGGTATTTAAAGAAGCTGTGTGTAATTTTTTAGCGTTTGCAAAATTGCAACCAACCGCTCTCTCCAACCCTTCCCTCCCAAAGCACTACGGAGGCCGAGAGAGAATTAAGATGTCATAAAGTTTTCGCTTCTTTCCCCAAAGAGTTAACGTATTTACGAAACGTGTTCTGTAGATCAGTTCGTCTGTTTAGGGCTACTGTGTCAACAACATTCCATGTAGAGAGAAATAGCTCGTTCTTAGGTAAGAAATACACTATGCTTCATTATGTAAGGTCTTTATTACATTTACATTTATGCATTTGGCAGATGCTTTTATCCAAAGCGACTTACATTGCATTATACTACACATTTGTTTCTAAGTATGTGCAATCCCTGCTCGTACCCATGACAATGCCATGCTCTAATCACTGAGCTACAGGAAAGCTTTATACCTCTGAAGACATATTATATTGCCTTTCTGTCAATAGACCCTTTAAAAAACTAAACACTGATCCTTTAATCCATAAATTATTATATTTTATAGACCGACCTTTTACAGCAATTCTTTGTTATACAGTAGGTGAATAAATGGGCAAAAGAAGGAACACCCATCGCACAACGAAATCCAACGTGTACAGAAAAACATTATACATAATAAAACACAGTAAAAATACATGGTTTATACGTGGGATTACATTTTTATCTTCATTTCAATGGTGCAAGAAACCGATTTTAAGATTAAGTGTTGTTGTGATGTAGTACCCATTTGGGTAACTAGACTAACTTATGTAACTACTGGCACTTGAAAGAGTGAGTCTCTATTTTTATTTATTCGTGCTCTAGCTACAATAAAAGAATAATAAAATGAATGTTTTCCTCTCGTAAATTCAATTTAGCTTTAGCTAAGTGGTTCCGAAAATTCCTTATTTGCTTTTTTCATTGATTTATCAATGGTATAAATTCAACTAATTTTACAGCCTTGAGCCACAGGATATAGAAAGCAAAGCTTACACCGGCCCAAAGGTTAGACAGGCAGATGCTTTGACTGCACCAACATGCCGAACACGAAAAGCTAAATAAAATGAATTCATTGCCAGTAAAAGGCCATTGAGAACTATATTTGTCCGCCGAGGTTTTGTAACTGGAGGGAGAACAGAGAAAACTGTTTAATCCTTCAGTAGAAATTGATAGGTGCAGAATGGAAATAAGTCTCTCATTCAAAAAGAGATCCAATTTCAAGGAGGGAAAAAAATAAATATCAGTGAATGTGCACCATGGTTTTTTTACCCTGCTGTATTTGTTTAAGGGGCTGTCAAAAGCAGTTCCCTAAACTCCTCTTTCCTGAGCCGCTCGTAGTGAGATCTCCCCGACCACAGTAGTGGTGCGCTGACGGTCACTCTGTGGCCACATTATGAGCCAGTTCATCTTTCTTGGAAGCTAGAAGCGACCACATGAAGAGCTTCGGGAAGAGCGAAGGTTCTACAACCATCTGAGAAAGCCTATGACGTCTGGAGGAGAACCTGCGCATCTCGAGACACGGCAGTGAGCATGAATGACCTCCTCATTGAAGCAGGTCACATGGAAACAATCAAAGGACACGCTCCGGCTTTCCGAGACCTTAAAACTTTAAACTGTATTTAACCAGGAGGATTTGTCTTAGACTTGCAGCGGTGTTAGGAATGATTTAATGACTACTTGGATGTTCTGGAATATACATGAACATACATCATCAAGCATCAAACCTGGAAGCTATCTAAAGGCGTGTGGTCAAAACCACTGCCCAATCATATCAAAGGACGCAAAATGCCTTTTGTGTTCGTAGTTCATACTTAAGGATATTACTAGGCAAAATGTAATGTAAATAGATATGCTAAAAATGAACAGATGACCAAGACCTTGTTGGTTTCAGAAGACCCCATTTTACCCATGCTAAACTAGGAGAAGCAAAAACCTGGCAAATGTCTTACTGAGACATCCAAGAAAGACGCTTTTGTTCTATTTGGACGGGCACTGGTTTGGAACATAGGGCACCCTCTAGGAAACATAATGAATCAGTGTATACCCTAAGAGGCATAAACCTACGGCGAAATGGCCTACATCATTCACAGAGGTGTTGCTTGTGTGGCACTGCAGTCTCGATGTATCCAAATCCTAATGTGGCTTGGAAAAAGAGCAAGCAGTTCCACCGCTGAGTGTGAATGCGGATTGGCACAAGCTTCATCGAGGGCCCCAAAACCGCAGCCGGCATCAAATTCACACATTTTTGGTGTCGCGTGTGCGTTTAGGAGAAGACCGTCGGTCGTATGAGTCACGCCTTTACTAGGCTGAATCACATCTTGGGTGTGCTGGATCAGGCCATAGAAGTAGGAGAGGATCTGAGTCACGATGCAAGTGGCTACATGAGCACTGTGTTCCAATCTTAGACATACCTTTTGCAATTATCGTATTTAACCATAATGAAAGTAGTTGTTATGACTAAAAATACGTGTGGAAATGCCACTACATTTTTGGGGATGGAAGTTCGGCCTGGAAATGTGGTTTGCACACGATTTGTCATGAGGAGAAACAGGTGAAGATTTGTGTGGTCCAGTTTGTCCTGACAGAGAGGGTGAAATATAGTGTGGTTGAGTGCACGTGTGACAAGCCAAGGGCCTGTTACACTTTCTCTGTATCATCCTATATATGAGTAAACGGTTAAATTAATAATCAATTTTATTTATCCACCTAATCTTTATTTGTTCATTAAAGAACACTGTTTGCCTAATTTATAAATGATGAAATAATACTGCCGTCAAACCAGTTATGAAGCTTGCAGATACACTAAACTAACAATGCCAAAAAGGGATAGTTTACCCCAATAAAATTTTCTCACTCAGGTGTCACTTTAAACCTGTATGATTTTCTGGTAAAACTTCAGTATAGGGGGCAATTCTCACTATTAACTAGTTGTTATTATCACGCCTATTATTGGCATATTGGCCGTTTATTGGTACTTATAAAGCACATAGTCTGCATGACCATACTCTAGGATCCCTAATCCTACCCAATACCTAAACCTAACAACTACCTTATTAACTATTAATATGCAAGAAATTAAGAGTTAAAAGGTCGTAGTTAATGGTTTGTTAATAACGAGAACTGCCCCTATACTGAAGTGTGACCGACTTTCTTATTCTGCAGAACACCAAATACATTTTAAAGGATGTTGGTAACCAAACAACATCGGCAACCACTGACTTTCATCATATAGACACAAAACCACTTAGACAGTTCTCACAATGTCTTCTTTTGTGTTCCACAGAAGAAAGAGACATACATGTTTTTAATGACATGACGGTCAATAAATGATGAGTCTCAAGTCTCAAGTCTACTTTATTTATAAAGCCCTTTCCACACAAAGTAGACAAAAGGGCTGTACACAGTAAATACACATAAAATAGAACTAGAAAACAACCACATAAAGAAACATAAAAAAATTAACACACGAACCAAAACATCAAGTCAGTCTTTGAAAGCCATAGAGAATAATTTAGTTTTTAAACAACAGAACGTTTTTGAAGTTTTTAAACGACAGAAAAACTCATTTAAATCTTAGATATCAGATTATATTTGTGAGCAATATTTATGTGATGCAATAAAAAGAAACTGTTTGTTGAGAAAGAAGGGTCATCAATTGAAAAGCTGAAAAGAGTCTGTAGGAAACAATGAAAATGTAATCACTCACTATTACTAGTTTGACATTAGACAGCTGGTTTATCTTCCTCACTGACAATTGAAGCTGCCAGCTGCAAGCCTTGAATGTTTACCTACTGAGAACTGAACAATCCTTTGCAAGTTTTACATCTACGCCTGATGGTAATTTTTCTTAACTTAACTAAGCATGATGTAAAAAATGGAAGTGCATCTGTTAGTCACACATCAATGGAATCACTGGGGTATAACTTGGACTCAGCCTCCTGGACAAATGTTGGGGATCAACATCTGCTCCTTGATGGTAACTTCAGAGCACAATGTGTGGTTGGCTGTGGCTAACCAGGGCATACATGGAACTCGAAAAGTTATCCAATGTTCTCTGCTGTGCATCAGAGAATGGGGACCGAATTCCCCATTGCCACACCCATTTACCATCATCTGAAAACGGGTCCCTATATTATGGTGATGTCATCACTTGCAAGTATTTTTTACGGTTTAAATATAACGTGTTCTGATAAATTCACCTCATTTTTGACGTAAATGTGCCACCATCTTTGAGCTGTTGGTCGTAAGCTACAAACAGTGATGGCAGTTGTATTGCGAGTGAGACGAGTGTGCAGTTTTGACTGGCTAGTTAATATTTATTATGGAACCCAAAGGTACAGGGGTTCCCGGGGCTGTTCGCAAACGCGTTCTGGTCTCCGTTGCTCCGTTTGCAACTCCGGGGGTCTTTTCACACTTTATCGTTGCTCTTGTGATACTTTAATATCATATGCCTCATGCTGTTAAACACACCTCATGGCAAAACAGTGAGTCTCATGAAAAAATGTGGAAGTAGAAACTGTAACGGTTAGCTGTGTAGAAAATTACACATTGTGCCTATAATGCTCCTGAAACGTCCAGTTCTGTAAAGATTTGACCAAGTCAGGCTTTTTTTGTGTTCTTAAACAAAAACTGTTGAATGGCAACCTTATATATTGCTCAGGAATGAGCCAATTTTGTATTAATCGACTGCAATAAGTACACTATTTCGCAGGTTGCTAGAAAATGTAGCAAGCAGGTGCAAGACAACACTTTCTCATCAGTTTAATGTCTTCAAGCATTCGGAATGCTACGATTTGCCAGCTGGCTTTAAATGCGCACTCTGTTGGCCTATCTCTCTTTCTCTTAGGACAGATGACCCGCTGCGCAAAATGGATGATGTTATCTCTGCAAACTCCTAGTATCGAAAAACCGGAGGTGTTTTGGTATCAGTTTAATTGGAAATTTGGCCTGAAAGCTATTTCAGGTTCATATCCAAGCATCTCAACCAAAAAGCAAACCAGGAATCTGTGCTCCGAGGAATAAGCTTTCACACATCTCACATCAGGCCATAAATGCTAGCAGGCATTCTTAGTCACTCAATATCTGCTCCATTTACTCCATACGTGTTATCCTTGCAGACGAAAGTTGTTCTAGTTTCCTTTTCTGTTTATTCACAAAACAAACACACGAAATAGGACTACCCAGTGGTAACAGAGAATTACTCAGGGAGCTATTAATATAGAAATGCGAAGTAATAATAAGGTCAGAATAATAGTCCATCGAGTAGAAAATGGCCTGGTTACAGTATTGGCGTGGAAAGCATGTGATGAGAACATCATTTGTTAGTAAAGTACTGACGAATCGAAAATTTACCATGGTTACATTTGTATTGGCATGCTTAAGCTAAATAATTAGCTAAAATATTAAATAATAAAATAAATGAATAGTGAGAAATAAAAGATATAAGTTTTGAATGTATAATATTATAAATAAAATAATAAAACAACAATTAGTATTACTTATTAATTATATCATATCATTTATAATATAACATAATACAATTATTAATTAAAACAATAAATAATTTAGTTATTTATATTGCAGTAAAATAGTATTTTTTGTCAAGTAAATTCCTTATGCCTATGGTGGCGAGTGCAAATGAATATGTGAATCATCAGAAAATCTTTCTAAAGTTCTTGCAGACAGTGAAGTTGCAGTTTTTTTCACAGATTTTGATAGGGGTTACCACACCGGTCATCCTTTCTTGTTAAAATGTCGTTCTCTTCTCTCAGAGGTCTGTCATAGTCACCATTTACTATAAATTACATCCTAATCCTACAGTAATACTGTCAAATTAACTTTTTTGCTGTCTACGGTAAATGTGGCGTGCAATACGTGACAGGGAACGAAAGAGAAATGTCAGAGTCGGCCGTTCAATCTGTCACCCCTTCTCCATTTCCAGTCACTGCCTGTGACAGACTCACAACTTAAGGGTGAGATTCTGTTCCAACAATAACAGTTGGTAGGTGTGACATCACTCAGCGTTACTTAGTTGTTTTGAGTCGAGTAGTGGGACGCCAAGCTTAGGTCATCCTCCAGAGATATAGCGAATTAATTTGCCAGCGATTTATCCAGCTGGCTTAATAACAGAAGACCTGGAGAGCTCTCAATCTGATCTTGGTGGAATGTAACAGGATGTAATGAGCCAACATCTGGTAAAATGAGGTCAAAACCTCAATTTGCCAGTCAAAATCCGACTAGCTGTATCAGTCTTGGCACTTTTATTTCTGCGAGAAACCTTCCCAGTTGGCATAAACATCTATATACATGAAAACCTAAGATGAAGGTTTCAGTCGTTTCCAAATTGCTTCGCCATTATGGATCTTTCACACATTTGCTGGCTGAAAGACAAACACAGAAATGAATCTTTGCTTTAATGGTGTGCCTTCTCCAAACCCAAAGTACTTGAAGCTGATGTAGGGTGCAAACAGTACGGATGGCAGCTATTCCATTTTAACAGCATAACGGCACTCTCCAACATACAGTACAAGATCCTTCATGCTGAACTCCAGCTGGGACCCTATTACCACATGAGAAGCAAGCAAAACATTTTGATCACGCCAAATGAAAGAGAACAGTTTTCCTGATCTGTCCGATCGATCCAAATGTTGTCAACATTTAAAAAGCGCTAAACACCTGCAACAACCATATCAATCTCTGAATGAATCTCAGACAGTCACAGGATCTCAACAAGAAAAAGACTTAAATCGATGGCTGTCCTAGTCTGTAAGTCTTATCACACACTTATAGCATGCAGAATAATTACATTTTCTTTGAATTGAAACCTCTTTAGTACAGGGAAGTCATAAACCGACAGGAATTAATGCAGTACAATTTCAGGCCCTTTACATGCCTCTATAAGATTCTCTTTTGGCAAAGACCATCACACACAGTTTGCACAATCTGGGTTTGAGATCGACAGCTGAACTTACCAACAGGTACACACAACGGTGTACGAGAATGCAATTAGCACAAATAGCCTAAGTCAGGTCCCATTTCTTTTCTCACGACAGCTGAAACCACATCGAATATCGAATATAGCAATCTCCATCGGATATGGAAACGATCGCAGGGGGCCAGGACTGTAAATGTTGCCAGAGTGACACTTTAAAAAAAAATAAAGAAGGTCTGCTTTGTTTCTATGGACTACTTGGAATACAAGCGAAGCTTCTGCACTTTGTTTGCTTTGACACATTTCTTTAAATGTGCTGAGGGCCACTGAGGGTCATACTCCAGGGTTGGATGTGACATGGGATTTTCCAGACATCTGCAACAATGCATGAATAGATTCTTTGTGTGCTGCGGCCCTGCTTCAACGTTACTCTACCTTTTATCTCTACAATGCAAAATCCTCTCACACAAGCAGATGTTATCATCCATGTACGAGCCCTGATCCAAAACAGCAAGCATTCCCATAGGCTACAGTAAGCCTGAATTTTACTACTGACCGCACGATGTGTTGTTTTCTCTGGATTTTCTGCACAGAAGTTCCTCCAAAGCAGAGCTGAAATCTAACCAAACCGTTAGCATTCTGACTGCGCCCCCCCCAAAAAAACTTGCTATAACAGTTGACTGATATTGTTGTTTTACTCTTCAAGACATGTTTTTCACCATTTGTCATTTCCTGCAGCAATGTGACTCAACTCAACCAGCTCAAGCATGTTTCAGAGGACAGACCAATAATCCCAGAAGGGACGTGACATATCAAACACGTAACAAAAATGTGGAACGCTACTATTTTGAATCCGGCGTGACCTTTTCTTGCGCAACATAAAAGGGACGCTTTTAAACCTAAAGAAAAGCCGCGGCATCTGGAAGTGAAGGCGCTTTGCTGTGGAAAAGGGAGGACTTTTCCTGGTAAGCACAGAGGAAATAGTCGCAGAGGAGCGCGACATCACCGTCTGCCTGGCAAGCAGTATTTTCCAGCAGTGTTATCCAGATGGCAGAGCTGTGTCAATGTCGTGTCTGTTTTTTCATTAAACAAGTCAGACAAAGACTCGCTTCAAGTTCTTATTTATTTGCTTCTTTGCTCATTTTGCAAAGAGCTGACAAATCTGGCTCTTCCCTTCATTTCAGGTCTGGTAAATGAATCCTAATGCAGACACTTCCAAAGCAATTGTGTCACTTGCATGGCAATGGTCCTAAACGCCCTGTGCCCAGATCTAAACAAACTAACAATATGAATGAGAGTTTTGTTGCGCTATAAGACTAAATGAAGAAAACATGGCGAGCTGGACAGAATTCATCATGTAACATCATGAATCCTGTTATGGCTGGTATTACTGGGATATCAATCAGGGCATTTGATGATAAAAAAAATCCCTTGTTGGTTTTTTGAAAAGTGCATAACAAAACAATGTGTACCATTATGAATTATTGTTACCAGAACTGCTTTTAATCACAACGTCGCTTAAAAATATTAAGATATTCTCTTTTTTTCTGATGCAACCAACATCAGGAGTGTTTTTGCTCTTTGAACCGGGAACCGAACCATTAGAAAAATGCATGCCGCATTTATTAGGTTTGTATAAATGTTTTCATTCTTATGATTTTTACTGTTTGCTTCACGGTTCAATTATTGTTTGCATAGCTGGATTGCAGATGTAATCAATTTGAATAAAAGAGAGATTTACAGGATTAATAAATCGGGCCCCGTAGGTCCTTGAAATTGATTTATATAAGTCACAAAATGTGAGGTGGAAGAAGACACGATCATTTCATCAAGGGCCTCTGATCTTCAAAGGAAGTTTCTACGATGATGCAAGTAATATTCATCAGAATGTTGCAAAGGTTTCAAATAGTGATCTGATTTCAAAAGACCCACCCAGATAAACAGATGATTCATCACCGACTGTAATATTGCATACATCTAGTGAATATAGTATTAATACATGCATCCAACCACTATGCAACAACATAGAAGGGTGTGTGTGGACATGTGTCTTTGCTTATTAAAGCCAATGTCTGTGATAAAGAAATATGTGTTGTGAGATTTTATAAAGCACGCAAGAACCCAGGTCAAACCAGGGACTGTTGCAGTCTGGTTCCTTGTTACACAGGACTCTGAAACCGTACATCAGTGTACGATTTTGCAGTCTACATATTCACCTTGGTTAAGCCTGCCTAAAGCAACACAAGCCATTCCAAGTTCAGTCAGAGACCATCAACTCCAAATGTCTTTGGTCAATACATAAATCAACCACTAGAAATTAAGTTTTCATTGTGATTTATGTCAGTGAGAAAATGAGTAAGAACAGGGGTAAGAATTATGATTGCATTCTATGATCAAGAACAGGACACAAAGACTCTCAGTCAACAAAATATAAGCAAACATTTTCTATTATAAATAACTAATAATAATAAAAACATGAATTATATAATGCATTGCATAACAAATTATTTATTATATAATTAAAAGTTTGGCAGAGAAAATTAAGTTTTCTCAACCAATGGCTCGCTACAGTATTTTGGTTTCAAACACAGTTCATAATTTATTTTTGGGGGGAATTGATCATACATTTGCCATATAGTTATGCAGGGGTCATCAATATAATTAGGACTGATGTTAACTAAACCTTGAAACTATATCTGTCACAGATGTCCCTTTGGGGCAGGTTGACTCTTTCCGTGGATTAAATGAAATTAAACTAATCTTTACCACACAAGCTTAAAATAATGTGTTTAATAGCAGGTTTCATTCTAACACAAAAGGTCTTAATATATTCATTAACTTGGGCATCAATATTTAACATCTGAAAATAAAAAAGTAAAAAAATCCTATATAAATAAGAAGATTTAAGAAAAAAGCTCATACACTACCACTTACTTAATGGTATCTCATGTTAGATTTAAGCATGCATTTTTTAGCAGGCAAAACAAAAACTAGTGGATTTTGACAATATGCCCCACTATTGGGGTACATCTCATCTCTGTCCCCTCCCCCCCAATGTAATGTAACGTAAATTCAACATCTAACCATAGTCTACTACGTGTGCTGTTGTGCTACAGTATCATGCAAATATATTTCATTTTTAAAAGATTCCTGTATGCGATATATTTATTCATTTTTTCCTATGTTTTTCCAGCCGTGACCTTAATTGTTGATGGACTGGCATCTAAAATGGAATGTAACAAAATCTTTCCATGGGACAAGCCGTAAACAGCCCCGGATGGCCAGAAACACTGAAATGATCGGGAACTGGTACTTCACAGTTGTAAGTGGGCAATTTTCTTTCAATTAATTTCACCATGATGACCGATCCTTCACAGAAATACTATTATAGCGCCAGTGTTGGGTGTAACTGTGCAAAATAATTAGTTACTGTAATTGAATTACTTTCCCCTTGAAAAAGTAAAGTAAGGGATTACTCTTATTTTTATGTAATTGAATTACAGTTACTTCTGAAGTAATTGAACTAAATACTGTGTAATATATTCAATAGTGGAAATGACATCAAAATTATTAGTCTAACTTTAAAATGTATGCTTTAATGTATCCTTCTCATATGTGTATACTTTGGTCAGTTAATAAGAATAATTTATGTAATTTTTTTAATTTATTTTAATGAATTAAATAAGCCGTTTCATGTCTATCCTTGAATCAATTCTAATCAAGGTTGACATAAGATATAGAAAGTAATTAGTATAATTAGTAATTAAATACTTTTTGGGAGAGTAATTTGCACGGTAATCTAATTATACTATTGAATATGTAATTAGTAACTAGTAATTCATTACTTTTTCAGAGTAACTTACCCAACACTTGTTGTACCGCTTCCTTTAATTTGTCGTTCTCCAATACTCATGCAGACCAACTGGAATATCTAAACGTTCATTCGTAGGGCTTACAATCGCTAGAATTGGGCATACGGAGCGATGTCGTAGCAGCTCCCCGAATCATCCCCTAAAAAAGAGATGGGAAAAAAACATATCAAACAGGGTGGAACTCAAATATCCAGATGGCGGACTCCACCAAAACTCAAAGCAATTTTAAAGTCATGTGTATTTTTAAAATCCTCTGACTCACATGTCTGTTGCCACTGACTTACATCTGTAAATCCCACATTTGAACAATGGTGAAGAAAATGCCCTGCATAATGGCATTTGATCCTACAATTTAAATCTCTGTAGTTTATTTCCGAAACACCTTTAAAATGTATCTCCTGTCTGAGGACTACAGCACAATAAACCGTCTGTGATCAGGATGACTCACTCACCCGGTGTGTTTGAGAAACCTCATCTGTTGCTATTTGATGTTGTATTGATACTATGTGTCTGATGTAAGCGTGTGGATTAGGACTTTCCTGTATGAGAGCGATTATCAAGTCATAGGCAATTAGTTAAAACCAGGGTTAGTGTAATGGTGACATTCCGAATGAAAGAAAAACTACAAATGAGATCTCTTTAATGTCTCTCTATTCAGCTGGCATTAGCTGCATTGGATAAGTGTCAGTCAAATTCATAAATGTAATTGCTTAATGTTTTAAAAGTATTTCTCTTATGCTACACATTTACACTTCAGGTCTTGATGCTTAGTACTGATTATTGACTATATTCGATATAGTCGATATATATTTGTGTCCAATATTTGCATTTACAAAAGTAGACATACTGACCCAGAAAAGCTAAAACCGTGCAAAATGGTGCAATATGCAATAGACACACTTTGCTTCTTTCATTGCACAGCAAACGCACAATTAAAAAAATTAATGAAAACCAAATACTAAAAACTTAAAACATAAAATATTCATGAAAACAGCCATGTGATCATGGTTGGTGTCTGCCTGAGTTGACATCTCTTATTCGTTGACATACGTCTCACATTAACAGGGGATACTGATCTGTTGTCCGCTTACACGGAAAATGCATATTCATATCTGATTTATTTCCACATATGAATGAGACCTGAAACCGACCTCAGAATATCGGAATCCATGTGCTTAAGCCTGCTCTTTGTCACTTTAAACAGACTAATAAGCTATTTGCACTACCTTACTTCAGCCATTACCTATCTTCTTTTTTTTAAATATCCCTACTCGTAATAGTTGTATTTGAATCTGTGTTTATCTGTATTTTTTCTATATATTTCGGTTGGGTGCATAAAGTATAGGGACGGGATGGCCGGCACAGGCTTCTGGTGTGGCCGGCACCCTCCAGGCCTCCCAAGCGGTCGGCACCCTCAGGCCTTCCGAGCTGCACCGCGGGGGATTCCCGGTGTCGTTGGCGATGACCTGGAGACTCCCTGTCTTGTTCCTTGTGTCCTTCACAAGTCTCCAGGACACCCACCCCCCCTCCCAGGTTGTTCGTCGGTGAGAGGTCGGAGTACTGTGACATATCTGTTGGTCCCTAGTCCTTTTTCCCGTTTTTGCCCCAATGATGTTCTTTTGCCACGCTCCCTCACCTGTCCCTCATGTGTCATCAAAGACTTATGACTTTCACCTGTCCCTCAATTAATTTCCCACCTGCACCACATCATCCTGGTTATCCGGACATTATTTATACCCTGCCTGTTTCAGTGTTCTTTTCCAGTGTTAATATAATGTTACTTAAGTTAATGTGTTACTCCTTGTGGATTCGGCCGTCATCCGTGACGGTATATATATATATATATATATATATATATATATATATATATATATATATATATATATATCTCTATCTATCTATCTTTAACTTTTTAAAAGGCATAACATTTATCAAACTGATTTCAAAGAAAGATTGGATTTAAAATACAACAAATCTCATTTATTACACTTAAAATATTTCAACTGTTATTGATTTACATGTAAAACATTTTTAAAAATATGTTTAAAAAGTAGATCTGAATATGTAAATAAAATGTTTCTTAAGTTATATATTATTGTGTTTCGATAGTGACAAAATCTGAGGAGATGAATAATATTTCAAAACTTTCCGAAATTACAATATGAAAATGAACTGCACAATTACTAGAAATGTTTTCCTTTGATATTATGCAATTTGCAAGCATAAAAGACTTCTGGAAAAAAACTCAGATTTTGCACCAATTCTGTAGAATGGCCCATATCGGGCCTGAGCCATTTTGCTCAGTTCCGCTTCTGAGACTTCTCTGGCACTTCTACATACTGCATGGCAGAGCCCAAGCACAGAATCCCATGCCAGTTCTTGAATAAATGGATTTCCCCATTTCACGTCAGCAAAAGAACAAAGTGCTTTCCATTGTTTAAATCCGACCCATTTCATAATTTGTGATCGGACTAGGTTCCAGAAAGTGAAACTGCCAGCCTTTTTAGTTTGCGAGGGTTCATCTGAGGCCGACTTTGACCACAGAACCATTTACTGTACTGATGTACAGTAAAAAGCCAAGCAGATACAGTATACAGCACATTAAGAAAAATGATTCCTAGAAAAGACCTAGAAAAATGTGCGTCCAGACCGAGTCGCTCCCTATTTGCGCGCAAGCCGCATGTCTACATTTAAAAAATTTGCGCGTGCAAAAGACGCAAACTGTGCACATTTTATGTTACTTTTAAAGGAGTAGTTCACTACTATAAGCCCCCATTGACTTTGGGGGCTTATTTTGAAGTGAACTACTCCTTTAACTCACTCAACTTGTGTTGTCCATTTTATTTAACACAAAGTGACACATAATGACACATAACTCTATAAACAACTTCATTAACATTTACCCACACAATCATAATTGCATAACATAAACAGCACAAACAAATATTTGTGTAAACAACGTTAAATTATTTAGTTTGTCTTCTTCATTCTAAATAAAAATGCATCTATATTTGTACCTGACATTTCGCTTCGACTCAATCCTCTTTCATGGACATTTCACAGAGACACAAAATTTGTTTGCTGTAAGAGCAGATGTTGATGTGGTAGCTTATTGAAAATCTATTTCAGATTTGCTGTGTGTCACACTGTCTTCAATTTGCATAATATGCAAAGACAGCTACACGTAAAAAACTCAGGTCAAGTCGTCTGAAAGGTGTACACTGTGGCTCTGTGGTAACATCAAAACATTTCTCTGTGTGTTTAGGTTAAAACGTCAATTCATACCTGGAGAGAGCTTTTCATTAGCATCCCTTTTACCTCTATGACAGATACTTGATTTATTTATGCAGTCCTAAAGGCACATGTGCTGGCATGTTTGCTCACAAACATTTGTTTCTAAAGCATATTTTGAGCCAATCAACTGAGTCATAGGTTGTCATGTGACCAATCACTCTGGAGGCAAAGGAAAATGATGTGTGAGGGAAAAGAACAGTGGCTGTGAAAAAGTCACACTTTTAAAAGCCCTCTCGAAACTAACGAAACATCTGCAGTAACACATAATAACATTTTAGTCACCTAAATGTTCCTTGCAAATAATGAAATAAGAACATTCAGTACTGTTGTATTTTTGTTAATGGAGAAAGATGAATTACGTCAGGTTAATGGTGTAGTTATGGCATCTTCCAGCAGGGGCTATATTCTGAAGCTGACTAAGCATCTATATGCAGCATTGTTTAATGCCGTGAGTTTCACAAACCAAAAGATAATTGCATTAATAAAAGTCGTCTAGCAAGGACAGATATGCTTCACTTAAGGTGGATTTGACATAAAGGCTGTCAATGATTTCCAATTCTTTGTCTCCCTCTCAATTTACGCCATAAGATGTCAACCTGTAGCATGCAGAGATACATTTGTGACATAAGTAATCTTTCAAATCCAAAAAAAATCACTTAACAAGTCAAGTATTAAAACATGGCCCCCTCTGCGTGTCAAGCTTGACTGTTTACTTTAGTCAAACCATATGACACAACGAAAGACAGACAAAGTTTACTACATTTCCTTGCTTATTTCTTCAGCTGTGATGTTATGATAGCCATTTGTTGCTTATTTTTTTGGTTTGTCACTGTTTATTATGTGATGTTACATTCCTATGGGTTCAAATAAAATAACAAACCAGGGTTTCAGCTGTACTTTCCCACAATAAAAAGCAAACCACCTCCAGTAACTAGTCGCCTTAATCACAAAATAGGAGGACAAGAGAACTTCACAGATGAGGAAATCATAAATCGAGAGTCCAAATCCACTAAATTAGCCTAACAGACCACCTACAGAAATGCGCAGCCAATTTCTCTTTCATTGTAAAATCTTGGTCTGTCCTGCAAGTAATTATGGCATGACATAACTGCCGTCCCCCTGAACCCCTTTGCTTTTGTGGTGGGAATCACAATGTAGCTAAATGAGAGGGTTACCATTAAACCACATGTAAACAATTAGTCTCTAAAACAATAGCTCAGACCCGAAGTTGGCCACCAGCAAAATGAGTGCAATGATGAGTGTGTGAGTGATTTATTTAGATTACAGACCGTGAAAGGATTAGCAACTTTGACCTAAACACAGTTTCCACTGAAGAAGAGCAAATCAGATGGGGGAATCACAATTTATGAGGAAAATCTGTCCTGCCAAGATATTTTGCTGCAAGTTTTTCCTCACGGGGAATCTTAAGTCTCTAACTCGTGTATTTTTTATATTGCATGAGGTCAAATGAGCGGATGCAATTATATCAGAGATTCTCCAGTGATGCCCGAGAGACCACAGTCGCATCCAAGTTGCCACACCTCAAGGGTGAGCCGTAAGTTTATCACGAACCACCGCGGGCTTCTTAACATCATAAACGCATCAAACAGCAGGATGGGAGAAAGACATGGCTCATTGATATGTGAGTTGTAAACTATAATATCTGATCTGATAAATACAATTGACCAACAAATTATATATTGTTAGGAAGTTCAGTGAGCCACAAACTTGAACACACCAACCTAACTTGTAATGGCTAGGTACAGTTCACAATTCAATTCAAAGAGGTAATCGGCCTACAGCTTTAGGTCTCAGGCCCCCCTACATGTTCTTGTGCCGTTATAATGTTATTATAAGTTTATCTTTGTCACAACCCCGCAGAGCAAAAACAATCTGTTACTTATCGTGAAGTCTTATCTGTGGACCACCATCTGTGAATTTGAATAACATCCCGATTATTAACTGTACTTATATCATCAGCATTTTATCAACGTAAACAGATACAAACTGTTCGAATGAACTCCTCATCTTTCACCAATAAGAATAAACTGGAATGATGTTGATATACTGAATGAACTCTCTCATCTTTCTAAATACGCAACCAATAATAATCAAACACTCAGCGTAATGCAATGATTCGCAAACCACTAATGTGCTTTTAAGCAATAATCTGTTATTAAACTGTGGTGTGTCTGAATAACCGGACTGTTTTTAAAAACAGCATCATCATTAACATATGCACAAGCGGCTGCGTCTGATTCAGCTACCCTGGAAGTATTTAGATGAGAGAGTCGGGGGCAGCTCTTCAAAATAAACAGAAAGGCAAACTTTTAAACATATTTGCTCAGTGCGAGGATGTAGGAGAATGTTCTCCGCGGTTCACAGACACCGCTCTGTGGAGGCCTGGCCAAACATCTGTGGAAAATTAGGGAAAGTTTAAAGCACCCAAGCAATAAATACTTTGCTAATTACAGTTTGCAAAACAGAGGAACAATAAACTTCATTTTACCTGTCAATTAAACATTTCAACAGCCCATAAACAAGTCTTATTACAAGTCGTTTTTACATTAATATACTGTAGGGTATCTCTATCCGTAACGATCTTCCGAATAGGAAAACACTCTTTAATTGTGTTCGCAAAACCAAATTCCTGACATGAAGTGTAAGGAGATAGTCAGCGCTCTGGACAGTGTTGTTTGAAAGCTAAACACAGATATGATAAGGTCTGGCAGACATTAGCTATGTAAAACTCCCTTCTCATTCTATCCTCCTGAGAACAGTACGAAGTTTCCACGGCAAGCCATGGATGGAGAACATTTCGGCGGGAAACTATTTCTATTTGTATTTCTTTGTAACGTATACTCGGTTTGTACAACAACAGAGGTGTGTTCGAACAGTATTCTCCCTGGAGCTAAAGGTACGTGTGTGTTATGGCATGATAAGAACTGAAAGATTTCTGGTATTAGAGATTTTAGGAACACTATCGCTAACACTGTATTACGTACAATTATACAAATGCAAAAATGTGCATAGAAAAAAACCTTGTTTTATATTTTATCTTTTAAATGATGCTTAACTGTGCCAAAACGTATCCTTGGTAAGATTTCCATTTGACTTTTTTTTTAAATCAGTGAATAACTCTTAGTAAAAGCCTTGCAATAAATCTGGCAGGGAACAATTCAATCTTAAGATCCACAATAACTTGTTCCTTGTCGTCAAACTGGGTATTTATCATAAAAATGCTACAGCTTTAAATGCTACAGTAGCTGCTCTTATTACCGAGAACCCTGCTGGTAAAACCCACCAACGTGCGCGTGTTAAAATTCCCTTCTGCTCTGTCATTTATAGGCTCAGAAAACGAAATTGTGCGAAACAGTAACTGTAATGCTTTTGTGGTCAGCTAATGTTCCATTACGTAAAACATCACTATCAGCACAGAATGGGGATGTGGTGAATTTGCATATCGGCAGAAACTATTTAGTCTATTTTTGAAAAGGAGTTATGTGTGTGTACAGTATATATATCTCTAGTTTTTCAGACTGCGTATAAAAAATAGTTAAGAGGAAATGTCTCTCCTGCTGGCAATAAACTCGACACTCTAGAGATTGAATAACTGTCTGTATTTAAACAGCTGCAATGTAACGGAGAAGTTTGTTTGGGTAAGACCCATCCCAAACAGTTCTGTCTGTAACACTCTCCCGCTTCATCCAACAGGAGATGCAGGTGAGGTGGGAGCAGAAGGCGAGGAGGGAAGAATGGGGAAAACCGGCCCACCTGGCCTCCGAGGTCTCTGAGACATTGTTGGTTTGTTGTTTAACGAATGAGTGAAAGATTAAAGGGAAGTTAGTTTAAGCGCGCCTGTTTACTATCAGTCGCCAAAAAATTCTCAGTGACCTCAAATCAACAGTTTTAATTCATTTAATGACAAGCCGTCTTTGCTATTCTTTTTTTCAGTTTTTTTTTTATTGAGAGCAAACAATGTGTTTTTGACAAGTGCCGTGAAGTAAAACAGTATCGCTGCTTATGTGCTGTCCAAAGTTCACTCAGCTGCTTTCTTTAAAGCACCTTAATTTGTAGGCTACTCTTGGAAAAACAAACCACAAATTTTGGAAGTTCTGGAAGATATCCGTCAACAATACCTTTAGAGGAGGATGAAAAGATCCTTTTAATTGAAATGTCTTTTCAAATGTAATAAAGCTGCTAACATGCTCAATTTACTTTATAAGAAGTTTTAAATGTGCTGATTGAGCTGCAGGAATGTCTGGGATTATGAACTTCCTAAAAGCTACACAGAAGCTTCTTCTGTTGCGCTTTGAAGGCGTGCTGGTGCAGTGCGCAGACCGAGTTTGACCTGAAGTCAGATGTTTGATGTGTGTCTGCCCTCACAGGGCATTAGAGCGCAGCTGGAGGACGGTAGGTTCCTGCCAGACCACATCTCCCCTTGAGGGAAGTCACGTCAGAGACTGGCAGACGTGTTAATTGTGGCCAGGGGCCGCAGTGTCGCCGTGTGTTCAAAGATGGAAGTGTAGTCTGCAGTGCTCTGCTTCACAAGGGCTCCTTCCAGTCAAACTGTTTATCGTACCAGTACAAGTAGACTGGAGCACGATCACAGGAGACGTGCCCTCTCATCTACGGAAAAAAAATGCTGAAAGGAAGAGAAATGCCCGGAAAGGATCCTAGCCTGTTTTTTCGCTCATGACCACAGCGTCATCAAGGTTCAGAATGACAGCTTACTGCAGCCTTTATTTTCAGCCCGGCGCCTAAACATATGATATTACTGTAAACATATTACTGTACAGGAAATTAAATGTACAAATTCTGCCTTGTTCGTGTTACAAGTACAATACAAAAGGGAAACGATGAAGCGTATTGAGTAACTTGTTATTTGTGCATTTCATTTTAGACGAAGTTACACGTTAAAGGGATACTTCACCCAAAAAGGAAAATTCTGTCATCATTTACTCACCCTTAGATTGTCCCAAACCTGTATACATTTCTGTGTTTTGCTGAATACACGGGAAGAAATTTGGAAGAATGTCAGATCTCACCCACCATTTACTGCCATAGTAGGGAAAATAAATACTATGGGAGTCAACAGGGGGTCAATCTTCCAGATATCTTCCTGTGTGTTCAGCAGAACAAAGAAATGTGTGCCGGTTTGGAACAATTTGAGGGTGTGTAAATGATGACAGAATTTCCATTTTTGAGTGAAGTATCCTTTAAAGTTCACAATAGGGCAGTTGAACTTTCCTCCGGAATGATTCCAGAACTAGTGGGTTTAACTGGCAACAACCTGGCAGACTTCGTGTTAATCCGTTTTAAGCAAGTACAGGAAATGATCATCCCATAACTTTATCAACATCACGCCCTCAAAGCCAAAATAAAAACAATGACGAAAATAGAAACAGAATCAAGTTTAAAAGTGAGGTATTCCAGGATGTCATTTTTTTGCCATTCAGATGTTTCCTCTTTTCCACATCATTTTTGAGACATTCATATGGCCCGTCTACTCCATAAATCATTTCACAAATGCCGTCTGAGGTTTTTCAGAGTAGTTTGCCTTGTAATTGAAATATCCGAACAAATGGAGCAATCGCATTCGATGGCGAACAGCAATAGAAACGCTTACTTCTGTGAAAAACATGAACATATGAGAACTTGGGAATGAGATGTATGGAAATGACATATCCACTCAATCAAAGGGAGATGATTTTGAATGATGGTATAGAACTAAACGAAATGGAGTTCTGTTATTGCTTGGCGAGGCCCAGAAATGCCTATTACCCATTTCGAGATGGATATTTGCTTAAGGAATTTGGTCCGAGGCGGTCTCGAAAACAGCTGTCTCGGACCTTTTAACGAGCTGGAAAATTTATATTGAAGACTACTGACACAAAATAATTTTGCCACACACGGATCGAGGTTTCGTGGTGTAAAAGAGCAACTGAGGTTTAAAGAGCACACACGTGTCAAGACTTATTTTGCTTTGATAGTAGGCTTGCTTCCTATGGAAAAGCGTAACTTGTGAGATATTTTTCTTGAACTCTAGCAGGGTCAAGAGACCGATAACCTTGTTTTTGCTCTCCATACTGTAGGTCTGACCGGTGAGCGTGGAGAGAAAGGAGACGTGGGCCAAATGGGAAAAATGGGGCCTATTGGGGACAGAGGTGAATAAACTTTAACCAGATAGAGTTCGTGTGCTGAAGGTTGAAAGTGTTTATGTTTCCGATGTCTCAATGTATGTCTATGAAAATCATTATATTTTCAACCAAAGATGTTTACTGCAGCTTCTTACGGAGAGAAACACACCTTAAATTGTTTCTTAGATGTTTGAGGACAGAGCTGTATCCTCTGTATAAATATTTAAAACACTAATCTGTTTTAGAAATGACTCCGCACTTTTGTCTGTAAACCATTTGTACCATAAATCCTACAAAAACAAGCAGAGGGGATTTGCTTCCCAAAGAATCTATTTTTACTGCATGACCAGACACTCATCACCACTGTTTTAAAATGAAATGCATGGTTCTCTGACATCACCTGCCCATCACCTGAGATCATCTGCCCTTCATGTGAACGCTCTTATAATGTGTACACTGCTGCCATCTACTGTTTACTTTCTGTTTTTCTGGATTATACAGAATCCCAAAAATTTTACTGTTTCAAAATGTAGTCACTCCTATGTCTTTCCAGATGTTCATGAGACTATTTTAAGCTTCAACAAGTTGGGAGCTATTTGTGGATATACAGTGACAGATAGCGTTGTTTCTGTTCACTGCAAAAAATGACATTCTTACTAAGCAATTTTGTCTTGTTTTTAGTGAAAATATCTAAAACTTCTTAAATCAATATACAATTACTTGACAAGAAAAGTGACCTAAGATATTTAGTCTTGTTTTATGAAAATAACACAAGAATTAAGTAAGTTTATGGTTAAAACAAGCAAATTAATCTAAACTTGAGTCCCTTTTTCTCAATTACCTTATTCAAGTTTATTTTTCTCACCCCATGGACGGATTTTTTTTGGCTTGTTTTTACCATAAACTTTAATATATAATTATTATATTATTTTTCATAAAACAAGACCAAAATATCTTAGGTCACTTTTCCTGTCAAGCAATTGTATATTGATTTAAGAATGTTTAGATATTTGTACTACAAAACAAGACAAAGACATTTATTAAAAATTTCATTTTTTTTGCAGTGTTCAGTTGAAGAAAGAAAGTCTGGGGTTGCGGATGACTAAATAATGAAAGAAATTACATCATTTATTGGGGTGAACTTGTTGTTTTAAACCACAATGTTAGCATTATTAAGTAGGGCATAATGCTTCAAAACAACATGGACAATTAACCTACAGGTATGATAAATGTGAATGTGAACAGGTGACAAGGGACAACAAGGAACACATGGACCTCCAGGAATGAAGGGAGACCCTGGTAAATATATCCATGGCCTACATTATTGCTGTTGTAATAATAAACAAAAAAGCTTTTTCTTGTATCCCCTTGTATCTGACGCAACTCTGAACAACAGTGTATTAGATCTTCATTTTAATCTTTCAAAACGTAAACTTTGCCTGGCTCATAGTTCTCTTCATTGATCACCTTGATTACAATCTGTTATTTAATGTGTCTAACACAGCATTAAAATTGCGCAATATTTGTGACAGGAACCACCTGTGACTGTGGGAGGTACAGAAAGGTCGTCGGACAGATGGACGTTAATATAAGCAAGCTAAAAAACGCTGTCAAGCTTTTAAAGAATGGTGAGATCTGTGTCTCTGAATATGTCTCTGCAACATACTTGTATGAAACAATGCACAAGACCTTCAGTTAATCCGCATGAATGGTGCAAAAACGTTTTCAGAAATAATGTACAGGAAAGTTTTCAGAATTGTTTCTACCAGTTGGCTTGATATTTTGTTTTCTGCTTCATTGACAGTCATCTACAGGATGTGTTCTCATGCTCTCATGTCAAAATGCTATTGGTTAACAAAAACCTATTCATAACTACAGTACAAAATAATTTCCATGACACACCGGTTTCTTTTCAAAATGCATTTCACACACTGTATTTCTATTGGAAACACTGACAGATGTTTACAGACACTTACTGGTGCTGTGTTTTGTCAATGTCATTACAGTAATTCTAGGTATCAGAGAGACAGAGGACAAGTTTTACCTGCTGGTGAAGGAGCAGAGGAAGTATGGAGAGGCCCGTCTGAATTGCAAGTTGCGTGGGGGGTCTCTCTCTATGCCCAGGACCAAAGAATCCAACACCTTACTGGCCAAATATATCAGTGAAGCTGATCTTACCCATGTGTTCATAGGGCTACAGGTAGGGGAGCCCGAGGTGGGTTATATGTACGTTGACGGTGAGCCCCTCCTCAACATCACATCTTGGGGCCTCCAGGGGCCACACAAAGATAAAGGCAACTGTGTGCAGATGAGTAACACCGGAGCCTGGAGCCAGGTGGAGTGTGGAGCCACACAATACTACATATGTGAATTCCCCAAAACCAGAAAGACTCCAGCAATTGTCATGTGACTGCTTCATATTTTTTTTAACACAAGATGATGTAAGGAGTGAGTTTCACACTGTAAGGGGAAATATGAAGAGAATGACCTTTTGCATCAGATCAGGTCTTTTGGCATTACATTTGGGGTGCACGGGAAGATGTATTCAGATCTTACGTACATTATGTTTATGTAACATAAATCCAAAAGTGATGGAACTAAAAGGAAAGCGGAGGTTTAGCTTTCAAATGATCTCATATATGTCTAGTTTTGTGCTCCACAACTTATAGATTTGATGATGCAAGTGTTTAAGGGGTTAAATAATGTTGCTCACATCCTGATGATACCACAATAAGCCCATTTTTAGGATTACCTGAAAACCAAATATATATTTTTAGGATGTATTGTTAATAATGATTGCACATTTATAAGATCTGCATATGTATTTTGAAATTTTATATTTTCCATTTTTGTAATATTTTTATATTCCTTAACATTGTTAATATTATGTTTCTAAACATTCCTTTAATTTCTAATTTTGTTTTTGAAAATTGTTGATGACTTTTTTATATTATTTAGTAAATAAAGATATAGCAATAGTCTACAGTTGCATGTTCTATTGTATAATTTTATTGGAGAGAGACAGTCAATCAAACATATTCACACATGCATTGTCAAAGTTGACAAGGTATTTTTAATACTTTACATTGGCTAAATATTTGCAAAACCCACGGACAAACATGAAGGGCAACCATAGCCCTTCATAGATTTCATAGATTTATGAAAAAAAATTAAATAACAAAGTATCGATACTGGTTTCTGCCCAATACATGAGTCAGTAAAAGGACGTGACCCAGCATGAATTGTTCTCTTGAAAGATTAGCTCAGAAACACTGATTCATTAACCGGCGAAACACCACTTTTTTTTTAAGCAGCAAAAGAAGAGGAGAGATCTGACATAACAAATATGTCAAATCCTCTCAATGCCATATATGGACTGCAGGATGTAAATACCGGATAACAACAATATATGGTTTTACCATGTTCTTCAAGCTGTGAAACATTTACCAGGTGTAGACAAACATGAATGGGACATTCATGCCAATCTAAAAGCCTTCTTTCAGTGAAAGGCTTTGTCCAATGAAATATCTTTCTCACTGTTGCAATAAGTGTTACTTTAGTCTCATTCACAAAACCAGGCAAAAAGCCCTGTGGTGGGTGGGAAATATTTTTATGTCTCTTCCACAGCCTTATTGATTTCTTTTAGTCCCCGTTATCAAGTCAAACACAAAGTCCATTAACAGATTGTTGGACTGAAATTAGATTTTGTGTGAAACAAGATGTAGTAAAATCATAGCCGTGATTTCACCTTTACCTACTTCTTTATCTCCTTGGAATTCATTCCTTAACACAATATTTACACAAGTCTGTTGAACCCTAAACCCATATAATAATTAACCACAACGTTGAAAGTGTTCTGATATTTTAAAGTGATAAAAGAAGCCTCGAAGTGGTGGGAAAAACAGAAATTGGTTATGATGGGAATTAGTAGCCTATTGGTTTCAAATGAAATGATAATTTATGTAAAACTCTGTGGGTCTATACGTGTAGTGTATAATACCTACTGGAATAAGACCTAAACAATAATACATACCTGTAAAGATATTATGCAATGGTTTTAACGGTAGGCCTAGTAAATGTATAGTGGTTCATATTTGTAATGCAAATCATCAGAATAGTTTTATTCTGCAGGGATATAAAGTCTTTGACATTCACGGTACACTCGACCCTGGGCTTCGGCAGCTCTGAGAGAGAGAGATGATGGGAGTGGCCGTGCACCTGTCAGACCTGTTCCCGACACATGACTCCAGAGGGATCGTCCTGTGGGTACTGCTTTGTTCAGCTGTGCCTCTGAAAGTGAGAGAGGATGGCGGACACACCGAACCCGGCCGCAACCTCCTTCCCGGCGCCTACCGTCTCTCTGCCGCTCGGGCTGGGAATACTGAGAACTTACTCTGGGGCTCTCATCTGTTTAGAGATTGTAAGTGTTTCTTTGCAGTTGTTTGAGTTACACTTCTTCATCGTACTGTGTCCTTAACAGGTAATCCATTGTTTTCGGTGAACAATTATACGGATCACCGTACCGTGCTGGACGTTTAAAGATGAGATGCGTATAGGCCTATGTCAGAAACTTGAAGGCATAATATAATGTTGTTTGCTGTTATGATGAGTCTTGGAGAAAACAGTAAATATTATATTATTATGTTATGTAAATAGCTATTAAAATACACAAATCAGTTTCGGGTTAAGTGAAACATTTGAATCCAGAAAGGAACCTGTTGACTGTAGGTTACGGGTTGCATTAGGCCAAAGGTTTTAAACCCTTTCCTCTGTCTGTGATGTAGCCTATATCTGATGTACATTTAGGCTGTTTATTCATATTCATGTTTCCTGTACTACATGTTGTCACCTCTTAGACACTTTATGTACAAATCTGTTAATACTGTATGTGTATTCACCAAATATATTTCCTCCATACTATTATCTTTTTGCTCTTTGTTTATTAATGTAATGCTTGTGTATATTTGGGTGTACTGGATGTTTCACTAACCAAGAAAAATGTCTTGTGTGTAAGCACACTTGGCAATAAAGCTCTTTCTGTTTCTGATCTTGTAGGTGTTTGGAGGCTTGGTATGGATTTTAATAGCGTCGACGAACGTGTCCGTACCGTTGTTGCAGGGATGGCCGATGTTTGTGTCCTTAACCATGTTCATTTGTTCATCCACATACCTCGCCCTCTTTATACTGGGCCTGGCTGAGAGAATTAACACTGACTGGAATTTTGTGGTGAGTTTGCGTTTCTTTACATATCCACAACATTCAGAAAGCTTAAATCCCACATTTAATATGACACGACGTGAAGAATATCAGACGCTATTTCTAGTGACTGTCCTCTGGGTACAGTTTGTGGTCAAACACCTGGCTCAAGGTCACAGTGGTAGTACATAGTTTACTTCCTTAAAGGGATAGTTCACTCACAATTCCATTTCTGTTAATATTTACTTGTCATTTCAAGTCTGTATGCTGTTTTATTTTCTACAGATAGCATAATAAAGGGATATGTCTTGAAGACTTTTTATGATGGTCTTTTGAATCTTTTCTATACATTAAAAGTTCTTTTAGTGATGGCGGCAAACGCACCATAAAGCAACTTGTATGCGCTATATTTAATAGCAGGTGTTTCTTACAAACTCTTTACAAGAAATACAGCACACGAGTCGCATAACCTGCGTTTTCACAAAAAAAACGTCTTGTTGCTTAACCCTTTTATTACGGGCTCATCCAGCCCAGCCGGTATGACGTGGTTTCATTTTTCACTGTGGGGTTAATAACAGCTCTTTGGAATGTAATTCAAACGCATCAGTCGCTGTCTTGATAATGCAAGAGTTTGCAGATGGAACGCTATGAGTATGCAATCCTCTGTAAGGATAATTATGTGTTCCTAAGAAAATTTCACAGCTTACAGATTTGAAATAGAAATAAAATTGCACAACAACCGAAACAAAGGCAAAGAAAAAGAAAAAGAAAGAGGAATTTAAGACCTGCCGCTTAACATGCTGTTTAAAAAAGTCAGGCCTCTGGCTTCAGTCTTACAGCATTCAGTCACACCATGACAAAAGATTTAGGTGTCACAGAATGAGCACTGCAGTTCTCAGCACCACAGCGCTGAGTAATGTCTAGTCTATAACTGTGATTAATGTTCATGGTCTACCACATTTATATAGCCTATATATATAAACAATCTGTCAACATTGTTTAATAACTGCAGCTAATACACAGTGCATTGACGTTTGCATCATCTGCTACAGTTACATCTAGATACATGCTTTTATCCCATCCATTTATTTCATGTAATAGATACTTGGGTTTAATCTGTGTGACAACTATTTGCATATTTATTTGCAATTTATTTTCTCTCATCTCTTATATCACACCTATAACCTTAAACTTCTGTTTCGTTGCTCACAGGACATGTTCTACCATTTCATCGCTCTGCTGTGTTACTTTGGCGCCTTTTTGCTGGAGGCTACAGTTTCATCCGCAGGCGCATATATAAACGGCACTGCCTGTATAAAAAGACCCCGTGGCAATATCATCACATTTCTGAATTATCGAGAGTACAATATTAATGTCGCTGCAGCGGTGAGTGCCTGAAGCTGTCTTCACTTTCTTGTTTACTGTTGATCATTACAGGCTACGAATCTGCATGCTCAAATGTAATAAGCAAAGTTAGATTTTTCTGTCGGTCATGGAGTTTCGCCTCATGATCATTTTGAATGAAAATAAGTGCATAATTCATCTTAACGATAATATATACATAAATATCTGATCACAAAAAGGTCACTTGTGGTCTACAATGCATATAGCAAGAGCTGTTTTAAATAGTTCTCTCAAAATTTGTGAAGAGTTTATACCGTAATGTTTATTGTTTCAATCGAATGAAAGGTGCACTGTTTCTGGCACAGTGTGTTAAAGGTATAATTCACCTCAATTTTTTTATTCTGTCATCCTTTATTCACCCTAATGTCATTTTAAACCTGTATTTGACATTTTCTTCTGTGGAACACAAAAGAAGATATTCTGAGAAATGTCTTGTTGGTTCCATACAATGGAAGTCAATGGGGACCAAGTTTTTTTTTGTTACCAACTTCAAACAAAAAAATCATTCAGGTTAGAAATGACATAAGGATAAGTATATGATGAAAGACTTTATTTTTGGGTTAACTTTTCCTTTAATTCAGAGAGGTTAATAAAGTATTTTTAACTGGAATAAATGCCCCTAGATGCAAGAAAACATGCAGATTAATGTATTTTTTATTATACTACTTGCATACTTTCAGAGAGTCATCTGTTTAAATCTGTTTTAGATCCTCATCTGTGATTTCACAATGAGATGGTTATGTACAGTACAAAACATGAAATTCAAAAGAGCCTTTTGTAGTATTTATTTGTTGGCAAACGTTCAATGTTAGGCGAGCTTGCAGATGGTTAGTGATTATTAACGTAACGACATGTTATGTTATGAATACAGAAGACGTTGGTTTGTAAGCTATTGAGTGTAAAGGGAAAACCCACACACCCTGAGACATGTGCATGCCTGGCACTGAAACTGACCAGGACAATTATGCTCTTACCTAAGACTTTAAGTGTTGAAGAATAACTTTGGTGAGTAGCAGGTGATTAAGTTGGGTGTAAATCACTAAACGGAAGGGTGATAGACGTCTCTCAGGTTTCTCATGAACATTTTGAGATGTAGGCTTTTGTTTTGTAAACGGATGAAACACTCCTTCTCAATTCCTCCTATTCATTTCAATGAAAGCTTAATGTGTCCTACCTGAAATTAGTCACCATTGTTTATGTTAATTCTAAGCATCCAATAAGCCTCACATGCTTGAATATCCTCAGGCTTTAACTTACAGGATAAATAGTCATAATGATTTAGGCAAATATTCGTTAATGTTATTGTATAAACAATAAGCAATCTGTTATGGTGTTTCTTGTAAAAACCAGTGTAAAAGGTCCATAATATAATATAAATAAGTTTTGCAATTCTCTCAAAATAAAATTTGCCTAAAAAAGCTAAAAGATAGACAAAATTAAATCGTAAAAGTAATCTGATTTTCATAAAACTGCTTTGACAGAAATTGTATTCATATCTCTAAAATAAAATTTGTATTTGCGTTCTTCAAACTTGCAACATCACAACTGGTCACATGACAGATGAGGACCAATTGCACTGTGAATTTATCATATGTATAGAGAAAATATTGTAAATATTATGAAAAATAATAATGCTGTTGTGTCTTTCTCCACAGATATTTGCATTTATAGTGACTATTTGTTATGGCTGCAGCATGTTCATGGGCTTCAAGAGGTGGAGGAAGTGAAACACAAACTGGTGCATATGTGAGCCATCACATAACATGGATGTTATTAAACGTTATTAAAGGTCAGCTGTACTGTTATGGGCATTGCTTAAGGTGATGTCACTTCACTAGTTTACCACAATGTTCCCAGGGTGTTCACATCAATGTCATTTAAAAAATAACATGTTTTTTTGGTTTTATTTGGTAATTTGGACAAAAATGACATCTCAATTTAACATTTGTTTTCATAATTTATGTTTAAACTGTCCTGGTTGTGAGGGAAGTTAAATATTTCAGAATTATCTGTCTGATATAATCTTAAAATCTAAGACAACAAGACCCAGGCAACTTTTTATTTTTGAAAACTGTAAATGCAACTAAAGTTAGATGCATAAATGTTTATGTATCGTGCGTAATATATATTTAATATTATTTAATATCCAACTGACTTGCTGTTTTATGTTTATACATTGTGAAATCATAATGTATAGCTTTAATAAACCACATACGTTTTTCCTAGTCTGTGTGATGAAATTTACATTCAAATGTTACAGAGTATTCTTAGTTTACACCTAATCTTGAGATCATTTAAGGAAATGATGTGTATTGACCACTAGAGGGACTACTTTGCATGGATTACAACCACTAGAATGCATGCAGTAGATTTCTTTGTAATGCTACAGCACATTAAAATTGTTGACCTTTTTTTTTGTTTATTAAGCAGTGTCTTAGGTTTACTCTGTGGGTGAGTGCAAAATGCCAAATTACAGTAATGTTATAATTAAATCTCTTAAATTTATCAGTGATTAAATGAACAATCAATTATCTGAAATTGAATGGTTTGACTTTTTATTAACTCTAAGTTGCTAAAAATACTGTATGTTTAAAGAGGTTTCTTTTTTATCTTATTTGTCTTATTCCACGTGAGTAAAACCTTTAACCCTGACAGTGTGCTGTCAGATTTGACACTTCGGCTTCTTCAACCTCTTTGGTCTCTTTGTCCCATGTCCAATTTTCCTTAAGACCAGAATCTTCTTTGACAGATGTATCGGAAACAAGTATAATGTTCCTAATGGTGAGGTTTCAACTGGGCAACAGGTTAAAGTCCTAATTGCAGTACACTAAGAATCTGTTTGAGATAAAATGGAAACTTATTTTCAATGTCCAGGTAAAATTTCCAAAATAAAATTTCCAAAGATAAAAAACTTAGCTTCATGTTGTTGCAAACATTATACTCAAATCCCAATAGGTAAATAAGTAACTGGAAAACATCAACCTAATCTAGTAAACTATAAACCTTCCCTCACATATCCTTTCATCTTAAAAAGAAAAATGTGTGAAACACTGATGTTTGTGAAGAATGTTAGCGCTAGATGGAATTTCAGAGATTTGTCTCTTCTGGAGATCAATAAAGATTTTTTTTTACAAAATAACATGTTTTGTTAGGACTGATGGTCGTTCCTCAATAAGCAGGGTTGATCTGTTGCGGAATGTTTTCTGGCAGCGCGTGGAGATGTTTCTGTCCGTCAACCCAGGCCCGAAAACCAGAGAGGAACATTTTGATGAGGCATCTGGCAGGTCTTCAAACTCTGGCATCTGTGATAACAAAAGCAAACCATTCATTCTTAGCTATACCAAAAATATGAATAATTCTATTCAATCAATAATATGTACCGATAATATGATTGAGATTAGGCAGAAAAATGATTCTGTATTTTGACTTACCATGAAAACAGCAATTGGTTTTCGCTTGAAGCATTCCAGGCTCCTCCAAAACAAAGACTTAATCACTGTCTTGTTTGCTTTCACAAATCGTGTCAGATTTGCCAAGAACCTCAGGCCTCAGCAGTCACAATAAATCTAAAAGCTCTTACAAACTCCTCCATTCTTTCCAAAATGGAAAGTTGGTAAACACTAAATTTGAATGTACTGTGATCCTCAAAAACCACAGTGTGGGGAACATTTCTGGGCTTTTCCTCGGTGAGGTCAATGTTCCAGGTTTGTTTCCACAGAGTAAAATGCGTTTCCGTGGCTATTTTCATTGTTCTGGTGTAACTTTCTATGGACAATTGAGCTTGATGTTACATTCGGCTAAAGTAACAGCTTCTGACCTTTTAACCATTATCCAAGACCAACATATGAGTCGGGTGCGTCACAGCACATGTTTGGCCTGCTCAAATACAAAGAGATGCCTTTGCAAGGTCAAGAAGCTACGTCTACAAAGAGACAAAAAAATAGATCCATAAAAAAGCGGACCTTCAGAAAGGTGACATTCAGAGGTTCTTTAAAACACGACTGTTGTGTATGCAATGCAGGGCTCCACAATGAGGAGTGCTCGATGGCCCGGGGCCAGTGTGAACAACCCACAGAACTGTTAACGTAACTGTCGCTTGCCTGTTCGAGCAATTTAACTATTGAGCGTAACGGGCAAACGAAAACTCAAATCAGTCTGCTTTTTGAGAAGTTTTACGTATATTTTTTTATATATTTGGATCAGATGAAAAGCAGCCAACAAGTGTCCTGCGTGCATGGAAACTCCTTAAATACTGTTGGGAAAACAGAGGATTTGCCTAGTAAAGTTTGTTGAGGGAACATCTAGTTTGCGGAGCTGTTCTTGCTTGCTTTTTGGTTACTTCCTGATTGCGGATTCATAAAAAAGTAGTAAAAATAGTATTAGTTAAAATAAAGAATGAGCATATGTGACATTTCACTTGTAGTGTATGTCAGTATCAATACACATCTTAGGATCAAGCAAACTGTTTCACATGTGTATTATGAAACTGCTAGAAATGTATATAATAAATAGAGCGACTGTACCAGGAACCCTTGCATTGGGCCTTCAGAAATAGACCATGCTGGTAACGCACGCATGCTAAATATCAAGACTGATGTACAAAGGTACATGGAAAATTCATGGGTGGGTTTAATCTTTTCAATCAAACAAAATCGACATCTGTCACTAGTGAAAGGTGAATCTTTGAGTAATAAGTTTCAGTAAGGATGTGTAACATTCTGCTTAAGAAAATGCTGGAATTTAGATGGACTGTGCTATTGGAATTCAAATTACACAGCTTAAATTCCACTCGGCAGAACTACACCGGATGTAGTTTAAATACCAGTGCACCATTCACTCTTTGAAGATGAACGGCAGCCATTCTACAAGAGAATGCACAAAGAAAATAAAGGACTTCCAACTGACAAGTGCTTTCCACTTTCTATTGTTTCTATTTACATATATTGCATTCAGCATGGCTCCACCTCGCAATCCAGTTAAAAATACAGAAAGTGTGTTCAAGTACACAACATAACATTGATGTCTCCATTATATAAAGAAACTATCATGTGCAGACATGGTCAGAACCCAATTGCAGGCAGAGAGACAGATGGTAGGGGTACGCAAGGGTATTTATTATTACAAAAAGGACAAAACAAAACCCACGAGGGGGAAAAACAAGACAGGATAACTTTAACAGAAATCAAAGACACGGACTCCCTAAACTAAGAAAACAAACACTAGTACAAACACTGAACTGACTTACTGACACGGGGTACAGGAACAAGGAGAGACAAGGTCATAAACCAAAGGGCAACTTGAAACGAGACTTTCATAGGAACAGGTACACGTACAAGTACAATGAACGAGCACAGGACAATGAAACAAGGGGAGTATATATGGGGAACAAACACAGGATAATTAACAGGGAACAGGTGCTGGGGATTAAACAATAATGGGAAGGCTAACGAGACGAAAAGGGCGGGAAACATCGACGAGACACGGAGAGAGAGTGAGAGGAACACTAAGGTCCAACCCCTCTCTCCACAAAGAACCTAAGGCCATGTCATGGCTCCGCCCCAAGACCAAGAATAAACAAGACAAGATGGCAGAACCATGACAGAAACAAAACAACTTGATATTTGTGAATCATCTGCAATATATAAATCCATTTACATAAAAAATGGTTTGAATACGATGAAACAATTAGAATCGTTTTTCATCATGTTTCAAAGCACTGATATAGCATGCATAAAATTGGCATCTCCTCATAGAATCCTCTTGATCTATACATCAATAAGGAAAACTTAACGTTTTAGGAAAATGTAGCCTTTTTTTAATTATCTTTAAATTCTCCTTTCGAGAAGCACCAGAAGTTTTTTATCAAGACGTCTCAACATCAGGGGGTCTCAAAATTATTTTAACCATCGGGTTTGTTCTATTAGGCCACCCACTGTAAAGACAGTCTTGCAAGCATGTGTAGTCTCATTTTCACAATCTGGAGATCCAAAAGAAGAACTTGGTGAACCAAGAAAGCACTCTGCAGATATTGATGGTGTCTCACAGATGTATGCGAATACAAATATACAGAATATCTGGGAGGTAAAGTCAAGATGACGTTTGGTATAGGAAAAACATATGTAACTTTTGCTTCAGATCTTGTTTATTTTATTTCAGAAGTTTAAATTCATGTACCATATAGGCTCGATGAGTGCCAAAGAGCAAAACAAGAGCTAGAACAGTTCAGAAGGGGCTTTGCCACAAGCAGCTCTTAAAACAACCTTCAAACCCAAATAAATCTGCAATGACTTCACTCAAAAAGGCTTATAAAATACATCTGGCCATGAGGAAAGGAATTTTATACGACCAGTAATGGTAATCCAAATTCCTGGCATATAGGCTAATGGAAATCATGACATTAACCAAGCAGTTGAGTTATTTTCAGCATGCATATTTAATAAACAAATGCTGATTAAAACGTTACATGTTGTTTGGTTTTTAACCTGTTTCCCTCCGTTCACCCCTGCAATAAATTATCACCAGTTAACTTCAGTTCATTGTTTTGCATCGTCATTCAGTCAGTGTTTGTTACAAATAAGCTATTTTTATGTTATTCATGATAGGTAGTATTCTTTTTAATAAAACATTTTTTTATCGTTATTATGTGAGGTTAAATAAGTTTAAATCAAGAATGTTCTGAAATTCACAACATTTCAACACAACTTTTTCTCACAAATTTAAAGGCTGCTATTGGACTATTAAAGGTAAATGTTGTATTATGCGACTACGCATTACTTTACGGAGATCTTATGAACTACTTGCTACGTTCTGCCCAACCAAAGACCAAATGGTGCAACCGAATAACATACAGATTTAGTTACAAGCTAGTAGTTACTAAGCCTCTAGTGTGACTTTACGTTCACATTTAAGAAAGAACTTACATTTAATGGTGCAACCCTACCCAGGTGTGGGTGAAATCAAAGATGGTGTCCGGTGCAAGGGGGTGATGGGAAATGAAGTCCATGAAATTTTAAAGAACCCAAAATAAATCAATATGTATGTTGATCTGAGAAACCAATAATACAGTATAACAACCTTTTTCAAACTCTGAAGAACAATGTTAGGTGGTTCATTTCTCAAGGTGCTCCACGGAGCCATTGAATGATCTTCACATCCTTCACAGTGAAATAAAAAATGAGATTTCTAACTCCCAAAGCTTTGTTAGTCGAAGTTAGTGTGACCTGACACAGCTCTTATTATGACTGAGTGAGCGAATAAAATCCATATCCTGAGCATAGAAAATGTTTTTTCCTTGAGGTTAAGCATCCGGGAGAATCATTTACAAACAGAAAGAGAGATCACAGAATCAGTCTCAGGGAGAAAATGATTGCTTTATCATCAGTATGTAGCCGGCGAGCTGGGTCCTTTTGATTGGAGGGTGTGGCCGAGTACATGGTTGGAGGTTTTATAAGCAGGCATTTGAGAGGAAGCCAAAATATGAGGTCCGGTCCTTTTGTTTGATAGCAAGCCCGTGGAAGCCTTCGGGCATGTTCTGGTTGTCGTTTGTGCACGGCTATGGCCCAGAGCAGATGTGAACAACGTTTGGTACTACATCCTTGTTCGTATGTGTGGACGCCATTTGAGTGAGCAGACACGTGTGTCACGGACTTATAGACCATCGGTAATGTCTGCTGTTCCGTTTGTTTTGGTTTGTAGACCTGTTGAGAGTTTAGTTTTTTGTTGGAGAATTTATTTGCTTGTCCTAATAAATTCTTATTTTTGGGAAAACGTTGTCCCTTTGTGCGTACTTTAAAGCTCAGGGGTTGCTACCCGTGCCAAGAGTAAAAGTCTAGGGGTTACAATTTGGCGTAGTCTGCAGGATCGAATCAGGTTTTCCCCTTATTTTTATGTAATTTAAGACTGGGAAGTGAATTGTTTGTTTGTTTTAAAAGGAGGAACAGCGAGCAGTTCGGAGGACAATTGTTTCTGGAGACATCGGAGTGGGTTGCTGCAGTGATGGCGGAAGAGTTGGAACAACTACGAGGACAGTTAGAGCAACTGCGAATGGAAAACGAAAGATTAAGACGACAACCACCAACGGGGGCATCGGCAAGTGTAACCCCGAGCTCGGCCTCAGAAGCTACTGTACAGCGACGTGAACAAGCTATATATTTGCCTATAGAGAGAAAATGTCCCACATTTTCTGGTAAAGGGCCCCCTGGCTCCCCTTCTTTGGAAGAATGGTTCGAGGAGGTGGAGAGTTGTATCAGGGGGAGATATATGTCTGAACTGGACAAAGCTATGTTTGTTTACGATCACCTAGAAGGTGAGGCTCAGACTGAGATAAAATTTCAGCCTGGGGAAAATTCCACTCAGGTATTCGCAGTATAATCGGAGTGTGTGAACTGTATTCGTGTTCCTCTTCTTATGTAATCTTACAGCAACAGTTTTTTGACAGGAAACAGAAAGAGGGGGAATCTCTACAGGAATTTTCTCATGCATTGATGGCTCTTATGGATGGTGTACGAAAAGCTAACCCTAATGCTGTGTCTGATTATCAGGTGATTCTGCGAGATCAGTTCTACGAAAATGTTCAGGACCATGCACTTGTAGTGAACTAAAGAAGTTGGTGAGGCAGGGCAATGCGTTGGGTGGAGGAAGGACAGCCCCAAAGAATTAGACCGGGAAGGGTAGATTGGCACGCATTTGGAACGCAAGCTGTTGCTATGTGTGAGGAGATCCGTCTTGTAAGTTCCGAAGTTATGGAATTGAAAGACATGGTCTTACGACAACAAGCACAATTGGACCTGATCCTTTAAAAGCTGAGTACCCCAGAAGGGGCTGTAAATAATATCGATCAAGGCCCCAGAGGTAGTAGATTTCGCAGAACACCTGATGGTCAACCTATATGTATTAAATGCAACCAAGCTGGTCATATAGCGAGATATTGTACCACCAATATGGGAATTAGGCTCAAAAACTGATTCAAGACTTCTTTTCGAGTTGGTGGGGTCCAACATTGAATGTCAAAATGGGATCTGTTGATGTAATGTGCTTATTGGATACAGGCTCTATGGTGACCACATAAACAAAGAGTTATTTTAATTTAAATTTTTCTGATTTGGGTAAGGGTGGTCTTCATGACTGTGCATGGTTGGCATTAAAAGCTGCTAATGGCATGGATATTCCTTGTGTGGGTTATGTAGAACTTAAAGATACCTGTTCTCCTAGTATGTATGCTCAGAAGGAGAAAATTCCTGCTGTGTTGGGTATGACTATTATCCAAGAATGTTATACTAACCTGTTTACCGAACATGGTGCTGAGCTTTTTATGATCCCCCAAATACAATCAGCTACTTCAGTGTGGAAGCAGGCATTTCGCTGCTGTCAGAAAATTGAAGCCATGTCAAATTCTTCCTCTTCTTTTAAGGTGAGAGTGCAGGGTAAAATCACAGTTTGATTGGCAGCGGGCACACTGACCATGGTTCCTGTTACCTGCCCCCAAGTTTCAGGTGCAATGGTTGAGTTTCTCCTGGAACCGTTGGGGCCAGAAGAATGTGCCCTTCCTGAAGGTTTGCTAATGTTCCCCTCCCTGGTATATACATAGTATATAGTATATACATAGAGTACATAGTTGGATGGTTTATAAGCAGGCATTTGAGAGAACGCCAAAATATGAGGTCCGGTCCTTTTGTTTGATAGCAAGCGCGTGGAAGCCTTGGGGCTTGTTCTGGCTGTCGTTTGTGCACGGCTATGGCCCAGAGCAGATGTGAACAACGTTTGGTAGTGCTTCCTTGTTCGTATGTGTGGACGCCGTTTGAGTGAGCAGACACGTGTGTCACGGACTTATAGACCATCGGTAATGTCGGGTGGTTTGATCATGGAGATCGGTCCAGTGTTGATGGCAGTGCTGTAGGTGTAGTTGTTCGCTGTTCCTCCTGTTTGTTTTGGTTTGTTTTCCCTTCGCTGGGCAGTCCCTGTACGTGTGCTCCGTACGTTTCCAATCTTGCTGTCGGCTATGGTTGTGGTGTATCGGACTGACTAGGTTTCTTTTTTTCTTATGTTCGATTTTGTATGTATGTCCCTTCCCAGCCTCTCATTGTCTGGCTATTATAACATCCTCCATATTGAGTGAGAGAGGGGGGAATAAAATTGTTATACAATTTGTTTTTTGTTGGAGAATTTATTTGCTTGTCCTAATAAATTCTTAATTTGGAGAAAACCTTGTCCCTTTGTGCGTACTTTAAAGCTCAGGGGTTGCTACCCATGCCAAGAGTAAAAGTCTAGGGGTTACAAGTAGCATGGATTGTTGAGAGAGTGTAACAGAACATGGGCCTTTTTTTATTAATAAACAAAGAAGCACTTGGAAAATCATTATTTAAGCTCACTTAATATATCAGTAGATGAACATTCATATGAGAAACAAAGAAAAAAAATTATTAATCAAAATCATCATAAACATTTTAGCTATTTGAAGCTGATACAAGCATTAAATTATTTAATTGTGAATCAAAAGATATAATCAATTTTATGAATGAAAGTTGTTATACAGTGTAGTACTGCATGCTGATCACGCAGTCTTTCCCATAACAAATCATGTAACTTGAACTGGGCTCGACTAAACTGTATCTTTATTTGCTTACATTGAGCATTGAACAGCTGCTAGTGAGTTGGTCCAATGCAACTGTTCAAATCATTGAGAAAAAACACTCTGAATTACATAAATGGAGATCCTGACTATACCTATTAAAAATAGACAGAATTTTAACCTTTTACAACCTTAATTTTACATTTACTAAAGAAATTATAACAGCAACTCTGGTATAACCAATCAATCAGTCTAAACTTTTGCAATGAACAATATTCCATGTATGACCTGTCCTTTATTGGCAGTGCATTAGAGGAGGTGAAATGCTGTCTGAACTGGATCCAATGCTGACATTTCAAAGATGGACACCCAGTGTTAGCTGTGCCAGGTCTACCAGATTCACTATAACACCACACATATTTCACAGGTCGCATAAATGTGCGTAAGTAGACATCCTATCCAACTTCACTGTATTTCACATGATATATGTGAAATACAAACATTTTCAAGGCTGATACTGGAATGGAAACTGTGGACACAGTTGTCATCTCTGTAGATTGCTGTGCATTACAAAAATGAAGGAGGGCTTCCGAAGACTCCCATATTTCTATCACAAGATGGAGTGCAGATTATTCACCTGCATGAGTCTGTACTTGCACCTGTAGCAACAAAAACTTTATAAGTTTTATTTCCAGATAACACAGGCACATTATAATGGAATATATACTGTATCGTGAACTCACACTTTAAATTGTCTCAGTTTTGATGTCTTCGAAAATGGTCTATGTCATGCATGTTGCATAATGCAATGACATTATAATGCAATTACTATTTGAAATGTCAAGAAGATTATAAAACCATATCCATGATCATGTGTAGAAACATGCTATCCGAAACATGGAATTCTAAAACAGTTTGAATAATGTGCTGATCATTTTAGCCATACTGCAGGTGCCTCAAGTATCCATTAAACAAAACCGAGGGATAGTAATGGCCCGTGGACAACCATACAGTCCACCTGCTGCCAATCTGGAGGTCCTCAGATCTAGTCTGCAAAAAAAGGACTGCAGTGGCTCACATTGTTCAAGTTCCAGTGTAAAACTATTTGAACAGCAATAAATCATGTCTTGGGCAGAAAGCCCATTCACACACAACTAATTTATAGGGCATTCTACACCTTCCTTGCTCCCCTGGCAGCAAATGAAGCCTAAATTAGACACGCATAACAGTTTTATGATTTGAGAAGGTCAGCGTTTTATTACTAAATGCAAGACACTTGCCGAGGAATGAATGGAATGAAGATATGTCACAAAGAAATAATTTTTTTTTTTTTTTTGAAAATGTAATCCACATTTAATGTGTTATTGAACATGACCAGCAGTCTGAGCTCAGAGCTGATTTCTCCTGGCACTTCTGCTCTTTATTTCTTACATTTCTCAGCTTTCATCAAATCGCAGAGTCTAACAAGTAAGGGAGACTGATATTAACAGACCTATTTACATAACATATTTACATTCTTCAAAATATCTTCTTTAAGTGTTCTGCAGAGGAAAACAAAGATCAAACAGGTTTTGAATGACATCAGGCTGAAGAAATGATTAAATCATTTTCATTTTTTGGGTAAACTATCCTTTTAAGCTTTTTCACTCTCACATTTGAATCACATTTCATCCATTACTATTTATTTTGCCCTTCATTTAAGTGCATACAAAAGCACATACTTTTCGTACTGTTCTTTTGTTTCAAAAATGAATGTATTTAACATGAAAGTAAATGGAAAAGTGAAGGTATATAGGAAAGAATGATTTCTTGAAATAACACCTGCTGGAGAATTGGTGAAAGCCAGATATGTTTGGGCTTTGGCAGTAGAATGTGACGGTAAAGTTCATTGTCCAATCAGCAGCCTGAGATTCTAGACAGCACAATTGTTTGCCCGTCTTTTTCCTCCCCTTTTGCCCCGACCAAGACCTGTATAAATAGGTTACCTTCGCGAAACTGAATACTTATTATTTAAGATCAGAAAGAAAACAGGACATCGTATTTTTTAAAAGGTTAAAACAACTATTCAAGGAATAAGATAACAAACAACATGTTGAAAACAGCACTTGCTATCTACATTTATGCACAGGTATGAAACATGATTCTTCATATAGGCATAATACATAAATTGCATAACGTGTTAGTAACATTGGTGTACAAACGTAATTCACTGTGTGCGCGCGCTTGTTAGGTGGCTCTGTGCGTATTGGTGAGGGCGCAGTGCCCTGCGCGCTGCAGCTGTCCGGATCCTCCGCCGTGCGCTCCCGGTGCGCGCCTCGTTATGGATGACTGCAACTGCTGTCTAGTGTGCGCACGGCAGCGTGGTGAGCTCTGCTCGGAAAGGAACCCTTGCGACACGCAGAAAGGACTCCGGTGCGATTACGCCCGCAGTGTACGCAGGAGGACAGGTGTATGTGTAGGTTAGTGTTTATCTGCTCTTTCGTTACTTTAAAAACAAAAAAATTAAACTGTTTTGCTAGAATACATTCGGCTAGGCTGAATGTTTATAAAGATAAGTGATAGAATAAATTAAAGATCTGATGTATTTTATAGAGAAGGTGGAAATGGTTAGACTAGGTCACTTACACAAATGTTGAACTGTTTCAAAAAAAAGAAAGTTTTGAAATGTTAAAAAACCTGTATGGCACACCAAAAGGAAAGCAAAATCGGAAGAGGAAAACACATAATGCAATATGTATACAACCATGTGGTGTTGTGCCTCTTACACTACAGTATTTCACATTTTGCATCATTAATAGTGCAGCTTTTCTGCGTTTTTTCCAAACAGCTCATGAGGGAGATGTTTGTCGATTGGATGGCGCCGTCTATCAAAATGGAGAAACATTCTTTCCGAGCTGCAAATACCAGTGCTTGTGTAAGGATGGTCAGATTGGGTGTGTGCCACGCTGTAATCTGGGCATGATGCTTCCGGGACCCGACTGCCCCTTTCCACGGAGGATCCAAGTTCCTGGCGAGTGCTGTGAGAAGTGGGTGTGTAATGCTCAGGATGAGATCAGTGCACTCGGCGGGTTTGCAATGGCAGGTGAGTAGCGCAAAACATTCATTTAAAAGTAATTTCAAGTCACTCTTTCTTTAATTTTCGTTTCATTTTCACCAGCTTACAGGCAGGAAGAGACGGTGGGTTTTGACCAGTGGGACTCCAGTGTAAATTGTATCGAGCAGACCACAGAATGGAGCGCCTGCTCCAAAACATGTGGCATGGGAATGTCCACCAGAGTGACCAATAAGAATCAACGCTGTAATATGACCAAGCAGAGCAGACTTTGTATGATAAGACCCTGTGAAAACCTGATCGAGCTGAAAACCACAACAGTACGTCAGCAACCTTTATTCATCCATTACACTCTTTCTTTAGCTTGTGAGGAACATCAGGGGTTAAACTGTATAATTGTCTTGAAAGTAATGTAAGAATGCTAAACAAAACCATTTTCTGTAAGAAAAAAAATTAGGTTTTTGTTTATTTTGATGTGGGGAGAAATATTTTAATGAGATGCATATAAATTCAGTGTTTTATTTAATGTTGTTATTTTCTCTACAGAAGGAAGGCCGGTGTCTAAGAATAAAGAAAAGCACCCAAGTCATTAACTTCACCTTGAAGAATTGCACCAGTGTCCAGGTCTACAGACCACGGTTTTGCGGGCTGTGCAGTGACAGCCGGTGCTGCACCCCTCACAGCACAAAGACAGCTCAGGTGGAGTTCCAGTGCCCCGAGAACAAGATCATCAGGAGACCTATGATGTTCATTAACACCTGTGTATGTCATCACCACTGCCCACGAGACAACACCATCTACCAGCCTCCTGCCAGCACTGGTCACAGGGGCCTCCAACTGTGAGAGCAGGAAAATAACCAGATGAAAGAATAAAATATGAAGCCGTCTGTAAAATAAATACTGTATATGCACTATAATGTACAATTTGCGAAAAAAGTAGAACTTGACATTTTTGGTTTGGGTAGGAAACGTTTCTCCTACAAGAAAGCTTAAAATTCTTTAAAGGTCCAAATAATTGATCTTGTTATAACTAGCTTATTTGCACATTTATCTCAGTCAAACCACATTCACCCTATGCTTTCTAGCTTTGTTAGCTGATCTTAGATCAGCCCTTTAAAAAACCTTCCACCAATGTCACATGAATTTGTCTCCTTGAAGGTTTGTTTAAAGGTGACCTCTCCCATGCCCTTGTGTGCTATCGAGCAGCGCGTCTTGTGTGTTTGGCCAGTCACATAGTTGAGGGGAATTCTCTATGTTTTCTCTGTGATAAAGACTATTCTTTCTTTATATGTAAAGGTCTTTTATCAAGAGCCGACTTTGATGCCTAACGTTTAATGGCATTTATATACATATTGCATTGGTAATAAATGATGCACCTTCAAATAACACAAATAATTCACAGTTATAGTCACTCCTAACCTTTCACGTGTTGCATCCCGTATGTATTTCCCAATAAAGTTGTATTTTTTTAATAAAAAAATATCAAAAACAAAAATTTACTAAATCATTTGTACAAGACTCTTTTCATTTTGTGCTGTTTTGGAAAATGCACAAAACCAAAACAGTCAGATGAGGGAAACCTCCGAAAAACTGTTAGTTTGAGTTTATTGAGGAAGTTGTGAATACAAACAAAGCTGAAACATGACAGCCATGAATACAGTTTCTTTAAACCAAAGTATTTTGTTAGCTTTATCGTGGTAGATTTCCTGGACAACAAAGAGACGCACACCTCATCTGAGGCCTGCTTACAGTATATGTTGTTGAATCATAGAATAAACGCATGATGAACAATACTATCACATCCAAAAAGTAACCTGTACGCTGCAATATAACCACCAGTCGGCGCCATTTCCTGTAAAACAACCGAAACTAACTAACACATTCTGTTATCACTGACCCAAACTGTTCCAAAGGCGTAGAAAGCATTTCCGATATAGTTACAATAAACACATGTACTGTATACTCTTTACGGCATAAGATTAATAATAGTTATATTTATAATTTTTAGGAATAATCATTGAATAATTAAATTGCCTAATGCTTAGACACAGAATACACCTTTGGAAATATGCATTCTGTGAGGGAACACCAACTTTTTCGAGCATCAGTTTATTATGGGGCGTAACGTTTCCAGTTTCGTCTCCTCAGCACCCAAAATGCAACGTCCCTTATTTTACTGCTATACGAACACATTAAAAACAAAAGAGAATTACAGCATTACTCATAAATGCCTTCACAAAGTACTTGATCTGTGCACTTTACGCAGCATCACTGCAGGTGCGTGACACATCACGCATGTGCGTCATATGCGCACTTTGGACAGATGTTAATAAAGTGTTTAGAAGCCTGTTTATTGCGATTGAAATCGTTAACGTAAAACGCAAAAACTTTATTTAATCACTATATAAAAGTGTAAATTGATATATATAGATTGAAATATATTGGTTAATCTGTAAATGTTGCTGTATGGTGTTAAATATATTTGCAAATGAAATGAGACCGTCTGTGTGCGTCAGAGAATCAGGAAATAATCTCTAGGAAAACAAAACAGTTTTTTTTCGAGCTGTGTGTCTTTTGATCTGAGTGTACGTACTGTAGAGTAAAATGGCAGAAGCCAGTATTTCAGTTGCTGAGGATCAGTTCAACTGTTCGATCTGTCTGGATCTCTTGAAGGATCCAGTGACTATTCCTTGTGGGCACAGTTACTGCAAGCAAAAATCAGTTTATATCTCATATATTATATTTCAGACAAGTTGGGTTCACTTATTCAGTACTTTTGTGTTTGAATTTAATCAGATTCCAGTCACCTCACCATTGATCCAAACACTGTCTTTGAAAGCATCCGTCTGTCAGAGGGGAATCGAAGGGCTTCTAATACTGTACTTATCCCAATGCGTCCTTATAATCCAAATAGATTCCGTAACTTTTATCAGGTGTTGTGTAGAGAGAAGGTGTACGGACGCTGTTACTGGGAGGTTCAGAGGAGGTGTGCAGTGGGCATTTCTGTTTCCTAGAAGAGCATTAGCTGGAAGGGAAAGGGTGTCGCTTGTGGATGGGGATATAATGAACAGTCCTGGAGTTTGCATGGCTCTTCCTCCAGATGTTCATTCGGGCACAATAACAAAAAGACTGAACTCCCTGTAGCCTAACTGTCCTCTAGAATAGGAGTGTGTGTAGATCACAGTGCAGGAAATCTGTCCTTCTACAGCGTCTCTGACACGATGACTCCACAGAGTCCAGACCGCATTCACTCAACCTCTCAATCCTGGGTTTTGTTAATGGCTCAACAGTTCAACTAAATGACCACAATCTAAACACAATCTAAATTTTACATAGATTATTATCTACAAAATTAAGATTTAGATTTGACTTCACTGAATGTGTAGGCTCCTGCCAAACCTATACGTTCAGAACTTCATTTAAGTTAAAAGTGATTATAATTATAGGGAGAAAGAGTTTTTTCTTTTCCAGATGTGTGACTGAATAAAATTATTATGTTGACAGTACAAGATAGAGATCAGATTGTTACTTGAACATATACAATCTGCTGTGAGTGTATGCATTTGAGAGCTTAAAATGTGGGTTTATAGAGAGACTGATGTTGCATTGTGCAATAAACTTTGTAATCTTACACAATAATGAATTGAATACTTTACGATATGTGCATTATGGGCTCGTGTATATCAACCTCTTAACTTGAGTAATGATTTTTTTTGTTTGTGAAAAATTTAGATATGTATGTAATCCTGACTGTTGATGCATGTGTAAATGTGTGTTTTTTCTTCCAAAAAGAGTAATGCAGCAAATAATAGGCCTATACGTCGTTAAATTCAGTGTATTTAAATGAAGCCCTTCACAAGATAAAAGGTACAGCAAGACACAAACCTCAACATACTTCTGTTTTATATTTTTGGGCAATTGGTGAACAAATAAGCACACTTAAAATGTAATCTCATTGTTGTCTTGTAACATGTAAGCTGTAGTTTAACCACCAGATGGCGCAGTTATCTTTAAAATGAGCAGACGCAACTACTGTATGTACAAAATGTTTTACTGTCATAACGTTCAGAAATGAGACAAACTTTACAGACTTAAATTTTGAAAAACACTGAAACAAGTTGAAATACTGTTTACAGTACAACAGAAAACTGTCCCATTTGGTTACATTCAGCACATTAAACAAATCACAATAACAAACACAGAGCATTTTTACAATTTTATTACAACATTCAATAAAGAACCTGATGGTCTATTCATGCGTATGATTCACTGACATTAAAGGGATAGTTCACCCAAAAATTGTAGCCATTGTATGGACACAAAACCTATGCAAGTGAAAGGCTGCCATCGCTGTTCGGTCAACAATGTTTCCCATATAACGGTTGGAGAAGAAACTCTACAACTTGAACATTTAACTGATAAAGGGTAAGAGAAATTGACAGAGGTTTTCTATCCCTTGATTTATCCTTAAAAGTTAACAATCAACAGATTAACATGAAGCTTGTATAAAACTTTGTAGCCCTAAAAACTATGTCTATGCTTGAAGAGGTGCAGTGTGGTTGAACGCTCTCGTTTAGATCTCGCTCTCGTATGTGTGTAAGTAGGTCTTTAGAAAAAGGATCTCCTCATAGGTCCTGCTTGTCCGACGATAAAAGTCCAGTCCTGTGAGTAACTCCACATCTCGTACACGTGCTGTATGCGTCTTCATTAGATCCTCCACCCACTTTGACTCATCTTCTGAACTCTGAGATGTGGGCAGAAATGTGTTTAACACTGATTATAAACTCAAATGATCTCATTTCTACATTAAAGAAATAATCCTGGATATTTTCAGCCTTGTTGTGCTGTATACTAACCAGTGCTCAATTGAAGGGGGGCTCCGGGACCCCAATAAGGCATTACCCCCCATAAGAAGTAAAAAATAGACTTGGGGGATATTTTTATTTGAGTAAAAATGATCATGACAAATGTGATTAAATTCATGCAATGGGTATGGTACATTTCGTGATTTATTTACAATAAATTATATTAAGTTTGTTTATGGGCTAGTTATCATGTCTCTTTAAATTTTAAACGCCCCGCCCCACGTCTAAAGACCGCTAAGCGTAGGACATCATTGACGTGACTGCTTGATTGGCGTCGCTCCGGTGAAGCTAACTTCAGCAAATAAAATGGAAAATAATAAACCTCCACTCAAAGTCGGGAAGAGGAAGCTTCTACTTTTTTGAGGGCAAATTTTCTCTCTATATATATCTTTCCACTATATTTATCAACTCCATGTCGGGGCTTTTGTAGTTCTTGAATAAATTATTATTAGGCCTGGTTCTTGGGTGCTAGAGATCTAGATGAAGATGAATGACAGCTTTTTAGTAATTATAAAGGGAGTGCTCCTTGTGCGGTCTCTGTGCTATAAATAATCCATTCAGAATTGCATAAAACTTGTTTTTCATGCTGCTAAGACCAACGGCCACATAAACGTTGCAAAGTTTCGAGAATAACATCGGCATATAAACATTAACTATGTAAACTGCACTGATTTCATTGAAAAATCCCCACAACACTAACACAAAGACTAACAGCCGGTCTTGTCACAATTTATATTTTTAATATCTAATAATCTAGTTTCTTGCATTTAAACAATTATTTTGGAACAAACATTATTATCACAAAGTGTAAATTTTTAGGGAAAATAGTAAATACTACATTGGTAAATAATGTTAGGATTATTCTGTTGGACAAAAGTAATTTCTGTTCACCAAGCCTGCATTGATTTAATCCAAAATACAGAAAAAGAAGCCTATTCTTTTAAGTAAGCCTCCTTTAAATAAATAGTATATCGTTATACATATTATGATCAAATATACTTTGTATTTTGTAAATATGGTATATTGCGAGACAAGCCCCCACCACAACAGACTTGATTCAATTCGAGCACTGAAAATATCAATCACACATGTCTTTGACCACTCATTTTAGTTGACAGAAATCTAGTTTTATGTTGTCGATGATTGTTTGCTATATGTGTTGACGTTTGCCTTCTTTCATGAATGTGTATTCATTATAGAGATCTCCAACTTACATTACAGGTCTCGTCATTTTCCGGTCGGTGAGGAAGTATGTGAGAGAAAACACTGAGAGGACCAACACAGGAGTCAACAGTATGCGTGTAATCCAGACAACTCGTAACCACAATGTAGTAATGGGTGGGGATTGGCACAGATCCAGTGGAATGTCTGCAATTAAATAAAGATTTGAATACTCAAAGCAATGCATTAATATTCGTTCATGTATGAGCCACAGTTCAAAAACATACTGTTTTATTTTCTCTGCTGAATCTCTGAGACCATCGTAGTCAAAGTCAAAGATGGGGCCGATGACCACATTCACTCCATTTCTCTCACTGGCGTAACGTTTCACAAGAGCTTTCTGGAAGTAGCCCAAAACACCTTAAACAGCCAAACACAGATGGAGAGAAAGAGCAGTACAAAGAACAAAAAAGATGGATTAAGCATGGTTTGTACATGCAGTTTTTTAATAACAGATTTACATTTATGCATTTTGCAGACATTTCTTGAAAGCGATTTACAAGAGGTCCAGTGTGTGAAATTTAGCGTCATCTAGCGGTGAGCTTGCGAGTTGCAACCAACGGCTCACTCCACCCCTCCCTTTCCAAGCACTACGGTGGCTGACACAGAACTAACATGTCTTCACATTCTTCTTCTTTCCCGAACAAAGATCATGTTTTTATGAAATGTGCTCTGTAGAGCAGTTTGTCCGTTTATGTCTACTGAAGACACAACATGGCAGTTCCATGCAAGTGGACCCATGGTGTATGTAGATAGAAATAACTCATTCTAAGGTGATAAAAACATAACGCTTCAATATGTAAGGTCTTTAAACACATCTGAAGACATAGTTTCAGAGATAATATGCAATCAAGCATCAGAAAAATAAGACCACCAACCAAAAGTATTGATGTTCCAGCATTGTATAACTGAATCAGTTTTTGGTTGAATTAAAATTATAAGTTTAAGATTATAAGTGTTCACACAAAGGGGGCCTTACAACGACAAAGGTTGAAACTTAGGATAGGTCATCCAAAAAAAAAAAAAAAATTGTCGTCATTTATCCATGCCTTTCAAAACCTGTATATGACTCTTTCTTCTGTGGTACAACAGATGATGTTTAGAGAAGTTTAGAGAAATTTGTAAGTGGTTTTGTGTCCATACAGTGGAAGTCAATGGGTGCCAATGGTGTTCGGTTACCAACATTTTTTAAAGTATCTTCTTTTGTGTTCTGCAGAAGAAAGTCATACAGATTTCAAATAACATAAGTGTAAATAAATGAGAAAAGGATCTTTAAAAAACACAATGAACACTGGCAGTCTGTTGAGTTAGTGGACACCATGAAAACTTCCACTTCTTTAGGACAATAAGGAATAATTATCATCTGAAGCCAATAAAACCCAATAAATATAAATCATCTTATCATCAGCCTAGCAGATATTGCTCTATCACTTCCCCCAACCATTTGTTTCAACCTCTCTTGGAAAAGTTCAACAGTTAAGTAAAGGTGTCAACATCCCCCTCTCCCTAATTTGCACCTTGGCTCTAACCCCAGGTGGGACAAGGATATATGAATATCACTTAGGATGAAAGTGATCGGTAATTTGCAATAAATGTTCCCAAAGGTCAGGAGACCTCAGAAGGTATCTGGTTGAGTATGAAAGAGGGAAAGTTGTGTCGCTCTGTGGGTGGTGGTTGTGCTAACAGCCTGAGAACAGCAGCTAACCTAAAGCAGACACAGCATCCATCATTGTGCTCTTAACTGCCAAACCCTCCGTACACAGTGTATACAGATTCCCAAAGAGGCTGCATATAAGCGCCAAAGTTCATGAATCTGTGTGTGGTGTTTTGAGTGTCTGTGCTTGATATTTTGTGTGGGTGTCTGTGAAAGGACAAATTTCCTCTACATACAAGTGTGTGTGTACAGTCGCTTCATCCATAACATAGGTGGCTCTCATACAGTGACCTGATTTCAAGTGGAGTCTCACCACAGGCCACACACACACACCGCCTTCTGTTCCACACACAGACAGCAGAGCAAACACACAAAGACACGCACACGTTTAATTTCCTTTCAGGCTTATTTCGTGAGGGCTGCTGGGGGACATTACGGCTAAGCAAAACCAATCACATCCTAAAAGATACAAACCGGCCCAGCAGACCTTGCTGGTGGTCGTTCGTTGGTTAATGTCAACCAGACCTCAGGAAGGCAAAACTGAAATCAACCCCGTCTGACCACACACTCTACCTACTAGACGTACACAAGACCTGCCCTTAGAGACTGTAATTCAATATTCTCTTGAAGTTAAACAATATCAGCTTCAGCCCATATGTTTTTGAGAAAAAGCTGCCGACTTACGTGACTTAAAGTGAAATTCTGTCATCATTTACTCACCTCTTGTCATTTCAAACCTGTATGACTTTCTTTCTTCCGCAGAACACAAAAAAGATAATTTGAAGAATATTGTTAACTGGCACCAATCGACTTGCATAAAATTTGTGTCCATACAATGGAAGTTTCTTCAAAATATCTTCTTTTGTGTTCTGAGCAGGGGCGTCTAGCCCATAGTGGGCGATAGTGCACCGCCCTCTTTCAGCCACACGAAGCCGGTTTTAGTCTTAAGCATAGACTGTATAAAGGTCTTAATATTATTGTCCAATCAGCAGCCTGAATATCACTCTCCAACCAGTAGCCCCATCCAAAAAATTCATCAGAAAGCGTAGTGAGACAGCAAGATCGACATGGCTAGCAATAGCAACTCCATTATTTCATTGAAGGAATTACCGTTCAAAATTTCAATACAAGTGATGAGTGAGTGTGTTATTAAATGTTGAGTTGTGTTATGTTGTTCTCTCTAAATGTTGAATTGTAAATAGTTGTATTGATTGCAAATTGCCAGCCAAATATATACTGAATATGTTCTGGAAAGATTTGATTACAGTTTTGATGATAGTATCATATGTTTTGATTTGATTATCACTATGGCATCCATGATGGCTATAAATTATAGACTGTGCTAACAGTGATTGAACTAGTAGATGACAATGTATCTGTTGATGGCCACGGTGGAAGTGTTTTATTGTGGAACCAAATTTATTGTATTTGAGACATTTAAATTGATATAGCTTTACAAAAATACTGTATAGTATGTTTAATTCATGTCTGGTGTTGCCATCTAGTTGTTGAACAGGAAAACCAAATTAAACAATTCAATGTAACACTGTCAAGTTAGCTATCTGACTTTTATTTATTATTATTTGACCCATTGAATGGGTCAATTTAGCCATAATCGCAAAAGTTGCACCCCTGAGAATTTTTTCAGGAGCCGCCACTGGTTCTGAGGAAAGAAAGTAATCTAGGTTTAAAATCACATGAGGGTGAGTAAATGATGACAGAATAAACATTTTGGGGTGAACTATCACTAAGCATTGTAAATCAGATTAAACTCATCATAAACTTGTGTCAAACCAAACTTGAGATGTTATCCCGCAACATCAACTTGGCATTCGTTTTACTGCCAGACACACTGTTTAGATATGTGCCTCAACATTTGTTTTATAACTTAAACTATTAAAACGTATAACTTAAACTATTTAAAACTATTGTGAGTTGTGAAACTTCTGCTTCATTATTGGCACCAAATCATTGAATGTCTTAGGGGCCATTCACATTTCGCGACATTTGCGCACGCCAATTCAGTATTTTAAATCTAGACATGAAAATATTTAAACTTTTCATAATGCCGCACGAGCACCTCAGGTCATGTGACAAGAACCAATATAGACAAGCGGTGAAGATGGAGACACAGATGATCACAGCATAAATAAATGTAGTAGCAGAGTTATTCAAAAGGTATTTTCAGTGCATATTATCCATATATCCTTCGTTTATAACTCCTCGTCTCACGGCTAGCGTGGCCAATGGGTTGCTTAGCAACGACAGACGGCAGGAGAGCGCAAACTCCTAGGCGCTTTGGGAAAAAAAGGAGAAAAACAGTGCGGCTTGCGTTTTCCGAAGGTTTTTACACACGAAAAATGAATCGCCCCTTAAAGGACTACTTACGCTTGAATGCTGGGTACATCGGTACAGTGTTGGTAATGAGAACAGCATCATATCTTGCTTCCTGATTGGAGGACAACTCTGTCAATGAAAGCACCATGAACAAATTAAAAACAGCTTTTTGACAATGTTGACTCAACGTCTATGACTGACAGACTCACACTGAATCTGCACATGCGAAGTACAAGAATCACATTGTAAAAGGAGAAAGAGAGACTCACGAGGTGGATATAAGAAGCCGTAAGAGATCTGCTTGTCTGCTCGATAGCTTGAACAGGACTGACTGTACGCTGGAGGAACTCTGATATCAGGCCGAACGCAGCTACTGAGAGACTCTGGGAGGGGGCTAAAATCCACCTACACGAAAAAGACAGAGTTCACTTCAGAACTCAAACCCTGTTCAATGTGTTTGGTGAAGTGACCACAGCCTGATAGTGTAGAGTGTACCTGCTTTGCAACAGTGTAAGACGTCCAGAGAGGCATTGAAATGGCTTCACTGTAGCCACTGATGTAGTCACTGTGATGGAGGATGAAGTATTTGGTGCGGAACATGACTGCTGGCCGACCATACGGAAGATTCCTGCTGTCTAAAAAAGAGAAAGAAAAATCTGATTACACTAAATATGAAAAGAGGAATAGCTTAAAGGAACAGTTCAACCAAAATTCTGTCTCCATTTACTCCCCATCAAGATGTTCCAAATCTGTATAAATGTCTTTGTTTGGTTGAACACCGAAAAAATATTTGGAAGAATGCTTGTAACCAAACAGTTTCCTACCATAGTAGGAAACATTTCAATGGTAGTCAAGGGTCCCCTAGAACGGTTTGGTTACAAGCATTCTTTCAAATATCTTCCTCTGTGTTCATCAGAACAAAACAAATTATACAGATCTGGAACAAATCTAGGGTGAGTAAATGAAGACAGAATTTTTGTTTTGGCCGAATTGTCCTTTTAAGTACCAGACGATCAAAGATCACCACGAAAGGAAATTCTGTTATGATTTATGGCCCATTCATACCAAGATAATCATACAAATAAAATAAAATAAAAATTGCGGAGTGCACTACATTAGCAATACAAAGGAACATTTATGTTAGGGTCACTATTAAAATCCATTTGAATGCAAAAGGCTTGTACTTTTAAAATATGAAACTACAGCACGCATGCTTAGAATGAACATAACAGCTGTTTTTTTGTGGATGCTAATGTAGTAGTCGTCTTATTTATAATTCTTGGTGTGAACGGGCTACAATGAGCTACAATGATAGAGGGTAAAATCTTAATGTAAAATAAAAAATAAAACATGTATCTTGTTCTGTATATTTAACAAAGTTATTGTATGGCTTTAATAATCACATGAAACCCCACAAAAAGAAAGTAACTCATTATAATTTGACAGAATTTTCATTTTTGTAATAAAACAACAACAGTGTAAGTTAAATGTACATAAAAAAGCTTTTTGTCATTCTCGAGAGAAGGCGAGGGGCATTACCATCAATTACTTGTCTCAGTCGTTGATTGAGCTCTTCCACTTTGTTCTGTAACAGACAGAGCCACAGTGACTCCAGGTTATAGCCTCTTACAAGGGTCACTTTCAATGCCCTCTGCCCCCTACTTTTTGAACGCAACTGCAAAAGATTAAAGGTGAAAACCTCCAGCAAGAGATCTACATCTGAGCAGAAGGCAAAAGCACTTTCAGAGGCAGGGGGGGGAAACACTTTAGTCTTTCAAAGCGATTGCTATGATTTAGGAGAGCCGAATTGTCGAAACAATCTAAGCAGCTCAAGAGAAAAGCAATGGCAGCCGGCCACAATTCTGAGCAGGATCGAAGAAATGGCATTAAACATGCAACAACAGTTCCTGATGCACGAGGACATGTACATGAAGCAAAAGGCTTCTACAAGATTTTGGATTTCAGCAATTACTTTTCTACTTGAATTGTAATTTTAATAGTGTGTGAGACTGAACAGTCATATCTGTATAAGAATATAGTAAATACGAATATCTCTTGACTAAAATAAAATCATAAAAATGTTCTAAACACAGTAAAATATAAACAACTACATTTTAACATTATTTAAAGAAAATGTGAATGCCACCACTTAACCGGGACACAACTTGGTTGTCAGGGTGTTGCTATGTGGTTGCCAGTTACTTACTAGATCAAACAAGACCGCCCCAAAGTCTGTATGATAATCTGGTTCTTATACAGTATATGGCTCTACTACATTGTAAGTGTATGTGATTTCCGCTTGGCCTTTTATGTGGCCAATAAGAACGGTTAAATAAATGATGTATATATTTTTTTAAAGTTTATAAACCTAAGTTAAGGGGTCTTCAGAAACCATGATTTTTGTGATCAATCAAGCTTTGAAGCGATTAGAAAAGAAATGTCTAACAGAAATGTTTAGATGGTTTATTGTGCTGTGAAAATACGCTATTGCTGACCTTGTCTTCACAGGTACAGCCGAGGTCATCTGTAAGAGCCGTTATTGGACCTGCAGGGTTTGGTTTGGACACTTCTTCAGGCATGGTGGGTATGTACACTGGGCTCCTCAAAAGCTGATTAAGGCTACCGTGGGTACCGTTATTAGGAACCGGTTTCAAGCCAAGCAGATCTGGAGAGGAATGGAAAAAGATCTGTGAGAAGCTTTAAAGTATGTCATGTTCATGTGGGACTGGGCTACCTGCCGCAGTAGATGCCACATTCTGTTTGAAGGTTTGCCATGCCATTTTAGGGATCCATTTAACTTTTTTTATTACGTTTAGATAATATTTGACCTAAATTCGTTGAAACCAAGAAACTGCATTAAGTGAGTCTACAGTTGAAATTGTGGCCACAACTAACTATTATAATAAATAAACTGAAGTAGAGGAAACTACAGGTAATACATATGAAGCACCATGGTACTGTATGAATTTATATTAGTCAAGCAACCCTCTAAAACCTGCCTCAGATGATATGCAAGGAAATTAAATTATTGGCAATAACTGCAATGGCTTGCCAAGCAGATTTTTTTCTGCAGCTGTTAACTTTGCGTTTTCTTACGATATTACATATAAAAATGCTTTATAAAATCTACCATTTGCTTTGGAAGCGTCCTTATTATGTAAGCAACCACGAAAAAAATCCAGTAAAAATAATAAATATTAAATAAAAGTAATAAATACAGAAATATTCTGTAAAATAACAGTTTTTCCTGTAAAAATGGTTTTCTCTTTTTTTCTTGTAAATTTGCGGTCATTTTCTGTAATTTGACTGTTTTCGAATGTATTTCAAAAATAGACTGAAAAAAATCCAGTAAATATTTTTATTTTGCAGCAGCTGGGGCACCAGAAATATACCGTAAAATTACATGTTTTACCTGTTTTTCTTGTAAATTTGCTGTATTTTTTGTAATTTGAAGGTTTTTGACCGTATTTCAAAAATGTGTGAAAAATCTGTTAATAAAACAGTAAAATTTTATAAAATTACAGTTTTTGGACATTATGTGAAAATCTATAAAAATAAAGGTAACATTATGTAGGATAAATCTTTAATGAAAGATGATTTTGAATTAAAACTCAAAATTAAGATTTTTAATGTTATGGTCAAGAACTTCAGTCTATGGCATGAAGAATAGTAAATGTTCTCACCACACATGACATTGTATAGCTCAATATTCTCAAACGGTGGGATTTTTGTCTTGAATTTGATAGCCGGTCCATATGCAAGGAAAATGGTCTGAAAAAAACAGCTAAGTAAGTCGCCAAGGCAAAAAATTAAACAAGAACAGCAAAGAAAACAAAGCAAACCAGACCTGCATGCTGTTGATCTTATTGTCATATCCGTGATCACCGGCAAACCCACATTTTCCATGATTCCTCTTTGTTTCATAGGCCTTCCTGTATCAGACAGACATAACCAAAGCGGTTGTTACAGATTCTATCTCTGGACTGCATCTTTTTTGTTATATGTTATATTTCAGAATGACCAATAATGTACATCATGAACTCATGTGGAATGTGTAAGAAAGGACATTTTTTTCCATTACTGTATGTTTTGCATGTTGACTTTACGAACAGATTTCAAATATTTATGTTTTATATCAGGTCACATATAAATGGCTTGTTAATGTTGTTAATGACACGTTAATGTTGGTGTAGATCATTCTGACTGCACATAAAGTCCGGTGTTGAGTTTTCTAGCATAAACCAGTATTTGGATGCAATGGAACATGCTGAGCAAAGTTATGCACCAGCCAAACAGGCCGAGTGTAGCACACTAAAACTTCAGTTTTTATTCAGTGGAAGGCAGACATTACAGTAAATCTAGTGATTCCAGCACTAAGTGTCGGTCCCAGCAGCAAGCAAATAACATGTTAGCAGCAGACCAGCTCATAAATATTCGGCTTCATTTCATAAACTCCAGTAGTTGATTTAATTCCTCGCTTCATGCCATAGACTACAGCACAGGGAGGGTGACAGAAGCAATTCACTTCACCGCTATGGTGCCACAGATTAGACTGTATCTTCACCAGGCTGTCTGAAAGCTTGCTTTCATTGGGGCTTCACTGTCAGCCAAAGCAAACAGTGGAGGGTGTCTCGACCCCTCCGTGAGGACCCGTCTCTGTTTCGGCATCCTCATCCGTGGTGGACGGGCTGTAAGCTGTTGGTTAATGTCAATGACCTCATCGGTTTTCCTTAGAGGTCACAGCTCTCCATTTGAAAGTTGGATATGAGCGATTGCGGTGTGGTTAGAAGGTGGTTACAATGTGAAAGAGGTACATTCCTGAAAGACCTCCAATGAGCAGCATACAACACTGCAAAATAGATTTTCCTAATCGGGTCTTATTTTTCCAGTTAAATATCTAAACATCCCTAAAAACCAACAAAATAATATTCTTAATTTCTTTGAAAATGTCTTATCCATTTTATAACTTCCTAAATATGTTTGCTGGAAAAGCAGAAATAAACCTAATTTATTTATTAATTTTTTTATTTCATTTATTTATTTTTCCACTGTAGTATTGAGGTCTCTTATTTAAGGCAGTGAACTCACAGAGACGCAGTCATTTGTGATGACATTTACCGTGCTATGTGCCATTTCCTCTCAACCATCAAGTGAATCTCCTCGATTCTGTGGTTGTTGGCGTAATGGAGCCGTTTGGGAAGGTGCTGCTTCAAGTACGGCTTAAAATGCTGGTCTGGCTTTTTACACTGTAAGAGAACAGAGAAAAGCATAGTGAAGTAGAGCAGCATGTTCTGCAATGACATTAAACATTAATCTGAATAATCCGAGCTTGTTTACGTTGGGTCAGGTTCACTGTAATACACTACTCATATTATATAATGTCAAACAGACAATTATCATAAAACATTTTGGAGAAATTTTACTCACAGTAAGATTTGCTACAACCGCTTTTGCATCGTCTGGACAAAACAAGAGAAAAAAAATGAGATTAGATATTGATATGGTTTATCACAGCCATTGCTATTTGTGCTCTGTTGTTTAGAGTTCAGACTCACATGCTCCCAAACATATAAGTCAAATCAATATTTCCTGTTATTGCCATAACGTTTATCATATGAACATTAACCACAATTGAAATACTGTATAACTATTTATCTCATTACTGATAGGCTGAGGCCTCAAACAATGCTTTCAACCTCAGTGACATCAGTCATTAAAGTCTGATTAGTTCTTTATTACATGTTATGAAACACCAGGAATCTGAATAAGAAAGTCACTTTTTTGATTTTATGTTGACTTATATGTAACTTACAGTATGTCATAAAACTGTGTAATTCCTTATCATTTTACCCACTATGTTCCACTAAAATAAATGGAGTCTCAGAAGGGACGTAGGGGTGAAACATTTATGAGAAGGGAGAATATTATATCTCAGAGTTTTTGTGTTCCCTCACAAAACTTCTATTCCCCTGAGAAACGCTATGTTTCTTTGTGAAACTTTTGCAATTCCTCCGAGAATATTTTGTGCTCTCTTGCGCAGAGAAGCACAAAAAAAAGTGTAGTGAGATATGTTTTTCTCTTCGGTCCCATACAAATGAGCAAAGCAAAAAAGATTTTATAAAATTACTAGTTTTGACAATTTTGATCTGGTCGCAAGCAGTCTATCTGGACACAATTCTATGGAAAGTTGATATTTCCAAATGCAGAGTATAACATGTGTAGCCAAGACAGGACAGAATCTTCTTCTGTTTCCTTCATTACTAACATTTGGAGTTGTTTGGATATCGGGCTCGGATTCTTCCCAGAGAGCCAGGAATTAGGATGAGATCTTCAGTGTTGGACATGTAGGAGCTCAGGAACTCGGTGCGGTCACAGTGAGCTTCCTCCATACCTGAAGAGGAGACATTTGGGTAACGCTTTAGATTACGGCCCGCAATGTACAGCATAATTAAACAGAATTTACAGTGTAACTAATTGTAACAATAATGTTTATCTACAGTACATATATTTAGATAAAGGGGAACAATATGTAAAGTTTGGGGAATAAAGGGGTAAAAATATGTATGAGGCCACTGCATGCCATATAAGAATCCAAATCAAGCCACAATGTAACACTTTACTGTAAATTTACAGGCAATTTCTAACAGTATTGTACTGTATTTTTATAAACTAGTATCAGACTGTATATTTAACAGAATGGCTGTAAAGATACAGCAATTTGCTGGCAAACCAGCTGCCAGAATGTAAATTGAAAAATAAAAGTACAGCATGATACTGTATCTGGCAACTACAGTCCAATACTGTAAATATTGTTTACAATTGTGGTTCTGTAAAAATACAGAATGTGTCTGGCAACCCAGCTGCCAGTATCTTACTGTAAATTTACAGGCAAAAGTTTTGCAGTGCAGTCTTGAAATACTTGATTATATAGTATCAAAAGATCAACATTGATTTTGCACATTTTACACATTAAAACTCATCAAATGAACTCATGATAATTAAAATCAATTATTTGTGACCAACAATCCTAAAATCAGTCAAAGTCAAAACTCAGAAGTCAAATTTACAGTTGACAGACTGCTTCGTTCGTGCTGTTTTGCCTGCGCATCATATCCCCTTATTTCATGTGTTTGCTATAATAATCAAATAAGAACCCCAAACTTGATTAATATCCACAGTATCTTATTTATGGGTACATTGTGATTACAAAAACGTAGTGTATGTTCACCCTAAGAGTGTTGTATAGCATACTGCAGGTCATTCATACCACGTTATATTAGTTACCCTTTAGTTTTAAAATACTTACAGTAGAAATATTTTTTTTCAATTTCCTGACTTTTTAATTCCACAAACATTGCACATTGTTCCCCTTACCTACAGATACACCTAAGAGGTACATTATTATTACAATCAGTTATGCTGTAAATTCTGTTTAATTATGCGGTACATTGCGGGCCGTAATCTAAAGCGTTACAGACATTTGCAATAGATCTGTGAACAAACTGAAAACATATAGAATTATATGTCCAGAAATGCTGAATGTAGTACCATGGTCTCCAACCAAGATGATATTGACACAGCGATGCAGTTTCATCTGTTTCAAGCCTTCCATCAGCTGTCCGATCACCTTGTCAATCTCCCTCAGTGCGCCATCAAGCTGCAAATCGATAAACAGCGTCAGGATTAAAGGTACACCAGCAACATCCACAGTCTGAATATACTCACACTGCTGTTGTAGTGTGAATGTAAGCAGTGTTTGCCGAGTCTGCAATGGGGCTGAGGGTTTATTTGCATTACTGCTACATTTGCACATGACCCTATATGTTTATGTGTGTATGTCTGAAGCGGGTGTGAGGGACACAGTCACAGTCAGCTGGTGGTCTTCTCTGTGTTTTCATGTAAACTCTGCTCACCTCAGTGCTTTGGGGTCCTAGTTTGTGGCCGTAGGTATCCAGCTGTTCAGAATGCATGGCATAAACATATGGCCTGCAAACACACAGACACCTGTTACCTTCAATCCCCTCCCCACATCGAGGTTATGAAAGTTTACTAAAAAATATAACTCCTAAATATAATCCTAAAATCAAATCAAATATTGGCCTGAATATCATTTGAAAAACTTAAAGCAAACAAAAGTGAGAAATGTTGCCACAGGAATAAACTGAAATAAGTTTAAACTGAGGCACTAAAATTGTTAACTAAAAAATTAAGCTGAAATAAAAATAAATAACTTATATAGAAACATTTTTTTTAAATTAAACAAAAATTAACATTGCAAATAAAAATATAATCTCATAAAAAATATTAATAACTATAATAACTACAATAAAACTGAAAACAAAACTATAATAACTCTGCCCCACATAGGTCAAACATACAGAAAAGCAAAATCTAAAAACAGCAAATATATAATTAATAATGTAATACTTAATTTATAATTGTACTAAGTTTTGGGATGTAAAGATATATTGAGTTAACAAGTTTTTAGCTTGATAATTTACAAAAATATTGTATTGCGAATATAGAGTACAAAGGGATAATCTGACCTTTCTGCATCTGGTAGGTGAAGCCATTGTAACATTGTCAGAACTCGCCTTTCCAGTTGAATCCCACTATGATGTAAATAAACATATAATAACATATACATAAACATATATAAACATATCGGGATAAATGCAGACAAACTATATACAGCATGGACACACAACATGCATTAAATATAGCCCCTTTGACATTCTTTGGCCAGATCTTCAGATTCTGGGCCATTTAAAGTGTTTATGCCTGAAATGTTTTAAGAGTGCCGTCAAATGGTCAGTTAACGCAGCAGACCTTCGAATCTGACATCTATAGGGAACACATGTACATATGTGGTCAATACAGTCTGTGTTTATATAGAGTACCAAGGGACGAAAGAGCAGGAAAGATTATCTGAATTAATCTGCAGGAAACGCACTCATATTAACATGATGTAAATCTATACATTAGCATCAGGCCCCATGAACTTCTGGGCTTAGTTAAGAATGTCCAACTCAATTTCCTCTGGCACTGAGGCTAAATGGAAATAGCTCCAGAAAGGTACTTTGCATTTTCACTCAAAAATTGCGAGCGAAAAAGCTTGAGTTGTCTGTCTGTGAAGGCCCTCTGTGAATGCACATGAGGAGACCTTTGTGTTTCAGTCTAGGCAAGCCCGAGACTTGGCTGAGAGTACATCAGAACAAGAACCTTCATGTGACTTCCTCTTTCGTATGAAATCGAACTCAGCGCAATTGTGGTGTAATTTTCCCAAAGTGCCTGTTTTCAGTAGTGTGAAAGTTTCTAAAGAAAATGTGAGTGGTACCAGCCAGTTCAAAAATCACTGCATCAGTGTTAAACAGTTGCTAAGATTGAGCTACAGTGTTCCTAAAAGTGTTTGCCAAAATGGTTAAATGTAATGCTAACATGGGTTTTAGCTCATCGCAATGTGGTTGCCAGGGTGTTGCTAGTGAGTTGTGTGTGGTTGCTAGGACATTGTTAAATAAGTGCTAAGGTTGTTTTTAGCGAACTGCTATATGGTTACAAGAGTGATGCTAGAGTGTTATGGGTGGGTGCTAAGCTGTCGCCGCAAATGTGCCCCCCCCCCCATGTGGTTGCCAGGGTGTTGCTAGAGTGTTATGGGTGGTTCCCAAGCTCATATTGACTTACACAGGCCAGAAAAAAGTTCCAGCCTTTACTCCCTGTTTCACTGCAGTGATCCAGATCTAGATAAAGAAGAAAAAGAGTTGAGAAAACATGCATTGGACTACTTTGTATTTTGTGGAAAACGGTTTCGTATTTTAATTTTGCTAAGAATTATATGTCCCTCATTTCTTGCATCAGCCGCCAGACAGAAAAAATGTCTGGGGAACAGAAGTACTGTACGGTTAAAAAAATAAGGGACAATCGTTCTTTGTGCGTAATCGTTCTCTGGTCACTTTCGCAAATGTTTGGCAGAACTTGTCAAACTTCAGTGACCAGACTGCGCCATCTGTGATCTTTAATGTAGATTGCCTCATTCACCATCACGGCTTAGTCAGTGGGGTCTGGAGAAAATAATGTTCAGTGAAAACTAAGAATCGAGACCAGCTGTTTGGGATAATAGCTGACAGATGTGTCGGAGACGCCCCCTTCTCAACTTTGTGTAGCTCAAACTTTAAAAAGCTCGCTGACATGATGTACAGTTTAATGGTGTCTTAATATTTCACTGGTTGAAGTGTGAAAAACTTGCGCAAGTGAGATACTTGTTCGAACAGTTTTTATGTTATCTTATACAGTACGTCTAGTCAAGACAAAAGTGTACTTCTTAAAATGCTGACCTTACCAATTGCTCAGCATAGATGTGCTTTTTAAGATATTCTTTCACATGAACCCTACATGTTTACATTGACGTGTGGATGATTTTCGGGGGAACTATCCCTTCAATCAAAGAAATGGATAAGCAACTCACAGGCTGTCCTCCCCACCATCGATGGTTGAGCTTTTCTTTCCCACGGATGTTAAAGCTGGCATCAAAGCCAGGGTCATACATGGAGTTACCCACAATTCCATGCGACTCTGGGTAAAGCCCCTACAGAAAAGATCATTAATGCAAACCCATATTGAATGTAACAGAAACAATATTATCCTACCAAACACAAAGATTAATAGAGCTTTATTAAACTTCCTTGAACAGTACGTACTGTGGTAATAGTATATAAATTCGGGTAGGTTTTGGTGGGGTACATAGGTCTCATGTATGGTGCATGAGTTCCACATGATCCTATAAGAGACATGAGAAATCATATCTATGTATTAATTTACAATATAGAGCCACAGAAATCAAGTGTCATTTAAAAGTCATGACATAAGCAGGTCTTACGTAGTTTTTCAATGTTGGGGATCACTGTGTTTCCTCTCTTCATGAAAGACGCACGAAAGCCATCAACAGACAGCAAGATGACAGGGGGACGAACAAAACTACATAAACAAAGGTATTAGAACACCAATTTCAAACACAATTCCCGTTTGTTGCTAAGATTGAATCATTTGATCATTTGTACAGTTAGACAGGTCTTTTTTCATATCATATTTATATCAATTTATTATAGTTTTACTAATTAAGGTATGTGTCCATTTTAATAAATAAACTAAAGCATTCATAACTCATTTAAATTGGAAATGCATCAACACAGGACAGAAACTACACACATTTCATGCACTGGGTAATATGCATCCCTTCAAACTAATGCAAAAATCCCCAGCAGTGCCACTTAATAGGTGTTTGGTCACGCTAAGGCCCTACATCCATCTTTGAATTCTGTGTTTGCCATCATTAAGCACTTCACAGCATTATTACAATGAATCTTTCCCTCTCCGCTGGTTTGTAAAGTCCAGCTGTGGGCTGAGATATGAGTGTCGTGTTGAATATAAAAGGTGGGATGGATGTGAGGCCTGTGGTGTGATGTTTGTCACTGGGATGTCTCACCCGGCTGGACACTCATGGCTCTTAATCTCCTCACACTCTTCTTGTAGCCAGGGGACGTCACCTAACACAGGGAGGAAGTGTGTCAATAACACCAGGTGATTGGTCACACACATGCAAACATATTTAATTCCTTCAACGAGACCTTCCAGTGCTTTTCACGCCCATCCCCAACTTACACATATTTTTTTTAAAGTTCCTGTATCATTTTTTAGAACCAATAAAATCTAAAAATCTATCCAATAAAATAAGTTATTTTTCCCATTAAATGGATAGTCATTTTTTTTCTGCAGAAGAACACAAAAGGAGAAATTTTGAAGCATGTTGGAAACCTAACATCATTGGTCCCCTTTGACTTCAATTGTGCAGACACAAAACATTTCTCACAATATCTTCTTTTGTGTTCCACAGAAGCAAGAGTTCTATACAGATTTTAAACAACATGGTGGTGGTGAATAAATGAAATTTTGATTTTGGTTATACTTTTTTCCTTCCCTTTTTTTCCTGAGTGATCCTCATACTGCTTCATCTTATTAGGAATCATGTTTGCTATTGACAGCGATATGTATTGTCCCAAGAGTTCAAATTGTTTTCTTAAGCTATATTAATAAAATAATATTTGCAGAACCAAAAGCCTCCCACCTTTGCAGAGAGACCTGAAGTTGCTGCAGCAGTCTCCTTTGGCCATGCAGTCCTCTGAGCAGTGGCAGGCGTGTTGTTCATTACGTGTTTCACCACAGCGTTCTTTACTACATTCGAAACCCCCCTCTGAAAGCACAGAAAAAACATGGGTTCAAAATCATCTAAAATCAAAAATTGAAAGAAGCTGTTGTAGTCACATGCAACTAAGAAAAAAACTGCCCTTTGGAAAGACACAAAAGCGTATTTTCTGAGCTAACAGGGCTTACCTGTTTTCAAGCAGTGCTCATCAAAATCCAAGCAACACCTGTTGTATGTTTTACACAGGTTATCGCAGCGACAGTTTGGGGCTTCAGCTTCCACAAGTTCAAAGCACCTGTTTTTACAGGAACCAGACAGGGTGTTTGAAGGGATGTCAGCGATAACTTTGGGAAAGAGATAAAGAGCAAGCAAGGTTATTATTAAAGTAGTAAAATCAAACCAGACTACAGAGGCATGCAAAGCTTGGAAAGTTCTTCTTTGTCACAGGTGAATCCAGTTGTCGGATGATAAGACTGTCAATAATTGTGTCAATGAAAGGGTTGGTTAAATGTGTATTTGTATCCATATGCAGATCAATCATATACACCTGTACATTTTAAATATGGGTCAGTGAGCTGAAATGTTCTCTACACATCATAATATTGACTTAGGGTTGAGCAAAGTAAATATTTCCCTAATTTCCATCAGCGTGCCAATCAGCAGCTAAGAGAGCAAACAGACAGCCGCTGTTTCAATGTTCCGGACTTAAATTTGACAAAAAAAAGAAAATTAGTTAACGGTGTTAATACGTTTAAACATTCCATGAAATTGTTGTATGAATAATGAATCATTGAAGGCAGGATCAAACAAAGTCAAATGATTTCCTTTCGTTCCACCTCAACTAAATTATATAAATTAGGCAGCAGAAACACGTTCTGGACATGTTTACAATGGCATCAGTTGAATTGGTCTTGGGTACATAAACGCACCGAGGGCACAGCGCTGCTTTCCAAGACATACTCCAAAAACTAGCTGAGAGGAACTACAGTGAAACCTCTAATATCACATGCATACATTTTCCCAGGACATGTTCAACATCAGTCAGCTGACAAATATTATATAAATTGAATACATCATTGTATACATGAACATGCAAAGGAATGACTTAGCATGAAATTTTCCATCATTACTAAAGAAACATTAGTGCTTGCACGGCAGGAAAAGAATAGTGTCCAAGTTTTTACATACGTTTGGGTTTACGTTACATCTTGCTTTCAAAGCAACCACAATTCAGCAAGAGAGTGATAAACAATCTCCTGCCAAATACTATACTATATTCTACGTGTTGTGCATTTAATTTTGAAACCATTGGCTTTTAAAAAAGAGTTGTTTTAGCTTTTCTTCCGGAAAGGTTTTCCGCGGTAGATATTGAAACATGACTGTAATGGTTTGCTCCCATTCAAGCACAAGAGCATCAGTGCGGTTTAACACTGATGTTGGCGGGGGGTTCAGGTCTGGGCTTTGTGCAAACACCCAATGCACTATTTCTATAAGGACTGTGCTTTGCGCTCTCTTGCCAAACTATCCACATATATATAATGTAAATGTAAAAACGTCCAGTAGCAATTTATTTTATTGTATCAATGACATAATTGCTGTTGAATACATTTTGAATGATGAACATTTTAACAGGTTTGTTTTTTAACTCTGTTATGTTCTGTTTTATATTGTTTTTACATTTACATTTACATTTAGTCATTTAGCAGACTATTTTATCCAAAGCGACTTACAAAGAGTTTAGGGAGCAATAAGCAATATGTCATACATGTTTTTGTATTAATAGTATAAGCTACTAACAGGGGGGGGGTCGTCATAATAAAAACATATTAACAATACAAACAACGTATTATTGTTTACTAAAAGTTTTGAAATTAGTCATGAATATACAGTAGGCTATAAGTGTATGAACTCACATGAGGGAGACTGATCTGATCTGCCTGAGCGCCTGGCCACATACCCCTCACACACACCGGACCGTGAGAGAAGATACACGAGGGAGAAAATCTGTGAACAGAGTAACACAAGATGAAAACTTCACTCAAAAGGTGTAAAAACATTTTGTGAAGGAGGTAGCAGTGCCGTTTAAATGCGCGCAACCGCTGCAAAAAAGTGCACGTCTTTCTATTTAAATACGTGTATTTAAGTATCAACGTATTGGTTGATTGCGACACATACATCAATAAAACAACAATAAAACCTATAGACGTCATTTTACATGTTTAAGACAACGATCAGACTGTCATCAAATTACATTTTTTATTTGATATCTATTTTAGAAAATGAAAGAAGTCAAATGCAATTAAATAGTTTTCTGTACCACATGCTGCAACAACCATAAACATTTTTAATAAACGTGATGTTCATTTCTAAGTAAGCGACATTTAAATGTAGGCTAATGTTTAAGAATCATTCATTTTTTATTAGAACCGTAAATGCAATGCAGCTCTCAAGAATAACATTATAAAAACAAGACGTGCACGGTACAGATAATTGCAATATGTCAAACTTCATCTTACCGTACCCATTTTAATGTGAGCATGGCTGATGTTGTGTATTCCCTGACTCACAGCATCGACACTGAGTGAGCACTGAAACCCTAGGACACTCCACACTACACTCACAAGCCCACTCAAGTGTGTTTACTTTACTTCCAACCAATACACACGAGAACTAACGTCACTGACACACCACTGACCAATTACACCGAGAGAACCAATACCCTTCATAGCTCAGAAATATGATTCAAGTATCAGGTCGCGGTGTGTTGTCTTGCGAACTGATTCTGTATAGTGCCTGTGCCCCCGATAGGCTATAAAAATGTGACACATTTTGTGAAACCACAATTTGTCACCCTGCTGAAAAAAAACCTTGCCAAAACACAATAGAACATGTTATTTACTTAATGGGAATTGTATTGGATTTAATGGAAAATGATAAAGATGCCTACTGGTATGTAATGGATTATATTGGTGTGATGTTATCTGGCAGATGGGAACCAAAGAACACCATTAATTGGAAAAATGCCCAATGCCCAAAATGTTTTTTAAATGGTTGGAAAAAGCTAATGGTTTATAATGGTATTTGAAACCATAAAAGGTTCTGTGATAGTTTCCTAGTTATTTTTTGCAGTACAATGCAATGCTGATACTGTCCTATTTAAATTTAAGCATCCTCCATGTGCAGACACTTCAAACCTTTTGAGACGCTTTCATCCAAAGTGAATTACAATAATTAATAAAAATAAAGCAATTCATCGTAGAGTTTATACAAGGACCACAGACACTGCAGGTACATTTTTAAGGGTAGTGGTTCCTATTCATCTAAATTGACTTTTTTTTCATTTGCATTTAGCACATGCTTTTATCCGAAGCATTGTAAATGAAAGAGGATTGAATATTTTGTTAATAATAAGTGTCTTCAAAGCCATGTTTACAAGCAGGATCAGAGATCTGATACCTTTCAGTTTGGGAAAAGGAGCTTATAAATCTTTCCTATAAAAAATAACATTTTTTTTCTGTGAGAAAAATACAAACACAAACAAAGTTTTTAACAAGTCTTTTTATGGGTTTATATATATAAAAAAACATTATTAAACAAGAAAACTGTTTCTTGTAACAACTGCATTACTGAATTGTAGAATCTCTACAATAAAACATTGAAAGCACAGGCTGGGGGTGTAAAAGTGAAACTGAGTTACGGCTCAAATTACAGTACTATATCAAAGCAACAGTGTTGACCCAAAAAAATTACTAGATTCAATTGACCCAGTTTTTAATGGCTAATGAAGCACCATTGGAAATATTACAAGCGGTTAATATATTGTAGAGCTTATGCTGTGAAATGTTCCCTTATAGAAGTACTTGGAGAACGTTGACATTTACATTGACAGACAGTGGTGGGATTAACCTCAGTGTTTCTGGGTGGTGAAAGAATGTAAGTCTGTACTCGTGCTGTTCAATGGCCACAGACCAGGAAAAATCCTTCTTATATACTATATGTCAGGTCATTAGAGACCAGGGGGGGTGGTTTGTTAGGGCGTCCAAAAGCTGCTCTTCAAGAACAGAAGAACTGATAACCAAGTGAAATTTAGCTGACAGCATTTAGTGAAATACTTTTAACTAATGATCATTTGAATCTGGTAATATAACACAACCCAGTCTACGAAGCACTGTTTATTAGGTAAAAAATAAAAAATTTGTAAAACTATCCAAAACATGTTTAAAAATCGTCATGAACTGTTTTTAGTCAGACAAAGATGGTGAACGAATGGAGCGTCCACTGGCTGGACTGTTACTGAAGGCGTGAGAATCTCTGTCTTTACTCTCATGCTTGTGTTTGTGTTTATGCTTGTGCTTGTGTTTCTTCTTCTTCTTCTTGTGCTCATGGTGGTGATGATGATGGTGGTGGTGATGATCTCCATGTTTGGAGGACATGCTCTCTTTGCTCAGCAGGGGCATGGGCATGGGCGTTCCTGGCATGGACAACATGGCCTGCTCCACGGAAGACGGCTCTTTACCTGTGAAGTTAAGAGAGGTTGAAGCAGTGTAATACAGAAGATGGTCTCACAAGTGGCTTTCAACTCTGAGAGGACTCAAGGACTGCAACCTAAGCTTTTAAAACCTTTACAACCTTTAAAACAACTCTTCACTAAGCTCTGCCCCTTCAGCCATGGTTGCTTAGTCACACAAGCTTAAAAAGACATCCAATAGAAATGAATGGTTGATTTGAATGTTTTTATTTTTATTTTTTTATCAGTAATGTATTAAAGGCAAGCAAGAACGGGACAAACGCAACACTATTTCATGTTTTATATGCAAATGCAACAATATAAAACAATACCATTTCAGAACCTGTAGAGTATGATGCATAAGGTTAAAATGTGCTGGTGGCTTTGTTTGTGTCTTACCAGGAGTTGAAGGTCTCTCGAGCATGTTTAGATGGTGATATATAAACGCCTGGCTGTCGTGAACTGTTTCCATATCAATATCTTCCTCCTCCTGTTTTGGGAACTTAAGTTTTTGTCATTTACATACTTAAATGCACAGAAAGTTACATTTATATATACTTTAAAAAAAGTATAATTTTCTTATGTGATTTCCCTGAAATTCTGGACTGGAATAGCCAAAATACATCTACAAATGCTTATTAAATGAAAATTTGGAATGGTGTCTTCATTTTTTCGGGGGCTGTATGTTTACAATAATAGACTGCTTTGTCATTTTATCAGTAATGAGATGTAATTGTTGTCACAGTGGTCACAAGCTGATAACTTACTCTGGTCTTCACAGTTATTTTAGCACTGGGCTCCTCCTGCATAATTTGTCCAGGTTCAGGGGATGAACCCAACAGAGTCTCCGCCTTCCTCTTTAAACTCTGTGGGGCCATGGCAACACCGCTCACCGCTGGCTCAATGACAACATGCTGCTCCTCTTCCAGCTGCGGATTATATGAAGAGAAACACATAGCAGCTGCATTTAATAAATGAATCCCTAACTCCAAGTATTAAATGTATGCAATTCATCCAGCTCATGCCTTGCATGTTCGGACTACATTTAGCCTACACTTTGTTATAGATTTTATTAAATGACATCTAATTGTAAAGAGTTACGAGATTTTTAACACTTAATAATTTTTTTAAGTGCTGGTGAATGCCATGCTGTGGGTTACCTCTGGGCCCTGATCAGATTTGATGATGGGGTTGAGAACAGCTTTCTTCTCCTTCAGGTTTAGCACGAGACCCAGCTCAGGCAGCGGCAGACAGGAGGGGGCGGGTCAGCCCAAACAGAGCATAGTACAGATTCACCGCGTCACAGCGCAGGCGCCAGTCATGAGCAGTACCTGAGATACATGCACGGCACAGACAGACAATAGAAGATTTGTGAGAGATTATTAACCTTGAAATTCAAATTACAACCCGAATTCTGGAAATGTTTTTTTTTATTTGAATAAAATGAAAACTAATAGACTTTTAAATCACATGAGCCAATATTTTATTCATAATAGAACTTAGAGAACATAACAAATGTTTAAACTGAGAAATTGTGCAATTGTATGCACAAAATGAGCTCATTTCAAATTTGACGCCTGCTACAAGGTTTCAAAATAGTTGAAAAAGCAAGACATTTTTAAAAGATTCAGCTGGGAGAACATCTAGCAACTACTTAAGAACATTATTAGCTGCTATAAAAGGGATGTCTTAGAGAGGCAGAGTCTCTCAGAAGTAAAGACGGTAAACAGGCCCCCATCCCAACTTTTTCGATACCTGCGGCTGGCATCAGATTTGAAATGACCTCATTTTGTGCATAAAATTGTAAATTTCTCAGTTTAAACATTTTTTATGTTCTCTATGTTCTATTGTGAATAAAATATTGGCTCATGTGATTTGAAAGTTTATTATTTTTCATTTTATTCACATTAAAAAAACGTCCCAACATTTCCGGAATTCGGGATGTACACATTTGACAACCTCTGTCAACCAATTAGAATCATGAATTAAACAATACAATTGTAGCATAATATAAACTTGGATATAAACTTGGTGGTACAGTAAAGTCCAACAATCACGCAATAATAGAAACACATATTTCAAGTCTATTGTTCACCGCTGTCCCTCTTTTAACAAAACGACTGGATTTCTTCCGGTCTATTTAAAGTCCCTCCTTCCGAAACGCTCTGATTGGTAAAGCTGATTGGTCTATCGTGATTGGTTCCCCGCTTAGAGTGTGTGTGTGAAGATGTCCCCACCCATACCATATCAGCAAGCTTCCGCTTCTCAGGCTGTTGTGATTGGTCGGTGCCCCTCTCAGTGCTCATGTATTCATAAACTTTGGCTTTGAGCAATAAACAGTAACAACTTCACTTTTTCAGTTAAAAAAACATGCGGATCGATCGATGTGTAACTGAGGTCTGCTAGTGCATGTGCAAACGTCAATCTTTGTTAGAGATTGCAATTTTTTCCTACTATGGTGAGGGAAGTGACACCGGACCAAAGGGCGTCAGACCGTTTGTATAAATGAACACTAATAACAGAAGCGTTAGTTTTGCCTTTTTATAATGGACCCGAGTTGGATAATAAAACAAGCAGATTGACTAGGAGACATTTGCAAGCAGGACTTCAAAGGATGTTTCATAGAAGTGTTTAAGAGGTAAGCGCACACACAATATCAGTCTATTACACAGAACAGCTTTCACAGCCGATGTTAAAGTCATGGAAGCTGTTATTTGACCGTTGGTTATCTTAGAATGTGTGTAGCTGAATTCTTATTACCCGCTGTAGGACTGTGATGAAAGCGAAAGTAGTTTAGCACGTAGCTCAGTTAAATGTTTACAATCTCTGATAACCAAACACTACTCCAGCGGCTCCTCCACTTCTCTAAGGAAGGCCTCGCCCATTTTATTTGCGTATTCCTTTGTGCGGAGGTTATTAAACGCACTCAGAATAGTGACATCATGTACCCGGGAAGTAGAGGGCTTTATCATTTTGCAGGTATTGCAACAGCAACATTACACACTAACTAAAGATTGAAAATGCGATCGCGGGGAACATGGCCTTTAAATAAGGATGAGGTACTATCTTGCATTACACAAACAAAGCTGATTATTGCAAAAAGCAGTTTAGTGATTTATTCTAGCACAACATGCATTTGCCCTTTATTTAAATGAAAAATCTGAGAAACGAAGACCACAGGGTACAATATTAAAGTCCTTGAACACCGTCTACAACCTCTTAAACCAAATGTACTAGAAATTACTTTCATCACAGCTGGCAATGGCTCAGTACTTGTACTGCCAAGAGCGGCTGCAAACCCCAAAACAAAGAAGTGTGTTTTGACACAATAAATCCTTCCACAATGAGAGTGAAACAGGACCTCCCTGGCAGAAAACAAACCAAGAAAACGTTCACTACAACAGCAGCCCTATAAGAGCCTCTCTCAAACACTGCCAGAGTTGTTAAAAAAACGATTTACTTCAGTTCCTAAGAAGAACCGCAGTAATGGAAAGCAGGATATGAAGAGCTGTGTGTAGAGAACAGCTGCTTTCACAATTTTCTTTTGTGTTTCAGGTCCTATGGGGGCCGAATGTTAGCGAACCCAAAATTAAATGGGTCATATGCACATAAGGAGTCCTAAGGTTCTGAGGATGAATATATATATACAGTATATATGTATATATACTGTATAATTTGCAAAGCACATAACTTTGCAAATGAAACCACCTTCAATAAGAAATAACAAGTCAGTATGTTCAATTCATATTGACAAGGAGGTTCACTGAATGGCAAAAGCTTTTGATGAAAAGTAGCCTGCAAACATGGAGCGTTCAGACTTTTGGCACGGGCAACAACGGTAAAACCGTGAATTAAGTCCATATGTGATCCACAAAAACTTGTGAGGATAAGAATTCAATGCGTGTGTGTTTTACCTGAGTTCATCAACTTCCACAGTTGGTCCACTAAAGCTTCATTGCACAATGAAGACAATGCAGCTTTAGTGAAGGGTGGATTCTTGGCCAGCATGCTGAGAATCTTATGTCTAAAAGACAGAAATCAGAATATAAATTGTACAGGAGTACTTAATATAACAGAAAATTCATCCCAGAATCCTCTAACAAATAAAAACAAAATTTACTGAAACTATGAAAACGTAATTTCTACAGAAAAAGCGCACATAAAGCATTTGTTACAAAACAAGCACGGTTAATGATATGGCATTTGTACAATTAAATTGAAAGTTTATTTTATATAAAAGGTACTAGACTTCTACCAAACAATATAAAAATGTCCAATCCACTTACTATTTAGCTCATTTAAAGTAAATGTCAAAATGATCAAACGGAGCTAGATTAATACTACATTACAAGAATAATTTAACAATAATTAATATTCATTAAACAAAGAAGACTTGACAGTTATTGACATTAAGGCTGTCAAACGGTTGTGATCGCAATTTATCACATCCAGGATAAACGTTTGTGTTTAGATAATGTATGTCTGTATACTGTGCATATTTATGTTGTATTTACAAACATTCACATACATGTACATATTTAAGAAAAATATACAATCTAAAAATGAATAAACATTTATAAATAATTTAGATTATTGGTAAATATAAATAACACATGTTGATGTTTGCTAAATATATATACTTTTATGTGTATGGGTTTTTAAAAACAAAATAAATATGCACAGTACAGAGACACATTATGTAGACAAACTTTTATTATGGATGCGATTAATGGCCATTAATCATTTGACAGCCCTAATTGACATCCTCACTTACTTTATGTAATGCACGGGGTCATTCTGCACCAGATCCAGAAGCCACTGTAGTTCAGCAGAGCTCCGATCAACTGCCAATAAAGAAAACATGAAACATACACTTTACACAAGACTCACACATAGTTATAATAGTAAGTTTGCAATAATGAAGGCAAGCAACTAACTTAAGCATGAAAATTCTTCAAGAAGCTGTGCCTCCATGATTGCCAATCAGATAAACTAGTCGATATCACTAATAATGATGAAACGAAATGAACCAAGATAAACATTGGTCACTTGAATTGGTCTTTATAAGGCTCATTGAGCAACTTCCCATCTCCAGAGGTCAATATTCTTCTCAAGTAGAGCGTTACAGCCAAACTTCAGACAATAAGGGATTCAGAGGAAGTCTGGGGATAAACCTCATCTCGATTTCCCGAGTCCTGACCAGCAATATAATTTAAAACTGACTTTTACTGGAAAGCCTTACAGCAGACTTCAGTTTAAACAACAATCACGGTTGGCTTTTCAACACCATTTTCCACATAAAACCTTAAACTGGCAATTTGTCACTAACCGTATAAAGTGAGACATGTAAACACACTCTCAAGGGTTCATGCGAAACCTTAATAGTAACTCCTTGTGTTTGACTTTGAGGCCTGAGCGCATGCTCTCTCTATGACATTTACTGCTGTATTGATGAAAACGAAGTCCAGCTCATAAATGCGACATGGGGTGCAGGAAGGGCGTGTCATAAAGGTCCAGAAATAATGCAGAATTGTTCAAGGACTTCATAAAGACTTCAAAAGGAAATATAGAGAAAATAAACAGCACTACTCTTCCAGACAAAGCAAAAGAGAAAGCAGAGATGAGGCAAATGTACCTCTTGTGTAGTCCACTACAGCCTCCAGTGCTGCAATCCTCACATCCACAAAGTGACCGTACTGGGCGTAGGACTTGAACAGGATGGGGTCACTGGGAATGTGACCGTTCCTCTGTAGCATCCGAATGGCCCGCAAGCAGCTGCAGTACAGGGCGGCAACAACAATAAAAGCTTTTTTAAGTGAGACGTTCGGTGTATAACATGCAGCATACAAGTTGTGGCTGCATTTGCAACACTGGCTACATTTAATTACACAGAAACAAAATGTACACTAAGTTGGTATTAGAAAGCATGGATCAATTGGAGTAAAAACATAGTGGACTGTGTGATGTAATACTGCAAAACCTGACAAAGAATAACATCACCCTAGTTTAATACCCGTGTTGCATGTGCCAGGAAACGCCAACTACGAGCAAGACAGAGCTTTAATTTTTGTACATTTGCTTTGTATATTTAATGACCAACCCATAAGTTGAGCCCAGTGGAAAAAGGTATTTTCTCTTACCAGCCCGTCTGTGTTAGGACAGACACCACATAGAGAGACATATGCAAGTTTCATGGGGTGATGCAATATTAACTACAGGTTGTTTTCTGACAAAAGTTTACTGGAACATTTCAGAATCAAAACACATTTAACTGAAACACATTTTGAAGTGAATCAAATTTTCCATGACCAAAATGGCTAAAGCATAAAGCAATTATTTCAACATTGGTCCAGTATAGTGAAGGTTAAACCCTTTAAAAGTTTGACAGACGATTTCAATGTATTTGGAGAGAGTTTTGCAACCAAAGCTGAACGGTGTACATTTAGAAACTAATTCTTGCCATTAATGAGACTAGTGATCAACTAATGTCAAAACTGCCTAAGGGAAACACACACCTGACAGTGATGGCGTTTCGGTAGCTCGGCAGAAGTTTCTCCATGTTTAGGAAGCGTGTGATTTCCTCCAAGATGAGCCGAACATCTGCGTTCAAGTTGTCCACCGTGCGCACCTCATTATTAATGTTGATGGCAGGAGTCAGTGAGTTTGTCAGGGCATCGATCAGCTCGGCACGATAATAATTATCAGAAAACTGTGAGCAAAGAACATCGTCTTTGACAAAAATGACCTACTTTCTTTCAAGACATTCACATACTGCATTTCATCCATTACCTTGTTCTTCCGGTTGTCATTGTATTTAATGAGGTCCAGTATAAAATGCAGCACCTCTTTTGGACAAAGGTTCTGAACATCTCTAAGCAAAGCCATGGCCACAGGCATAGTCTACAAGACAAGAGTAGCCAAAAGAAACAGAGTGAACACATACAATAACTATAAGCATGCTATGAATAACTCCATATTTCAGTGGTAAAAGAGTTGTCTGTACGTTAGTTGCAACCGTACCTTTTGCAAAAAGTAGCTTTGAAAGTTGATGAAGTTGTTGGTCTTGACGATATTCGGGCAGCTTTGGCAGCAGAACATGCGTGTAAAGAGAGATTTCATGGCTGGCGGGCCTGTCCACGTGCTCACCATAGAATTAGCAATCTAAAACACACCAAACGATACACATTACACAGGTTTGTTCTTTTATCTAACAGTAAACTAATGTAATGCTTGGCATTTTCTAATGTGAGATTAACATAAGTTCTTTTCTTTCAAACTCATGAACCATGTTTCACCTTAGCCAGACAGAAGCAGGCCTGCATACGGACTTTGTAGAAGCACTGGTCCTGCTCCAGGATATCAGTCAAAGCGAGTCGTGAAGCAGGCGTTGGAAATTTCTCCAGGGCTGAAATAGCTTCCACTTGGGCCACCACGTCCCTCTCATAGCGCAGCTGATACTGCCACATGAAATCTGCCTGCTCAAACTCCACCTTCCGCAGGATGGACATGTCCGGATCGATCCGGATCCACAGCAGAGGAGAATCAGCACTGTATTTCACAAAGAAGAGAGGAGTTCATTGATTCACAGGTATTCGGCTTATATTCATCAATACTGAGGATTCAGATATCTGACTCATTTGACAGTGCTTTTTGCATCCTGTGTAGAAGGGAAGAATGTTTATTTGGACAAAGGATAATGACATAATAACAACAAATGGTTTATAAAGGCATGCCAGTGGACAACAGGACTCGGAGGCTTTAATTAAGTAAGGGATAATGTACAGGCAGCCGGTTGTTATCGCAGAAATAAGCACTGAGAGTGTGATCAAGTCTTGTATCACAGCGAAGGGGCGTATTTCGCAATAACAGCCGGCTGCTTGTACATTATACCGCTTATTAGACGGCTACTTGCCACATGAGAAAAACCTGGACATGAAATGTGAACTTGAAATATTGATTAGCTAATTTTTCCCGAATGCCGACCTTCCGCAAGGAAAAACAGTTTAGTTTCGGTTTTAAGGTAAGAAACGTTTAAATGTCACGAACAGACAATTTGGTTTAATCATTTGTAAATATAATGTAATTTATGTTATTAAAAGACATTTTTTTTAACAATTTAAATATAAATAACTGTCAAAATGATTTGGCATCCGGGTTACCGTGTGTTATTAGATTTGAGAGGTTGTTATCTGGGAAAAACAAACCTGCAAATGTCACAACTAGCCAATCAGAATCAAGCATTCCAACGAGCCGTGTAATAAGGACTGTTTTACCATATTACTAGAAATAAGGGCTGTCAAACGATTAATCGTGATTAATTGCATCCAGAATAAAAGTTTGTGTTAAGTCTGTGTACTGTACATATACATTTTGTATTAATAGACACGTTTACATATTTAGGAAATATTTTGATGTATTATTTATATTTACCAATAATTTAAACTATAAGTAAATTGTATTAATTTTTATATTTGTCTTGAATATATGCATGTATGTGGATGTTTAAAAAAATTCAAGGTTAATATGCACAGTACACACCCATATATTATGTAATATACTACGGTTTATCATTTGACAGCCCTAAAAGAAATGTTACTATTGTTATTTGCTCTCTCATTTGTAAGTCACTGTGGATAAAAGCCTCTGCCAACTGAATAAATGTAAATGTGAAGCTCTGAAATACTCATTGATCTGCATGATGTACAGGAGACAGACAAAACATTTTGAACAGCTTACTCCATGGCAGATAAGTCCATGTCAACTTCTTCTCCATTCATCAGAGGGATTTTCTTCTTCTTGTTTCTGAAAGAGAGAGAGAGAGAGAAAGAGAGAAATGATGGGTTCATGAATTGATTGGATAGCATTTTGATGAAAGATCATGAGGGCAAACTGCAATGAAAAATAAGAGTAGTCATTGTTGATTTCAATGGTGTAAATATGAATGCAGTTACTATTCAGGCATCACCTTCTGCTTTTGGAGTGGCAGGGAATGTCATGTTTTAGACTGTTCTCCTCTATTTGCAAGGTGTGATTAAATGAGCCATCCAGCTCCTGCACTGTCACTTTAATCGGGCCCTGTTGAAAAAACAAGTGTGCATATATGAGTTCATAATCAGCAAATTATCTCTGCTTGCACAATTTAGAAGACCGATCATTCTTTTTGGCTTTGTAACGTTTTATTGGATAGGACAGTGAGACACATACGGTGTGAGAGAGTGAAAAAACAGGAGTCAGGAAAAGACCACAAGCTCGACAGACTTGAACTCGCGTCGCCCCAAACGCCAATGCACAATATGTCAATGTGCACACTCACCACATATTTCTGAGTGCCAGATGATGTGTAGTCCTGACGGATCTCTAGTTCCAATACATTTCTTTTTCTGTTGAAGGCAAAACTGCCGAAAAACTTGACCACCGAACTCTGGTCTCTGAGGTTGATGAGTCAAAGATAATGTACAAAAGAACTTCCAAGTACAAAAGGTCACACATGAGCAAAACTGTTTCAATGATTTCATGCCAAAACATTTCAATCCGCCATTGCATTGAGTGTAAAGAAAAAGAAAAAACGGCTCTGCTTGTGTACAGTCAGTCACCCTAAAGGAGTTATTTTTGGTATTAAAACCAAGATGACTGAACAGATGCCATTTATTACAAGGCTACTTACCAAGTTCATAAAAATGAACATGAAATATTGAGTTTAAGTTTAAAACAAAGACCACAGAGCAAAACAAGAGACAAAATCAACAACCCGGCAGGAAATCAGACAGCGGGAAGGTTTGTGAAACTAGCATTTGAAGGATACACCCACTGCTTGATGAGAGGTCCGATGTCCTTCCCCGACACGTTGGAGATAGATTTGAGGAACCCAGAGGTGGACACCAGCATCTGGCTCCACATGTGAGACTGATATTTTTGGGATGATGCTGTGCTGGCCAGACTCAAGAGCTTGTTAAACACCTGATGAGATTATAAGAACCTCAGAGTGAGCTTCAACATGCTTGACACATTTACACTTAACCACAGGAACAATTAATGTTTAATATGCTGGTGGCATATCTGGGTGGTCTAAATCTTAAATTTGGGTTGTATAATACTTCACGCTGCTTAAGTAGTTCAAGATTGAAGAAACCACAGCACAGAGGAACTACCAAATTTATAAAGCACTTCAATACTCAAATGAGGGATATTTCAGTATGTTCACCTGAAGCATGAACTCCATGCTGATCCTGTTCTCAATGAGCCGCATCACCAGGTGTGCTTTGCACTGGAACATCTTATAATACTCCCAGGACAGCGTATGTGGGTGTTTGATGGAGAAGAAAAGGTGAGGCGTTGGGCTAAAAAGAAAAGCCACAGATTGTGATAAGCTGGCATAGTTCCCTTATGTCAAAGGACATCATGCAAACTCCTGACAGAACTTTAACAAAATGTCTAAAGGTTAGAAAAACTGGAACCAGCTCTAAAATGCTATGTCACCATAGCAAGGATAAGATTTATGGCTAATTTGTTGAGAGGTGTTGACAGTTTATGGGCTGAAGAAAACCCAGCAACTAAATAATGAAGATATCAGTTTAACTAACTAACAAAGCAGAGCCAAAGTTTGTCCTGTATGTCTTTCAAAATGTCTTATTTAAACTAACATTTCTTTAAAGAAAATGAAGCCACGTTTATATACATGAAATATTATAGTGTTTTTTAAATTACTTGTCTTTTTCTTTCCCTCCAGAGAAGGTGGGATGCAACAAGACACCTCCCATCTTCAGCTCATATTGCACAATCTTGTCCAGTTCCTTTGAATAAAAAAAAACAAATGAATACCCTATGCGTGATATTTACATTTAATTCACATAAAAAAAATAGTTTAATATTGGGCATTTCTCAAACCTCTTTGATCCAGTGACGGTATTCATTGACTCCAAAGGTTTTCTTCAGGTAGAGGCCATAAATGTATCCTGAAATTCCTTTTAAAACCCACTCATCGGACCTGTGGTTTAAATTCACAACATTTCCAACATTATTCTGACAACAAATTTCATTCACTGCTATATTCTTATCTAGCCCTGGCCAGTTTTCTTCATTATTCCACTCAAGATCGTAGATAGAAGTAAGATCACTCAAATACAAGACATAAACCAAAAATACTCTAATGTGATACTGCAGCATACATGTAACATATACACACTAGATGTATTAGTTAGAAGTTTAATGCTGTTCTGGCATCAGCCAAGATCTGGGGCCCGTTTCAATAAGGAGGTTCAATCAACAGAGTTATAGTGAACTCTGAGTTGTTTAAAACCGGGATGCGAAACTTTGAGTTTTTGGTTTCAGAACAGCTGATTTGAGTTGGTTCTATCAACTCTGGGTAGACTAACCTTGAGTTAAGCGCTTGCACTAAAACTACAACAAGCCATGATCAATGGAACTCTGATATTACGATTCACCATGGCAACGGCACCAAAAAAGCAACATGGCAAGCGCTTGAGAGCGAGGAACACTTTCCGCTCTGCATACAGAGGATTTACTAATGTGCTTCAATGTGTAAATGACTTAAGTTTAAATTAATAAAAAGATAAATGTACCAATAAACAAACAAATCAATCAGTAAATTAATGAATACATGAATGAAACAACAGAAATTAATCCGAAATTATAAAATAAATCTTCTATATTTCACTCGTGATGAGTACTCCAGTGAGCCTTGTAATCCGTCATGGTGTATGGGACACTTCTTAGTGTAGCGTGATCATCGGTTCGAACCCTGCACGGAGCAGTTTTGGGATGGAATGGATGTACGTCTAAATTAATTGTTTATAACATTTATCGCTTCATTTCTGCATTTGTCTGTATTTATTAATTTCTTTATTCATGCACTTTATTAACACACTTTATTAAGTAATTTCTTGTCCTCCATAGAAAACTAACATTTGTGAGAACATGTAAGGGAAAGAATCTGCTCTGATGTAATACACGGCCATGATGGCTGATGTTATTGATGTACGGATGGATGAGATTTTTAGTCACTGTTCAAGTTCACTGTAAATAAAAATGGTACCGTTTTAATATAAATTCACAGGGAAATGACAAATATCCACTCGGGTCCTAAATTGCTCTCCTGAAATCAAAGTACATCCCAATGAATTAATGCAGCCTCTTCATACTGAATCCTCTATAAAAGCACATGAGACATTAGTCACTGAGATGGTGTCTGTGTGATCAAAATGTGTGCAATGAATGACTTTATGAATGAATGAATGAGGTACACCACTTGCTCATTTAAAAGGGGAGGAGATGGAAATAAACTCTGGGTTTACCAAAGAAAACCTGCTCCCGACCAGGTTAGGTTGACAGAGTAAGCTACTACGGTTACTGAGTATAAGTGACCTCTCCTTTAAAAACAGACTCAAGTTAGCCCGTTTTCTCGGGTTTGACATACCTAACATTCTGAAACAGATAACCCAGAGTTTCACTTATTTCAGGGTTAATATACTGAGAGTTTTCACTAAACCTCCTTTCTGAAACGGGCCCCTGGTGTCGGAAAGACAGATGCAGGTCTGTTTGAATGGATTTAACTGCCAGTGCTGGAGACCGCCTGCTCGAAACCCACTGTCTTCAATTACAGGGTTGAACTGCACTAAACAACACTATTAATTGCAGGCAGGCGACTGCTCTCCATTTCAAAGCTGGTGCGGTTCTCCAGTTGGGGCCTGTAAATGCCCAAATAAATAAATAAAAGTCTGCTATAGAAGCCCACACATCTGATTCGGATTTCAGACTTTTAGCACACAAGGGGGTCTATTGTAAGAGGGAATCAAAGATTTGGACAAAGCACTACATCACCAGACCAAACGGACCTCATGCTCTCTCAACACACACACATGCACGTACACACACACATAAGGGCAGAGAACTTCAGTTAGAAATTGAAGAACTGGTGCAGAGCAGAAAGACAATGAAAAAAATACACTATTTATCAGCGTCTCTAAGTGAGTTATTGCCAAAGCCACAATCACAACCACATGTGTTTTTCAATGTGAAAACTGAAAACAGTGTCAGCAATTCACAACAATCTCTCCATGACTGCTTCAATTGGTCTATGGCTGCGTGTCTATTGACGAATTTAATACGATTTGTATCTTCCCCAACATTAAATAACATTCTCCTTATGAGCCAGCATTACACTGTGACATTATAAAACAATCCGCACTAAAATGTTTTAAAACCAGTTCATCAGGGATAGTTCATCATTTTTCTGCATGTCATTTCTAACCTGTATGGTTTTCTTTCTTCTGCGGAACACAAAAGATTTTGATAAACGTTGGTGAGCAAACAACACTGGCCCTGACTAACTTCCAATGTGCAGACGCAAAACCACTGAAACATTTCTTAAATGATCTTCTTTTGTGTTCCACAGTGACAAGAGCCATACAGTTATGAACAACATGAAGGCAAATAAATGATGACAGATTTTTTATTTTGGGGTAATCTATCCCTTCAATAAAGGGGAGCGGTAAATGAACAGAAACATTGAAAATAAACTTGAGATGCTTCTGCATCTACCTAACAATCCAGATGTTTAACCACCACTTCACTGTCCCGATCCACTTACCAAGACATTCTAGAGATGAAGCAGCCGAAGAACTGTTGGGCTAGAGCCTGTGCCAGAAAGCGTCTGCTCAGAGGAGTCTGATCTATGATCATACCACTGTGCAGATGGTTGGTACTGAGAGGAGAGACACCAAAGCACACAAGAGAATGAGGGAGGATTAAATAACATTCTAATTTACCAAAACATCTGAACTGGCAATTAAAATCAAACTATAAAATAATATACTGTTGTCTTATTTATTGTAGTAAAATATTTCTATCTTTAAACAATCTTCAATATAAAGATTATTCAGATGCATTACACTATAAAATTACCTAAAAATACTCATGGATGCATATGATGACACCTGCACATAAGACTCGTCCACAAAGACAGTCTTGAAGCAAGAATAAGGGTAGCGACAGGTAAGAATCTCCTCGTAGAACTCGAAGATCTCATGCAGGTAGGACATGGTGTGCTTCAACAGGGGCAGAAGCTGAGGCAGGCAAAAATGAGTCACCTGTGAAAGCACAATAAATAACATTTAAAACAGTATATTAAAGTCAAGTAATTTTAACAATGTGTAAATAAATAATGAAAAGACCTTAAAAGTGTTTATAAAATTTTCAAATTGGACTTGATTTTGGTTTTCATCTACAATCCATGCACTATACATGGAAACGGCATACCACCATCTGGTGGCTAATTGTGAAAGTGAAATTTGCACTAGCAAGTAGGGCTGTAGCGAAAACATTTTTTGAGCTTCGAAGCTTCGGTAGTAATCAACATCGAATATTCGAAGCTTCGGAGGGAGGGGCTGAACATATTCTTCTCTCTAATAAAGGCAGGAATTTCTGTGTCTGTCCGTCTGTTTGCATTTTTATTATGTCGAGAACTGTTCATCCAATCGACTTCATGCATGGCGGGTGTGTTGCTGCGGACCAATGGAGTGGAGTGTCGCACTTTGGTGCAATATGTTCAGAATGAATAAACTTTGAATAAACTACAGAACAGCGTGAGCCAGAAGCGGCGCGCCTCACATTAAAATAGTCTTTTTTTTAATGGCAAATTATATTTTGTTTAGTTTCTGTATTAAGTTAATTTAGAAAAAAGTTTGGAGTATTTTTGTGTGTGGTTCAGGTGTTAGCATAGTTTGATTGCCAACTGCGTGGGAGTGCGGATTTAAATGCATAACATGGAAACTGTTTAAACTATGCAGCCATTAAAATAGTTTTGTTTTGTTTTCAATGGTAAATAAGAAATATTTTCTTTCCTTTCTAACGTTAGTTTAGAAAAATTTTTTGAGTATTTATTGTTTGTTGCTCAGGCACAGAACGCAATTTGATTGCCAACTGCGCCAGAGACTGTTTAAATTCCTCATTCTGTCACCGTAAGAAAATAAACTTTGGATACATGCGACATAGTGACATGCAACCTGTCCTCCTTACCGGGTCCCAAACTGCTCCAAATATTGTGTGTTTATATCATGCAGCGCTGCACAGACCGAACAGCGCAAAGCATCTTTCATTAATTGCCCTCGTGTTGTTCTGATAACATAAGCAGATCTGCACAACACGCAAATAAGGTTGAACACATAATAAAACACCAACTAGCATTTTTACAGGCATAATACTAACAGAACTCATGTGATTTTTCAAACTTGATGTGCTGTTTTGCACCCTGCCTTTGTCTTGTCCTCACTGAATTTTAAGTGTTCCCACACGCCTGAGGTCTTCTGCATTTTTGTCTTCTCCTCCAGATGAACTAAATCATGACGTTCAATTATGGGCGATTCATATTCAAGCGTGTGTTCGGAAAAAAAAGAATATTGGAATCTCAAAATTGAAAATCGAATGCCAACCCACCGAACGAATATTAGAATACTTGAATATTCTGGTACAGCTTTACTAGCAAGTCTGTTATCCTTTCAGTAAACAGCTCCTAACTGCTGCATAACGAATTCTAGACTAAACCAAATCAGATTTACTCTTAGACACACACACACCTCATGCATGTAGGGATCAACCAGAATCTCGAAGGGCCCTACAGCCAGAGAGATGTTAGAGGCAGCAGTAGGGATGGGCAGCATGTAGTGGTAGGTTTTCTTGCGCATGTCGTGAGTGTAGACGGTCTCCACTAAATCCCCACAAGACACAGCCACCATAGAGGCATCCACAGTGAACTCCAGCTTCCACGTGCACAGCTCTGAGTACGAGTCAACACACGGAAACCAGAACCTGGCGGAAGAGATTTGGATTATTGAGGATACTGCAATCAAAATCTTGAATATTTAGTTTCTCTTTCTTCACTGAAGAGATGCTCCAAAGCTATCTTCCCAAGTAACTTTAGTGCAATAATTGTTAACACTTTTAATAAGAAACTCTAGGTACTGAGGCTTTGCCCAAGAGTACAATTATGCTACAAGCTAAACAATCTCAATAATTCACCAGAATCACCCTACTTCAACTGATGATCTTTTCTGTTAAAAGCTTTGATCCCCAATCATTAATCTTCCCAAACCGAACAATACTACGTTTCACCATATCTCAATTCAATTTTATTTATATAGCGCTTTTTACAATGTGCATTGTTTCAAAGCTGCTAAACAGAAGAAAAAAACAGAAAGAGATAGAATATAGTACAGTGTATTGTAAAACAAACAAGACCATTCTAATAAAGCAATATTAACGAATTTACCGAGCCTTAAACTAATCTTACAGTCTCCCAGTGAGCAAGCCAACGCGGCACAGTGGTGAGGAACCAAAACTCCAGTAACGTATATATGAAGAAAAAATATCTGCATCTTACCGTGTGGAGTTCTGGTTGCCGAAGGAAAAGACGTGGGCTGCTCTCTCTGCCATACTTCCTTCCACATCAGGTACTACAAAGTGCAGTCCTCCTTTTGGCTGGTCCAGTGAGAACTCAATGTACACTTTGAGAACTTTCATTTCTGTAAAAAAACAGCACTGATAAGCAGGGCAGCTTGATGCTTGTTACTGTACCATCCACAATAAAAACCATCACACAATATAAAGCATTGTCAATTGTTCAGAGGTGTTCAATAATGACTTAAGAAAATATAATTTTACAATTAGAGGTGAATTAAACATAGCACAGAGAAGTAAATAATTTCAAGACTAAGCTGCCATGTTGTCACCACATTTGTACCCTGTACTCTGGTAATAAACTGTTGGTGAATTTGTTGCCAACACAAATGTGTACAAAAATAAAAGAAGTCCATGTCAAAGTAATAAATAAACAATTAGAATAGAAGTGTCCATTTCTGCTCCTGTAGTGCCACTATCTAAGAGCCTAGTTTTCTATATTTTATTAGAGTAAGATGTAAACTCCCCCCGGAGTAGGACATGACAGCCTTGAATAAAAACATCAGATTAACAAAGCATTAGTTTATAAGGTCATGAGTGGCAACATCCATTTTCAAGATCTACACTGACACTCCATGCTACGCTGGATATACTCACCATCTCCCTGTTTCCAGAGCTCTGATGGAACTTTAATGGAAAGCTCGCCATTCCCAGCATCTGGATCCACAGCACTAACTGCTGCTGTGTAAGCGCTGGAAAAGTAGTTGAGGTTCCTCCTGTTAACCACAGAGAGCGAAACGGCACAAATATAAAAAAAGTAGCTCATCGGTAAGAGCATTGCGTTAACAACGCAAGGTTGTGGGTTCGATCCCAGGGGATTGCAAATACCTATGTATAAATGTATAGGATAATGCAATGTAAGTCGCTTTGGATAAAAGCGTCTGCCAAATGCATAAATGTTAATGTAAAATACAACTGCATATCACACAAAAATCAAATTACTGCAATTTCTGCACCTTTGCGCAAATGGATAGTTCATCAAAATTATAAATAAAAATCATCCTCATTAAGCAAATAGTCACGAAGCAAAATAGATTTAATAAAAAAAAAACTTACTGTTTGGACTCATGATGGCAGACCTCCAGCGTGGGGTCATTGTAAATGAAAGGTGCTTCGAGGTCATTCACTCTCACCCTGTAGATTCGGCACTGCTTGCTGTTTAGTTTGATCCGATTCAAATTCACCACCGTAGGAAAGATGGTCAGCTCCACATAGCCCTATTCAAAGCAAAAAGTGCACAAAGATATATTATTTTTTGTGATTATCTGTCACACACTTACATATTACAGAAACAGTTTATTGCAGATCCTTTAGTTTCATTGCTACATTACTAAAGAGTGGTAGTAGTTCATATAGAGACTTGTTAACTAAATGAGTTAACGTGAACTAACAATGAACAATACTTCTGGAGCATTAATAATTTTTAATTAAACATTTGACCTGTTAAAATAAGTTAATGAACTAACGTGCATAAAAAAATGTTGAAAAAACATGTTCCTCATTGTTAATGTTTGTTTTATTCATTCTTTATGCCATTCCAGAATCTCAGGCTTTAGCACGTTCATGGTGAGAACCAGTCAATCCATACACAAGTCTGTTCTATACATAAATCAATCCCCTTGTTCGAGTTAGCTAATGTGTTCACTCATGTTAATGAATGAGCCCTTGTTGTAAAAGTTTTCCGTTACCTAACGATTTGTTTAGCATTATGCAATATAACAAAGTTACTGATACATATGTTTTTGTAAAGTCTCAATATCCACACTTATGTTTGTCCAGAACGGTCTGGACATTAAATCGCAGACCAAATCGCCGTTTTCCCCTTTTCCACTTCATACACACATAATAATCCGATTGAACTTACAATAACAGATTTCCTCTGAAAATTGATGTTGTTGATGCAGACAACCTGATGGGTCGTAAGGAAATAAACAAACAGCCATGCGTTAAAGAGGCAGATTACAATCATCCAAACACAAGTATGCAGTCGTAAAATCATGCACGCAACGTTATTTGATACTTATAATTTGTATGGTCGTGGGCTCTCAAAGCCCTTGTCTTTCTTGCGATTCATGACTCTTCAGTTTTTTCACCCGACCCCTCGGAAACACGGAGCTTTTAGAAAACCATAAGCTACAGTGGGTTTTATAGAAAAGTCTCTTTGTTGTTCAGGCATCAGGGTAATCCATTTTTCATGTTTTAATTTGTGAGATGATTCTGAAACTTCAGTAACATCCTTTTCCGTTCTGCAGACGAGCGCCTCTTAATATTACTCTTCTTCACTGTACGTGAGTGCGTTCCGCCATATTGTTTGTATGTAACCTTTCACCTCCCGCTTTCAGTGTTCCCGGATGTTCAGCGGTTACGGCTAGAAGGGATAAAGGCTTTGATACACCTACCTCCACTGGGCATGCGCACTTCAATACCGCATACTTTTTTTCACGCTGATTACAGTTGATTAATATATTTTGTATTATTGTAAGGTTGAGTTTAGGGTTGGTGTAGGCGTTAGATAATGTAATGTATTATATTTTTTTGGCGATATTTTGCTTCACTTCCGGCCGTAGCTGCCTATTCCTTCTAGCCACAACATGTTTAGCTCGCTGTCTACGGTTGTTGCTAAAAGGGATACAGCTACAATTATTTGTATCTGTTTGCAAATGACTGCGGTCAAGCCAGCCGCCACAGCTAAAATAATTCAATAAGAAAGTAACTTTGGACCTGTTCTTTAAAAAATCCACAGTAAACAATCCTGATATTGTTTGTGTGACACACTGAGGTGGTATACTATCATTTTAAAGTGGAATGGGTCTGTAAAATCGAATAGTTTTATTTAAATCATCATCTGAAGTTATAGAAATGATAATACATAACCCATTTTGGAGGCCTGCACATTAAAAATCCACAATAAACAATCCTGATATTGTTTGTGTGACACACTGAGGTGGTATACTATAATTCTCAAGTGGAATGAGTCTGTGCAATCAGACAGTTTTCTTTAAATGATCATCTGAATTTATAGAAATAATAATACATATGGGCCATTTTGGAGGCCTGTACATCAAAAGGCCTGGGTTAAGCCTTCAATTGTATTGCAATTAAGGTACTTTTTTACTGTATATGGTTTAATGGGTATAATTATATATAAATATATTAAATTTTCTAAATGCCTTTGTATTTTAATTAATTCACAATCGACAGACTGAACCCGCGTTCGCCATAGATCTCTTTTATTTTGAAATCCAAAAAGCCGCTTTTACCGTAATGCTCACTAATGCGCACATACAAAACCGAGTGAGGGCTTGACTTCCGCTCTGGAAGTGGCGGCTCGCTTGACCGCAATTGCAAATTAACTCTATATACATTTATTTTAACTTTATTTTGCAAAAGTTAATAGCTAACGTTACCTGACATACAAATTGAAATTCGCCCTTATTTTCTTTAAAATGACTTAAGGACTGTAGCACGGGAAAGTAGAAAGCGCGATATGCCATGACACGGCTAAAATGCCGTCAAAAATAAAAAGGAAGAAAAAATAATATGTTCTGCTGACATGTTTGACTAAAGCTGCTGTCGCGACAAAACGAAAACTATTTTTAGAAAAACGTTTAGATTATTGTAGCTAGGCTATGTGCACTTCTTATGATTCAATTCATTAATTTTCAGAAGAAAACTTCATGTTCATGTTTTTAGTTAATAAATGTACTTTCATACAGTGGATTTGTTTTGTGTTGAAGACATAACAATGCACAGACTTCAAGGTTAGATTTCAAGATAAATGGACACCAAAGAGATATTTAATCAATGATTTTCAGTGATTGTCCATACATGTGTTTCATGTTTATGTTTCACTAATTTCTTGGTGTCCAAATGTTTTACATTAAAGTAAAATAAGAACTCGAAAATTGTTCCCAATGAATTACAACCATTAGTAGCCTACTGATTCAAATTCTCTAGAGAATCATTAGACAACTTTTCCAACTTTTAAATTTGTTAAGTAAAAAAACTTTAAGATATGTTAAGTACAGTAAAGTTTAGTTAGTATTAGTATACTTTCACAATGCTGTAGTTACAGTACATCTGTCATCCACACCTGTGGTCTGTGTAAAGCAACTCTTCATGAACTGTAATCTGCTGAAGGGTGTTTTATTCAGGCATTGGAAAAGGCGCCTCCTAAATTTCTCTGACACAAAGAGAATGGGATTCAGGCAGCTGGGCAAGTAAGACACAGCTTCTGTGATCTGGAGACTTAGAGTGATTGTCTTGCTGCTTTCACAGGATGAATCTATATGTTGATTCAGCTCTAAAGCTTTCAGAAACGCTGCAACATTATATGGAGTCCAGCAGCAGAAGAAGACCACCATCAATATAATGACAAGCTGCATGGCCTGTTTTCTTGAAGAGCGAGCTCTAAGGAGGTTTTTCAGTATCATTAAGTAACAAAATCCAATGACAATGAGTGGAATTATCAATCCCAGAACATTCATTTTAATAATACCAATAGTCTTTGAATGACGGTGAGACTCTACATCACTCGCTGGATATGATTGACAGAGGGTTTGATTTTTATATGTACTAATATTAAGGTAGATCAGCTCGGGAAATGAAGCTGCAATCGCAATGACCCAGATGACCGCACTGGCTAAGATCCCATTTGTCCTTGTTCTGACTCTCAAAGAGAACTCGGCATGAACAACAGCAACATATTGATCAACACTCATCAGTACAATGAAGAATATCCCACTGTAGAACCCAATGTGGTAGACACTTAGCACCATGGTGCACATGGCACCTCCAAAGATCCACTGATCTCTAACATAGTGTGCCAGGAAAGGGAGAGAGGAGACCAGCATCAGGTTAGCTAAAGCCAGGTTCAGAAGACAGATGTCAGTCATGC